>VWZI01006226.1:353067-363940 GCA_013396835.1 Psilopogon haemacephalus | reverse complement strand
TACAGGGTACAGGTACAAGGTAAGGGGAATTGCAGAGGATAGAGGTAAAGGGAACAAAATACAAAATATAAAATACAACCCGCAGATGGGAGTGGATGGAAGTTGAATCCAAGCTGTGAAGTTGGAAATTAGTGGTGGATGCAGATGGATGCTGCTGGGATGCAGTCAGTTAAGAATTCCAAATACGGTTCCTCTCCCCACGTGTTTGCTGGGGAGCACATGGTGAAATAGCAGCAGCAGGGCAGCAAGGTGCTGGACAGGTGAGGAGCAGAGATCCAAGAGAAAGAAAAAGGAAGTTCATCCCCCCTTTATAGTAGTGGGAGGGGGCTCAACACGACACCTAGGGGCAGGTCAGACCACCCCCAGGGAGGAGTCAGGATCCAATTCCCGGTAAGACCCTGCAGAAAGGTTTTACCCTTTACACCCAGGGACTTCAAGGACATGGGTGGGGGCTGCCACTGGGACAGCCTTTGCAGCTCTGCAGTCTGTACAGGGTGCAGTTTGTCTGTACAGCTGTGCAGCTCTGAGGTGAAGCAAGGAGGCAAGCAGCCTGAGGTAATCTGTGGTCTTGTTAGGACAGGACAAGGGGTTATGAGTTTAAACTGGCAGAGGAGAGATTTGAACGGGATGTTAGGAGGAAGTTCTTTACAGTGAGGGTGGTGAGACAATGGAATAGGCAGCCCAAGGCTGCTCCCTCCCTGGAGAGCAGGTTGGATGAGGCCTTGAGCGACCTGTTCTAGTGGGAGGTGTCCCTGCCTATGGTGGGGGCTTGGAACTGGATGATCTTTGAGGTCCCTTCCAACCTAAAGCATTCTCTGATTCTCTGATTCTATGGGTACTGCAGGAAAAGAGGCTGGGATCTGGGGTTACCTCTTCTTCCTTGCAGTCCACAGTGATTCATGTTGACTCTGGTATTGGACTGATGTATGGAGATCCTATGCTTAAAGTTCCCTCTCCTCCATCATGTCCACTCCTGGGAGTCCTCCTGCTGGTCAAGCAAGGGGTCACTCTGGTCCCAGTGGGTGGCTTTGCAATAGACTACACTAGAGTAGACTAGACCAGAATAGAATAAGCCAAGTTGGAAAAGACCTCCAAGATCATCCAGTCCAACCTAAGACCCTGCCTTAGCCAATGGCACTAAGTGCTCCATCCAGGCTTTTCTTGAACACCTCCAGGGAGGGTGATTCCACCACCTCCCTGGGCAGCCCATTCCAATGCCAATCACTCACTCTGTTAAGAACTTCCTCCTAACATCCAGCCTATACCTCCCCCGGCACAACTTGAGACTGTGTCCCCTTGTTCTGTTGCTGGTTGCTTGGGAGAAGAGACCAACACCACCTGGCTACAACCTCCCTTTAGGTAGTTGTAGACAGCAATGAGGTCACCCCTGAGCCTCCTCTTCTCCAGGCTAAACTCCCTCAGCTCTCTCAGTCTCTCCTCACAGGGCTGTGCTCCAGGCCCCTCACCAGCTTCATCACCCTTCTCTGGACACCTTCCAGTACCTCAGTATCTCTCTTGAATTGAGGGGATCAGAACTGGACACAGTACTCAAAATGGATTACTTTGGTCCCGAGGTCTTTATTTTGCTGTAACAGAAGGATATTTTTTCACACACAGTTGTTTAAACACTGCCAAGGCTGCTAACTAGTTGGAGCAGCTTAGGTGAAGGGAGAAAGAGGGTGGAGAGATAGGGGTGGTACTGTGGCCTTATCTAATTAATCCCATTGCAATTAGATGAGAAAGCCAGATTGATGTTCCATGTGACGTGCAGGCACTTAGCATCCACCAGATCATAAAGGGCTCTTCTCCTTCAGGTTATGAGAAAAACAAAACTTCAGAAGTCCAGGAGGGTAATGTGTTTACTGTCTACACAGGATGAGGAGCTCTCTCCCTCTCCTTCCCTGCATCACAACAACACCCTGCTTGCCCCCAGGAGACTTCCCTCCCCTTGCTGACCAGCCCTGCTGCTACTGTGAGATCTGACAAGATCAGAGGCGAGGTGGTTTGGCTGCAGGCAGAATAATTCTTCCTTTTATGGAGATTCTTCTGCTTCTCCCCCGACAACGGCCTTCAGATCCCTGCTTAGTAACAGAGGAGGTTTTTCTCCTTCTCTAGAGCCCTCACAACAATCTCACCCACGTAGAAACCATCTTCCCTTCTGCAAAGAGCCACAGTTCCCAGGTGACTTGCTGCAAGGAGGTTCCAGCTGGTGCAGAGGTGAAAGGGAAGGAAGTATCTCTCCGGTCTCTTTTACCCGTGGCTGCTAAAGTCACTTCTGTGAGGATAGTGTGAATCTGGGATCTGTCAAGTGGGACAAGGAAACGGTTTTCCAAGCTCCCAGATCATCTGGGTAGGATATTTTGGTGCTTCTTCCAGAGCAAGAGAAAAATGACAGAATTTGGTGGTAGCTACAGCTAAAATTAAAGTTTGTTTGGAGAATGTGCCTATGGTATATACACCACCAATGATATCTATGCTCATTGAGCCAGGGAGGATTCAGTTTCCCATCTGGCAGCATCTTCACCCTATTTGTTCTTTCACAGTATGGTGATGCTCTCCATCAATCTGCCACCTTCTTCCTTCAGGCTGAGCGCAGCTTTCACGCTGCAGATTCAGACTTTTTAAGCATTTAAGCACCATCTCCTCCACCTCCACCTCAAAATAATACTCATTAAAAGAAAAAAAAAAAAAAATCTAACTGTGAAGGGATCTGCTCTGCCTACGTAGACTGGAAAAGCTGTCGTGATTTAGGTTGAATGAAATCATACATGAGCTTGGGGGGGAAATGAGGACAAAGAAGCAGATGTGATTCTGCAGAACTTCAGTCCTGATGGGTCTCCCTACAAGGCATCTGCCCTTGGAGCAGCAGCTACAGCCAGGCTGTGTGGCACAGAGACAAGAGGGATTTTTGGCATGGGAAGGGCACGAGCGTGGAAACTACAGACAGTGGCTCTGGAGACTGCTGTGCCCTGCAAGGCTCAGATCAGGAGGCTACTCAGTTCTGATTTACTGCATCAGTGAAAATGCAGGTTGGCTGCAAGACCCTGCCAAGGGTACAGGATGTCAGTCTGCTTGCTAGGACCACAGGCCCAGGAGTCAACTCTGAGCTTCAGGGGATATGAAAGAGGTGAGGCTGCAGGTGCCAGGGTTTGGGGAGGGAACTTAGCTCTTTAATTTGATGCAGACAGATTTAGCTGTAGCACTGACTCAGAAGGCAGCATGTACTAATTTATCAGCAACTGTGTATATTCCTTCATGCTGCTTGCATTTTGAGCTCTGGGAAGACCAGAGCTTGAGGGAGAAGGGTGCACTATGCTTAGGTAGAGCTGTTCCTTGGGGCTTGGATGAGGAGTAGCTAGAATGATCCATTCTCCTGCTTTTACTTGTCCTACAGGGCAAACTCAATGCTCTGGAGATCTGAGTTTCTGTTTATTTGGCAGTAATGTTTGCTCTGCAAGGTCCCTGCCCACACATTACTGCCTCTCCTGGCTGTGGAAAGACCTGCTGCTGGGGTGCAAAGAGGGTTTAGTAAAGTGATTATCTCTGCTGAATGCTCTGTATCAAAGGATCCCTCCAGGGCAGAAACCAGTACCTCTGAACACCCTTAGGGGACCCTGTATGATGCAACATTTTGCTGTGTCTGCTCAGATACCTCTGTACAACACTGCATGAGAATTACCCTCGGATTCATCTGAGGTGGTGTTTCTGTACCCTTTTAAGTGGAACTAGAAAGTCACCAAAGAGGCATTCATCATAGAATCATAGAAACAGGCAGGTTGGAAGAGACCTTCAAGCTCATCCAGTCCAACCTATCACCCAGCCCTATTCAATCAACTAGAGCATGGCACTAAGTGCCCCATCCAGGCTTTTCTTGAACACCTCCAGGGACAGTGATTGCTCTGTATGGCAGCTGTCCTAGGCTAGTTTGCAGTAGCAGCTGCTGAGAGCAGGCTCTCAATGCCAAGCACTGCAATGCTGTTGCTCCCATTTGCTGGAGCTTGTGAGGATCTCATGGATTTCATTACATGGCACCGAACTGGGCACCATCTTTCACGTGTGTTCCACCCCTCATAAACAGAAGCTTAGATCTTGCCTTGCAAACTTGGATCCAAATTTAGAAGGTGTCCCTGCCCGTGGCAGAGGAGTTGCAACTAGATGGTCTTTAAGGTCCTTTCCAGCACAAACCATTCTATGAACCCATGAATCTTCCTGTTGCTCTAACCTGAGGATTGCTCTCTCCTCATGAGCAACAGGTGGCTTGAAACAGTGCCAAGCAGTACCCTGCCAGTTACTCAGCCACTCATTACTCAACTGTTCATGATTCAGTAGACTGTCAAACAAATCTCTCTCATAGAATCATAAAATGGTTTAGGTTGGATGAGACCTCAAAGATCATCCAATTCCAATCCCCTGCCACAGGCAGGGACACCTCCCTCTAGAACAGGTCACTCAAGGCCTCATCCAGCCTGGCCTTGAACCACTCCAGGGAGGCAGCAGCCACAACCTCCCTGGGCAACCCATTCCAGTGTCTCACCACCCTCACTGTAAAGAACTTCCTCCTAACATCCTGTTTAAATCTCCCCTCTGCCAGTTTGAACCCATTCCCCCTCATCCTGTCATTACAAGACCTTGTGAATAGTCCCTCCCCAGCCTTCCTGTAAGCCCCTTTCAGATACTGGAAAGCTACTATAAGGTCTTCTCAAAGCCTTCTCTTCTCCAGCCTGCTGAGCCCCAACTCTCTCAGTCTGTCCTCATAGCAGAGCTGCTGCAGCCCTCTGATCATCCTTGTGGTCCTCCTCTGGACTCACTCCAGCAGTTCTATGTCCTTCTTGTGCTGGGGGTTCAGAACTGCACACAGTACTCCAGGTGGGTTCTGAGGAGAGCAGAGCAAAGGGGCAGAATCCCCTCCCTTGCCCTGCTGGCCACAATGCTCTTGCTGCAGCCCAGCACACAGGTGCTGCCTGGGCTGCACTCACACTGCAGGCTCATGTTGATCTTTTCATCTACCCAGACCCCCAGGTCCTTTTCCTCAGGGCTGCTTTCAGGCATTCCCCACCCAGCCTGGAGTTGTGCTTGGGATTGCACCGACCCAGAGTGTGGGACTGCAAAAGAAGGGAAAAGTTTTCCTGGGGAGAAATGAGGAAAGCAATTGAAAAGAGAAGGGAGGATAGGAAGACATCTTTCTGAAGCACTCAGAAGTTGCTTGCTGCAGGGCCAGGAAAGGTTGCCAGGTGGCCCATGCACTTGTGTCTGCAGCAGACAGGAGAGTGCCAGGTACCACAGGCCACCAGCTCCTGAGCAACATTTTTCACGGTGCTGTGCTCTGGCACTCAGAAGAGGCCCTAGAAAATGCTCCAATTCATTCAGAAATGCTCCAACACTTTCCTTCCCATGGCAGGTAGGAAGGAAGGAGGGGATCAGGCTTCTGGTAGGAGATGACCCCCACATACCTCTTCTCTTCAGTGTCATTCCTCTTGCACAACAAGTGCCCTTTGCTGCCATCACATGAGGTGCAGAGACAGGAGGGTGGTGCAGAAGCTCACAGCTTCCTCACTTCTCTATGCTTCTCTTTCTCTCTTTCCCCTTCTCTCTATATTTTTTCTCCCCTTTCTTTCTTTCTTCCCTGTTGGCAGCAAAATAATGTCTTGTCTCTGAGCAACATTCACAGTGTATAATTTATAGACTAAAAATAGATTAGTTATTAACAAAAAAAAATTCATATATATATGAATGGCTTTTACACATTTTATTCCCTTTCTGAGCATTAAGCAAAACAATGCAGAGGGAGAGAGAGAAGGCACTTGCAGTGTGAGGTGTGTGGCACCCAGCTGAATGGCCAGGTCCATTCTTCTTGCAATTTCTCATTCAGCTCATTCCACCCCAGCTCTTCATCCTCTGCTTCCCTCCAGCTTTTCTTTTCCCCTGCCTTTGCCACCCACCATGAAGTCCCCTCCCCTCCATCTGGAGCAACCACCTGTCTCCACCACTGTGCTCTCTGCTCCTTCTCCCTGCACTCCCAGCTGGTGCTCCAGCCCTGTCCAACCCACAGTGAAGCTCCTACTTGACCAGAAAAGCACAAAAGTGAGAAAGAGGGAGAGAGGACACAAAACTGAGCAGGCAGAAAGGCTTCCAGCCAGGAGCCATGCTGTAAAGTACCAAAGGCTGGAGGACGAGCAACAAATCCAGAGTTTCTGAAATGTCACACATCAGACACACACTTTACTTTCCTTACAGCGATGCTCCTTCACATGACCTCTGTGCCATGGATCTGGCTTGGCTGTGTAAAATGGTTGGGCTACCACAGCAGAGAATTACTGATTCCGCTTCAAGGCATCCTCCACCTTCCTGGCACCACTGTCCTGCCTCAAATCTGTGGGAAGAGTTCTCTTTATTCTTATAGCTCTTCCAGGAGCTTTGTTTTCTCCCTGCATTTCTCATTCTTTCATCCTGTGCACTCTGCAGCCACCAACCTTTGTGATTCTTCCAAAAGTGGCCAAAAAAAGCCCTACTGAGGCTGGGCTATGGTGCCAGGAATGAGCAGGCACAGGTAGGCATGCTGGGGAAAAGGAGAGTAGCTGAGTTTCATGGACAGCAGTGGCCCCTGGGGATCCCAGGGATGAGCTGGCATGTGGGGAGAGCAGCCAGCAGAGGCAATGGGCAGCCTGGGTGCAGAGGAAGGGTGTAAAACCCATTCAAAAGTTGATCTCTGCATGTCCACTGCCAGTGTAGGTCAGCAGCAAACAAAGTGGAGGTGGATGCTCCCCCGTGCAAAACCTAGAATAGAAAATGGAATAAGCCAGGTTGGAAGAGACCTCCAAGATCATCCAGTCCAACCTAGCACCCAGCCCTAGCCAATGGCACCAAGTGCTCCATCCAGGCTTTTCTTGAACACCTCCAGGGACAGTGACTCCACCACCTCCCTGGGCAGCCCATTCCCATGCAAATCACTCTCTCTGTCAAGAACTTCCTCCTAACATCCAGCCTATAGCTCCTCTGGCAGAACTTGAGATTGTGTCCTCTCGTTCTGTTGCTGGTTGCCTGGGAGAAGAGGCCAAGCCCCACCTGGCTACAACCTCCCTCTATGTAGTTGTAGACAGCAATGAGGTCACCCCTGAGCCTCCTCTTCTCCAGGCTGAACAACCCCAGCTCCGTCAGCTTCTTCTCGTAGGTCTTGTGCTCCAGGTCCCTCACCAGCTTCCTTGTCCTTCTCTGCACACATTCCAGTACTTCAATATCTCTCTTGAATTGAGGGGCTCAGAACTGGACACAGTTCCATCCTAAAGGAAGGATGGAATGACCTGGGCATGGAGGAATAGAACCAATGGTTCCTTGCACTTCCATAGTGCCTTGCATGCCCAAGGATCCCATGGGATGTACCTATGCTGCAGCCCACAACACCTGCGACCAGGCATGTATCACATCTCTTGAACCATGTGCAATGCTGCTCCCAGAGTCTTCAGCTTGGCCCTAGGTGAGCTTTGCACACTCTGTAGGGGCTGAGTGGCTCACCTGGAAGATGGCTGGAAAATCACCCCAAGCAGACATTTAAACAGTTGTGTACCTTTTGCTGAGTAACTCAGAGGTTCTTTCTATCCTTAGTTCCTCTCTCCTTTCTCAAGGGGTGCAGCCAAGTCACTATTGTGGCTGGAGAGGTGGGCACAAGTCAACCTCAGGAGGTTCAACAAGGCCGAGTGCAAGGTCCTGCATCTGGGTTGAGCCAATCCCAAGCACAAATGCAGGCTGGGCAGTGACTGGCTGGAGAGCAGCCCTGAGCAGAGTGACTTGGGGATGCTGGTGGATGAGAAGCTCAACATGAGCCTGCAGCGTGCATTTGCAGCCCAGAAAGCCATCCAGAGCCTGGGCTGCATCAGAAGTGTGGCCAGCAGGTCGAGAGATTCTCCCTCTCTACTCCATTCTGTGGAGACCCCACCTGGAGTACTTCATCCAGTTCTGAAGCCCCTATTACAAGAGGGATGTGGACATGCTGGAGCATGTCCACAGAAGGGCCACGAGGATGATGAAAGGGCTGCAGCACCTCTGCTATGAGGACAGACTGAAAGAGTTGGGGCTGTTCAGTTTGGAGAAGAGGAGGCTCCCAGGTGATTTTCTTGTGGCCTTCCAGGATCTGAAGGGGGCCTAAAAAAAAGGCTGGGTAGGGACTTTTTAGGCTCTCAGGTAGTGAGAGGACTATGGGGAATGGAGCAAAGCTGGAGGTGGGGACATTGAGATTGGATGTGAGGAGGAAGTTGTTCAGCATGAGAGTGGCGAGAGCCTGGAATGGGTTGCCCAGGGGGTTGGTTGGGGCCCCATCCCTGGAGGTGTTTGCAGCCAGGCTGGATGAGGCTGTGGGCAGCCTGATCTAGGGTAGGGTGTCCCTGGGCATGGCAGGGGGCTTGGAATTAGATGATCCTTGTGGTCTCTTCCAACTCTGACTGATTCTATGATTCTATGTGGTGCAGCCCAGTGCCCAGGAGCAGGGATGTGTGTGCCCATCCTTTCCACGCCAGGACACATAACTCTGCAGCTTGCTGTGCTAGGGTGGCAGTTTCAGGGTGACAGCTTGAAATGCCAGTCCAAGGCAGGAGCACCTGCATAGGCACTGGAGATTTGGGTTACTGGATTTTTAAAAAGAGTAATTTCCTGAGTGTCTGCAAGGTTTTAACTGTAAGAAAATTGAGGAGGGATGGTCTTTATATGTGTTTATACAGTTGTGTAGTGCTCTGAGTTACAGAATTTAGCATCCTAGAGTCTATCTCTGAGCTGTCTTCCTGGGCTGCTGAATTTTAATTTAGAGAGGGGGGAAAAAAAATAAAAGGAAAAGAAAAAGGAAAAGGAGAAGAAGAATCATAGAAAAATAAAAGGAAAAGAAAAAGGAAAAGGAGAAGAAGAATCATAGAAAAATAAAAGGAAAAGAAAAAGGAAAAGGAGAAGAAGAAGAAGAAAAAGAAGATGAAAAAGAAAAAGGAGATGAAAAAGGAAAAGAGAAAGAAAAAGAAAAAGAAAAATAAAAAGGAAAAGAAAAAGAAAAATATGAAAAAGAAAAAGGAAATGAAGAAGAAAAAGAAAAAGAAAAAGAAAAAGAAAAAGAAAAAGAAAAAGAAAAAGAAAAAGAAAAAGAAAAAGAAAAAAAAAAAGAAAAAAAGAAAAAGAAAAAGAAGAAGAAAAAGAAAAAGAAAAAGAAAAAGAAAAAGAAAAAGAAAAAGAAAAAGAAAAAGAAAAAGAAAAAGAAAAAAAAAGAAAAAGAAAAAAAGAAAAAGAAAAAGAAAAAGAAAAAGAAAAAGGAAGAAGAAAAAAGAAAAAGGAAAACAAAAAGAAAAAGAAAAAACCCTTGTGTAACAGTTGCCAGAAATAACACATTGAGTCACTGCTAATGTAGATGGTGGAGCTCCCTCTCCTTTCCACCCCTAAACACATCAGCACATGTTCCAGAAAAAGGGAAGAAGCCACAGCGCTGAGGCTAGGCTCTTTGTCTTTGCATGTGCCAGTAGAGGGTGAATGAATCTGCTGCTGGACACCAGCCACAGAAGGAGACCTGGAGGAGAACACATACCTCCTTCTGAAGGCCAGGGTGTTGGAGTCTCTGACATGTCTCTTTTTCGCTCTGTGAGCCAAAACTGGACCTCGAAATGCATCAGGAGATCTGGAGAGTTTCAGTGGAAGCTGTTTCCTGAAAAAAAAAAAAACCCAAACCCCCAAAAAACAACTGCACCAGAAGCAAGTTCAAAAAATAAAACAAATGACCTGAAGTGTCAAGCAGCAGGTGCACAGTGGTTGGTCTAGCTTCCCATCTGGGGATTGGCCTAGAGATACCCTTTTCCAGCTATCCTAAGATCATTCTGACCTTTTGACTTGATATGGATTTATTGCCTTTTGCATTTAGACAACTGCCTCAGCTTTCAAATGTCAGCTCTGACTCCTATCTTTTTCTCAGTGAGAAAGAGTTTCAGTAAATCACCTGACAGGGTAAAGAATTACAACTTACCTGAAGGGAGGTTGTAGCCAGGTGGGGGTTGGTCTCTTCTCCCAGGCAACCAGCAACAGAACGAGGAGACACAGTCTCAAGTTGTGCCAGGAGAGGTATAGGCTGGATGTTAGGAGGAAGTTCTTGACAAAGAGAGTGATTGGCATTGGAATGGGCTGCCCAGGGAGGTGGTGGAGTCACTGTCCCTGGAGGTGTTCAAGAAAAGCCTGGATGGAGCACTTGGTGCCGTTGACTAGGGCTGGGTGATAGTTTGGACTGGATGATCTTGGAGGTCTCTTCCAGTCTGGCTGATTCTGTGATTCTGTATTCCAAAAGCAGTAATGCCCAGGTTCAGAGAAGTGTCCTGGTTGTGAGAAGTTTGGACATGCCTTTAACATTTCACGTTCTGGGCTCCGTGTGTGAGCTCTGCTTGTGTTTCTGCCTGTCAGATGCCAGGGCAAACTCATCCATCAGTGTCCTATATCGTACACTGAATCACAAAATCACAGAAACGTAGGTCTCTTCCAATCTGGCTTTATTCTATTCTATTCTATTCTATTCTATTCTATTCTATTCTATTCTATTCTATTCTATTCCATTCTATTCTATTCTAATTAAGCAGGTTGGAAAATACCTTTGAGATCATCAAGTCCAAACTATCACCTAACACCTTCTAATTAACCATGGCACTAAGTGCCTCATCCAGTCTCCTTTTATAAACCTCCCTGGATGGTGACTCCACCACCTCCCTGGGCAGCCCATTCCAATGCCAATCACTCTCTCTGTGAAAAACTTCTTCTTAACTTCCAGCCTAAGTATGCCCTGGCACAGCTTGGGGCTGTGTCCTCTTGTTCTGACACTGATTGCTTGGGAGAAGAGAACAACCCCCACCTGGCTACAACCTCCTTTCAG
>VWZI01006226.1:319115-352454 GCA_013396835.1 Psilopogon haemacephalus | reverse complement strand
CTGAGGCTAGGCTCTTTGTCTTTGCATGTGCCAGTAGAGGGTGAATGAATCTGCTGCTGGACACCAGCCACAGAAGGAGACCTGGAGGAGAACACATACCTCCTTCTGAAGGCCAGGGTGTTGGAGTCTCTGACATGTCTCTTTTTCGCTCTGTGAGCCAAAACTGGACCTCGAAATGCATCAGGAGATCTGGAGAGTTTCAGTGGAAGCTGTTTCCTGAAAAAAAAAAAAACCCAAACCCCCAAAAAACAACTGCACCAGAAGCAAGTTCAAAAAATAAAACAAATGACCTGAAGTGTCAAGCAGCAGGTGCACAGTGGTTGGTCTAGCTTCCCATCTGGGGATTGGCCTAGAGATACCCTTTTCCAGCTATCCTAAGATCATTCTGACCTTTTGACTTGATATGGATTTATTGCCTTTTGCATTTAGACAACTGCCTCAGCTTTCAAATGTCAGCTCTGACTCCTATCTTTTTCTCAGTGAGAAAGAGTTTCAGTAAATCACCTGACAGGGTAAAGAATTACAACTTACCTGAAGGGAGGTTGTAGCCAGGTGGGGGTTGGTCTCTTCTCCCAGGCAACCAGCAACAGAACGAGGAGACACAGTCTCAAGTTGTGCCAGGAGNCTATGGAATAGCCAGCCATAGGACTAAGGAGTACAACACAGTGAGAGTGATTTGCCATTGGAATGGGCTGCCCAGGGAGGTGGTGGAGTCACTGTCCCTGGAGGTGTTCAAGAAAAGCCTGGATGGAGCACTTGGTGCCGTTGACTAGGGCTGGGTGATAGTTTGGACTGGATGATCTTGGAGGTCTCTTCCAGTCTGGCTGATTCTGTGATTCTGTATTCCAAAAGCAGTAATGCCCAGGTTCAGAGAAGTGTCCTGGTTGTGAGAAGTTTGGACATGCCTTTAACATTTCACGTTCTGGGCTCCGTGTGTGAGCTCTGCTTGTGTTTCTGCCTGTCAGATGCCAGGGCNAGTTTGCATTGTGAGAACCTCCCCATGCTGAGTCTGCCTCCAGGTCCTGGCTTATTCTATGAATTCTATTCTATGAATTCTATTCTATGAATTCTATTCTATGAATTCTATTCTATTCTATTCTATTCTATTCTATTCTATTCTATTCTATTCTATTCTATTCTATTCTATTCTATTCCATTCTATTCTATTCTAATTAAGCAGGTTGGAAAATACCTTTGAGATCATCAAGTCCAAACTATCACCTAACACCTTCTAATTAACCATGGCACTAAGTGCCTCATCCAGTCTCCTTTTATAAACCTCCCTGGATGGTGACTCCACCACCTCCCTGGGCAGCCCATTCCAATGTCAATCACTCTCTCTGTGAAAAACTTCTTCTTAACTTCCAGCCTAAGTATGCCCTGGCACAGCTTGGGGCTGTGTCCTCTTGTTCTGACACTGATTGCTTGGGAGAAGAGAACAACCCCCACCTGGCTACAACCTCCTTTCAGTTAGTTGTAGAGAGAAATAAGGTCTACCCTGAGCCTCCTCTTCTCCAGGCTGCACACCTCAGCCTCTCCTCGCAGGGCTGTGCTCCAACCCCCTCCCCAGCCTTGGTGCCTTTCTCTGGACGTGCTCAAGCACCTCAACATCTTTCTTAAATTGAGGGGCCCAGAACTGGACACAGTGATCAAGTTGTGGCAGGTGTGAGAGGCTACTTTGACTGAGGGTGGGGATTAATGTGCAGGAGAAGTACGACAGCATATTCCATATATACGGTGGCAGCCAGGACCAAGAGACCAAGAGGCATTGCAGGCACAGGGTTCTGCCATAAGCAGCCAGAAGTTGAGCAGAGCATTTCACAGATACCAATAGGCAGTTCTCAAACAGGTTCCCAGGGTTCAGCTGTAGCTCTGGTGGAAAAAATGGCTGCAACCGCCAGATTTGAATGGATGTATGGATGGATGGATGCACACACAAAATATTTTTATAGCTTCAGCCAGCTAATAGGACAAGAGGAAACAACCTCTAACTGTGTCAGGGGAGGTTTAGGTTGGACATCAGGAACAATTTTTTCCCCAAGAGTGTTGTCAAGCCCTGGACCAGTGGTGGACTCCCCATTCCTGAGGCATTTCAAAACATGGAGATGTAGTACTGAGGGACATGGTTTTATGGTGACTTGACAATGATGGTGACCTGGATTCAATGATCTTAAAAGTTTCTTCCAACCAAAACCAATTGAAACCATTCTTCTATTTTACTGTTGCTACTGATTGCTAGGCTATAGTAACTAATTGTGTGAACTGTGTGTGTCCCTGCCCATGGCAGGGGGGGTTGGAACTAGATGATCCTTGTGGTCCCTTCCAGCCCTGACTGATTCTATGATTCTGTGATTCTAATAGCTGGTTGCAGGTGGAGGATAAAACATCTCAGTTATCATCACCATGAAGGTACACCTGCCCAGCTTTTCCACTGACCAGAGAAGCTTGATACAGCCAGAGCTGCTGTGCTCTTGCTCCAGTGCCACCAGATGTAGTTGCATTTCTGCTAGGGTTGGTAATCCAGGTAGCTTGCAAAAGAGCCTTTGTTCAAACAAAATCAAGGGACTGCAATGGATCTCTTCTGCTGAGAGATCTGCTGCAGTCAGCTGGACCCATAGTGGTGTATGCCTTCAGTGGATGGAAAAATCTGTCATTTGTTGAGAATGACTCCCATCACAGACTGTCTAAAAGACTCCTAGGTGCTATTTACCAGTCTGCCACTCTTCACATCCGTGTGTGAGTCCACCCAGCTGGCACATAACAGATAGGCAGATAAACAGTGTGCACATGCAGCTCAGACAGCCAACCCTGTCCTGGGCTGCATTAAGAGAAGCATTACCAGCAGGACAAGGGTGGTGATTCTCCCCCTTTACTCTGCTCTCATCAGACCCCACCTGGAGTACTGTGTGCAGTTCTGGAGCCCCCAGCACAGGAAGGACATGGAACTGTTGGAGAGAGTCCAGAGGAGGGCCACAAAGATGATCAGAGGACTGGAGCAGCTCTGCTATGAGGACAGGCTGAGAGAGTTGGGGCTTTTCAGCCTCAAGAAGAGAAGGCTTTGAGGAGGCCTTATAGTAACCTTCCAGTATTTGAAGGGGGCCTACAGGAAGGCTGGGGAGGACTATTCACAAGGTCTTGTAATGACAGGATGAGGGGGAATGGGTTCAAATTGGCGGAGAGGAGATTTGAACAGGATGTTAGGAAGAAATTCTTCACAGTGAGGGTGGTGAGGCACTGGCACAGGTTGCCCAGGGAGGTTGTGGCTGCTCCCTCCCTGAATGTGTTCAAGGCCAGGCTGGATGAGGTCTTGAGTGACCTGTTCTAGTGGGAGGTGTCCCTGCCTATGGCACAGGGGGGTTGGAACTGGATGATCTTTGAGGTCTCTTCCAACCTAAGCTATTCTATGATTCTATGATTCTATGAAAATCCCTTTGGAAAATACAAGTAGATGGTCAGTAGATGGGGTGGTGGAGGGGAGAAATTCTCTTATCAGCAGCAGATCCCTGTAAGTTGCAAAAGTAAAACTCAAGGCTCATTAACAACTCATCTTATTAAATTGCAACAAATGTGTTTTCTAGCTTACATCATGGGAAGAAGTAGGGTAGGTTTGTTTGTTTTTTCCACATTTTTGTTGTATTTCTGTGGTGCCCATTCATAGGTACTAGAGAATTGTTTTCCAACTGTAAGGGAAGAGCACTAAGGATGTTCAAGAGGGCTGGAGCACCTCTTCTATAAGGACAGACTGAATGAGTTGGGGCTGTTCAGTCTAGAGAAAAGGAGGCTCCCAGGTGACCTTATTGTGGCCTTCCAGGATCTGAAGGGGCCTACAAAAGAGCTGGGGAGGGACTTTTTAGGCTATCAGGTAGTGAGAGGACTAGGGGGAATGGAGCAAAGCTGGAGGTGGGGAGATTCAGACTGGAGGTGAGGAGGAAGTTGTTCAGCATGAGAGTGGTGAGAGCCTGGAATTTTATAGAATTTTATAGAATGTGTTTTATGGAATGGGTTGCCCAGGGAGGTGGTTGGGGCCACATCTCTGGAGGTGTTTGCAGCCAGGCTGGATGAGGCTGTGGGCAGCCTGCTCTAGGGTAGGGTGTCCCTGGGCCTGGCAGGAGGGTTGGAACTAGATGATCCTTGTGGTCCCTTCCAACTCTGACTGATTCTATGAATTCTATGATTCTAAAACTAAGAGTACTTTGTTGCCTGGAAGCACTAAAAGTAGATCAATGGATGTCCTGATGTCCCAGATGAGCTATTTTACCTCTGAAGGCTGTGGGCCATGCAGGGAGAGCATTAATATTCCAGAGCGACAGGTCAATAAAAGCAGAATGAACAAATTCCAGCCTTAAGCCCTGGTTTTGCATCCCAATAGGTAACATTCAGGTGGGAGCAAGGAGGAGTGGCTCTCTAACTTTTGGGATACAACCCTCTTGTAGAAAGTCAGGGCTTCCAGATTGCTCCCAGTTGTAAGACGGAGCAGCATCTGAGCATCTCTATCCTGCACAAAGGAGATCCATGTGGACTCAGTTTTGGAGTTGGATAAAGTTAAGGACTACTCAGTATCAGAGGATGTAATGAAAGCTCTTTGTCATCCTTTCTGACAAGCATCACCTCCCTGGTGTGATGCAATCCTGCAGTAAGTACTAAACTGTATCCTCTCTCTGCTCCAAGGTCAAGGATCCCCAGATGGGTACAGGGCCAGGAGTGCTCCCAGGTCCTGTGAGCTGCTTGGAAGAGTTGGTGTGACACAGAGCAGTCTGGTGGCAAAGCAGGGATGCCAAAGTCCACTTTGGGGACTTTGTGATGCCAAGTGGCCACTGAAACAGTGCCACACCCTGTTTAAAAGCAGAATTTAGGGGAAGTAGGTGCTTTAGTGAGTCTGTGAACAGAGCAAGATCCTTATGGGGATGCCTAAGAGAAAACATGGGGAAGAGCCAGGAAAAGGCACGAAGGAAAAGTAAGAGAGAGAAAGAAGAAACTGTGACAGAGAAGGAGGAAAAGGGAAAGAGAAGAAATAGGTGTGAGAGAAGGAAACAACAGGAGAGAGAAGCTTGTTTTGGCCTGGGATTGCTTAATTTTTTGCCTCCTCGCTGGGCCTTGATAAAGTATTTTTGAAGCTGTCTTTCTGCCAGCAGCAAGGTCCCAGAGAGTTGAGATTACAGGAAAGAGAGAAATGCCATTGTGAGCTCTGGGCACCCTCTACCAGTCCTTCTCTCCTTTGCCTCCTATCCTAAGATAAACTTGTGGCCACAGATGGGGTGGTTGTGTGCACCTCTTTAGCCTCAGCATCATAATTTGATTGGTTGACCCTTGCAAAAGCCATGACTCCTCCAGCATTCTTCTCCCCATTGGCTTTATGATCACACTTGCAGGGCATTTCTGAGAGCAGAGAGAATCTGAAACACATGGCAGAGGGAGGCCAGTGCAGACAGTTTGTGAGAGATACAGAGGCTCCTCTTCTCTCTGGACTGTGGCGAGCTGGCATCCCATTTTTGTTTGTCTCATCAGCAGAAAATCTGGATGCCTCTCCAGTGCTCATCTGAACTCATTCAGTTCTCCTGCCTGAACATTTTTTTTTTTTCCTTCCCCTGAAATTAGTCTGATGAGAGTGCTTGACTGACACCCTGGGAGACTTCCCTTTCATCACTCCTCCAGATGAAAGCTCCGGTTGCAGCAGAGCAAACATAACATGTGCAGCTCTCCTGCTGGCTGGCCATTTCCAGAGCAGGAAGGAAGTTCATTTTCTGTCCTAGTGGACCATTTGCCTTCTAGGCTAGGGAATGGGATCCAATTTTCAGATGCCCATGATAAGCCATATGACCAACGGAAGATGAGGAACCATAGAATCATAGAATCATAGAATGGTTTAAGTTGGAAGAGACCTCAAAGATCATCCAGTTCCAACCCCCCACCATAGGCAGGGACACCTCCCACTAAATCAGATCATTCAAGGCCTCATCCAGCCTAGCCTTGAACACCTCCAGGGAGGGAACAGCCACAACCTCCCTGGGCAACCCATTCCAGTGTCTCACCACCCTCACTGGAAAGAATTTCTTCCTAACATCCCATTTAAATCTCCCCTCTGCCAGTTTAAACCAGTTTAAACNCTCCCACGAAATCAGACCATTCAAGGCCTCATCCAGCCTAGCCTTGAACTCCTCCAGGGAGGGAACAGCCACAACCTCCCTGGGCAACCCATTCCAGTGTCTCACCACCCTCACTGGAAAGAATTTCTTCCTAACATCCCATTTAAATCTCCCCTCTGCCAGTTTAAACCAGTTTAAACCCATTACCCCTTGTCCTGTCATTACAAAACCCTGTCAATAGTCCCTCCCCAGCCTTCCTGTAGGTCCCTTTCAGATATTGGAAGGCTACTATAAGGTCTCCTCAAAGCCTTCTCCAGGCTGAAAAGCCCCAACTCTCTCAGCCTGTCCGCAGAGGTGCTCCAGCCCTCTGATTGTCTTCGTGCCCCTCCTCTGGACTGGCTCCAACAGTTCCATGTTCTTCTTGTGGTGGGGGCTCCAGAACTGCAGACAGTACTCCAGGTGGGGTCTGAGGAGAGCAGAGTAAAGGACCAGTCTGCTTCTCACTGGGTGCTGTAGAGTGCTAACAGTCTGAACTGCAGGGGAAAGGCTCCCAGGCCTCCTCACCCAAGTCTGCTTAACATGAACTTCAGCTAAACAGCAATCCATCTCCATGCTGTGCCCATTTCTTACTGCAAACAGTCACACTGGTAGGTTTCCAGCCAAGATTATAGAGCTCATAAATTACCCAGACATCAATAAATGACTCAATGGTTTTAGAGTGACTAAAATGAAACATATCTTATTTGTGTTAATGAAAATGACTGACATCCCCAGAGCCTGTCATCTTGAAGAATCACTGACTGCTTTGCAGACTACGTACACAGTGATCATTCAGCCACAGCTGAAATGCAGCTACCTCTGGGGTGGAGGGTGACAGATGCTTAATAATGTCTGGAAATGCAGCAAAGTCATGCACAGAAGGAAGCAAAAAAATACCACTTTGCATGGAAATCGGCAGGGAGAATTTGAGGTAGCCAGTGTGAAAGAGCAAACTGGAATCTGATGAGATGCTACATTTCTTTTTGAGCCCTGCCCAAACACTGAAATCTCAGGATTTTGCTGCCAGCAAACTCCAGTCGGGGAGTGAACTCCATCACTACTGGGGTAGTGTGTCTGCTGGTAAGGAGTTGCATATTTACTTTATGCATGCAATGATGACAGCTTTGCATTCAAATGAAGCTGAATAAATATCAGTTTTTCCCCTGTGAGATGCTTGGTTTTATGCAGGCAGCTCAGCAACTGGAAATGCTGGCATGGAGTGGGGCACAGAGAAGTGCATTGTGACTCTGGGCTCTGATTCTGCAGATTTGAATGAGCAGTCATAGAATCATAGAATGATTCAGGTTGGAAGAGACTTCAAAGATCATCCAGTTCCAACCCCACCCTGTCATAGACAGGGACACCTCCCGCTCAAGGTCTCATCCAGCCTGGCCTTATATACCTCTAGGGAGGGAGCAGCCACAACCTCCCTGGGCAACCTGTTCCAGTCTTTCACCATGCTCCTAACATCCAGTTATTTCTTACTACTTAATAACAACCAGGAACTTCCTCCTAACATCCAGTTTAAATCTCCCCTCTCCCAGTTTAAACCCATTAGCCCTCATCCTGTCATTACAAGACCTTGTGAATAGTCCCTCCCCAGCCCTCCTGTAGGCCCCCTTCAGATACTGGAAGGCTACCCTAAGGTCTCCTGGAAGCCTTCTCTTCTTCAGTCTCAAAAGCCCCAACTCTCAGCCTGTTCTCATAGCAGAGCTGCTCCAGCCCTCTGATCATCTCCGTGGCCCTCCTCTGGATTGGCTCCAACAGTTCCATGTCCTTCTTGTGCTGGGGGCTCCAGAACTGCAGACAGTACTCCAGGTGGGGTCATGAGCAGACACTTGGCTTTCCATGTCACTCAAAGCCAGTAAGTTGTGTATCTTCCCTGTCTGCTGTTACTCAAGAGCTGTGAAGCGAAGTGATAGAAAACTAAAAGCTTTATCCAGTAATTTATGAGAGACATTTTCTGGTTTGCTTTCAAGTCACCTCTGAGTAAAGCTGTAGAATTATGGCAAGGTTAAACAAAGGATGGTACTTGGGTGCATGTGCATGAATCGCATCGTAAGCGCCGAGCTGGAAAGCTGCCTCAGTTTTGCAGTCCTGCCGCTTAAGGCCATGCAGAGCTCTTCATATGAGGTCAGTTACACCTCTAATTATGCAGGAGAGAGAGTTCCAGGAGGTGTAAATGACTGCAGCACTCTCCAAGTCAAGGCAGACTGGCCATTTTACACCAACAGTGTGGCTGAGGGATGTGGGAGTTGAAGGAGCAGAACCAGGACATAAATCTTCAGAAATCAACAGGAATTCATGCAAGGAAATAAAATGGTCTCCTCTGTACCTGCTGCTGAGGATTCAGAGACACAGGTCACTGAGGCTGCGTTTGACCCCTCAGCAGACCGCTGGCAAAACTCACTCTCCCCATACGCAGACCTGCCTTCTGCATAAAATCACTTAGCTGGAAAAGACCTTAAGATCATCAACTTCAACCCTAATCCAGCATCTTCCTATATACAACTGTTAGACCACGTCCCTAAGCACCTCATCCAAAGGTTTTTTTTTAAACACCTCCGAGGATGGTGACTACGCCTCACAGAGTCAGCGCCAGGAAATATTCCCTCTAGAGCAAAAGGAGAAAATCATTCATCCTGTCATCGCCTAAGAAATCGGATAAGGGAAATAGCTCTATGTGCTTTACTTTTTGGTTTGGGTTTTGTGTTTTGTTTTGTTTTTTTTTTTAATTATTATTCTTATTCTTTGAGCAGAAAAATGTGATTTGTAGCACGGCTGTTCCCCCTAGCACCGTGCTGAGTCAAGAGAGAACCTAGCAATGCTAATCTAGAGGCCTCTCCAAGGAGAAAGGTGCAAACATCCCTGCTGAAGCGATTCGCTGACTGCAGCACGCTCTCTGGATGGGCGCTTTAAAGCCAGCTCCCTCCTTCCCCCTATGCTAATGCCTTTTGCTCAGCAAGATGCTCTCTGAAGCATGCAGCATACCGAAGGGTGCAGATGACAGTTCAAATAACAGGGGTGTAAGTGTGTGTGTGTTAGGTTCCTGGCATTTCCTAGCCCCACGTTGCACGCGTGGCTGCCTCCTGACCCACGTCCCCCTCCCTGACACACACACACACACACACACACACACACACACACGGAGCGCTGCGCAGCGACAGGCTCCCAGGCACGGCTGCGCTCTGTTCACGCCCTGCCTGCAGAGCAAGTTCAGAGGGGTCTGTGATGCAGAACTGGCAAAGCTGCAAGTCAGGAGAGGGGAAAAGGAGAGAAAGGAAGGGGGTGGAGAACTGCGGGAGAAGCTGCACCACTCCAGCTGCAGTCCTCAGCTGATTCTTGGTTTGCAGCCCAGGCGATGCACAGGCTTCACCTTCCACGTTTGTCACCTTTATTTATTACTCTACCCAAAAGGATTGCAGGGAAGACAGCTAGGCACTGTTAATATTTAAGAGCCAAATGAAGATAGACTCAAGAAACACTGGAACTGGTTGCCCAGGGAGGTTGTGGATGCTCCCTCCCTAGAGATGTTCAAGGCTAGGTTAGATGAGGCCTTGAGTGACCTGTTCTAGTGGGAGTTGTCCTTGCCTATGGTGGGGGGTGGGTGGAACTGGATGATCTTTGAGGTCCCTTCCAACCTAAACCATTCTATGATTCTATGATTCTATGAATCTATGATTCTATGAGTCTGAGTCTATGATTCTATGAGTCTATGATTCTATGAGTCTATGAATAAGAGACAGAGGAGCAGTGGGAAGGAAAATCAATCGAAAGAGCAGGATACCAGGGGCTCTTAGGCACACTGTCTTGCCCTGTCACCCCATCCCCCTGCAAACATCCATCAAGAGTTGAGATGCTGCTGGTTTTCTGTCTCGAAGCTGAACAGCTTTAGCTCTGCAGGTATTGTGGTGGGAAAACAAGTGCTTGACAATTTTTTGCCTGTGTAAGTGTTCTGGGACCCCTCCTTCCCCACCCTTGGTGAGGCCATTTTTATATTGACAGCCTAAGAGGTGGGGGCAGTGTCCTAACCGCATTGGTTTGCCACAATTACAAGTTAGATATCACCAAAGTTTTCAAGCACAAGAGCCTTGGTGCTTGGAAAGCACCCTGAAACTCAGGCTGCACTGAGGTTAGCACAACCACCTGGCACATCACATCCCAGCTTAAAGAGAAATGGAGTAAGTGAAGTGGCCAAGCACCATCGACTGTAAAGATTACATTGCCTAATGAAGGGTGTGAATGAAATAAGAAGGAAGATGACAATTATGGGGTCTATAAACTGCAGTAAATAAGAGCTTAAATGGATCTACTGCCAACAGTTCAGGAATTAGATGCTTGTTTTGAGGGAGCTGAGCTGAAACCCTCCTTCTGCTGCTGGGTGCCCTATGCCCCATGTAATTTTCCTAAGAGATGTCTGCCTTTGGGATCATATTGCCAAGGGAAGGGAGTTAACCTGTTGCTGCAGGTCCTGGGCACTGAAAAACTGTGTGAACACACATGGCATATCTGAGCAGTCTGATCTAGCTGAGGATGTCTCTGCTTACTGCAAGGATGTGGATGATCTCTAGAAGTCACTTCCAAGCCAGTGCATTTTATGACTCTATGATCCCTTCTCAGATGCTTTCATTTTTGCCCCACACAAAGTAGGAGGCTGTCCCATATAATGTTTTAGACAAGGCCTGTCTTGGAGACACCCACAGAGTCACAGAATCACAGAATATTAGAGGTTAGAAGGGACCTCCAGAGATCATTGATTCCAACCTCCCTGCCAAGGCAGGACTGCCTAGGGTAGTTCACACAGAAAAGCATACAGGCAGGTTTTGAAAGTCTCCAGAGAAGGAGACTCCGCAACCTCTCTGGGCAGCCTGTTCCAGCACTCTGTCACCCTCACTGTAAAGAAGTTTCTCCTCATGTTGAGGTGAAACCTTCTATGTCCCATTTTTTAGCCATTGCTCCTTGTCTTATTGCTGCTGACCACTGAAAAGAGTCTGGCCCCATCCACTTGACACCCACCCCACTCAATAAAGAATTGAGAGCCTTCTCCTTCTAGCCAAAGGAGCAAGGGCTGCTTTGAGTAATTGTGCTTTCATGCCTATTTACTCTTGAATTACACTACTGCTTGGAAAGCAAAACTGGGATGTGAGCACTTATATTCAGTGATGTCCATGTCTGCAAGGGAGGGACACAGCATGGTCTGCTTGCTCTGCTCTCAGAAATTATGGAGCAAAGCTGGAGGTGGGGAGATTCAGATTGGATGTGAGGAGGAAGTTCTTCACCATGAGAGTGTTGAGGCCCTGGAATGGGTTGCCCAGGGGGGTGATTGGGGCTACTTTCCTGGAGGTGCTTAAGGGCAGGCTGGATGAGGCTCTGTCCAGTCTAATCTAGGGTAGGGTGTCCCTGGGCATGGCATGGGGGTTGGAACTAGATGATCCTTGTTGCCCCTTCCAACCCCGACTGGTTCTATGATTTTATTATGAGATTTCCCCCCATTTACATTAGCAAGATGACTGATTCTATGATTCTAAATTCTCTTCTTTCCCCCAAGTCAGCAGGATGCTGACCATAGCTTCAAGTTCAACCATAATCTAGCATCTTCCTGTATAAAACTGTTAGACCATGTCCCTAAGCACCTCATCCAAAAGTTTTTTAAACATCTCCAGGGATGGTTACTATGCACCACAGAGTCAGCACCAGGAAATACTGGTCTACAGGACCACAGGAGCGGAGCAGCTCTCCTCTGAGTGTTTAGCTGATGCATCTAACTGTAGTGCCTCCTTCAAATGAGAGGCAATGTTCCCATTGCCATGTAACTGATAGGGTCCAAGTGTGTATTGCTAGACACACTTGGGTAGTGGGATCTGTGTTTTCTGCAACAGCTGAAGGTGTCCAGCCAACGGGAGGCCTTTGCTTTGCCTCTCTTTCTCACACTTAGGATTTAGGTTTGCAAGCTTTTCCTGCTGTTCACACGTTAACTCACTGAAAAGCCTGGAGAAGGCAGGAAGGCAGGTGGTGAGGGGAAGGGATTTGTTGCTGGAGTCAGAGGATAATATGTATTTTAAGACGGCAGGGAAGCTGTAGGGCGTATGACCTTTAGTAATCTCCCTGCTTTCAGGCTCCCTTCCTCCCCATTGAGAGCCTCTCTCAACAGTTCCCCCAGGGGATTTCAAGCATCGCTATTATATATAATTGCACAAAAAAAAGAGAGGAGAACGCTCTGGCCCATGAAAGGAGTAAGAGGGATAAACTAATTAATTCCAGGCCATAGAAGTGGAAAAGAAAGGAAATACTTGGCAATTAATCAGGGGCAGCTGAGCCTTTTTCTCCTATCAGATATGGAGGGAAGCACTAATTGCAGAAGGTAAGGCACACTGTGGGATGCTGCATTGGTGAGGCTGCCTTCCAAACTGGGGGAGGAAAGAAAGCGTTCAGCTAGCAGAACACAGAGGAGAAGGAGAAGCAATGGGTGCTCTCCATCACTGCAAGCAGTAAGTGCAGGAGCAGTGCATCATAATGGGGTTGCTCAAAGGGATTTGGGAAGGGCTGAGAACCCAAGGTAGTATGCATCTAGATGAGGGATTTGGCTGTGAAATTGTCCACCTCTCTCTGCTAATTGCAGAAGATAAGCCACACCCCATTGGTGAAGCTGCCTTCTGAACTGGGGAAGGAAAGCAAGCACTCAGCTAGCAGAACACAGAGGAGAAGGAGAAACAATGGATGCTCTCCATCACTGCAAGCACTAAGTGCAGGAGCAGCACATCATAAGGGGGTTGTTCAAAGGGATTTGAGAAGGGCTGAGAACCCAAGGTAGTATGCACCTGGATGAGGGATTTGGCTGTGAAACTGTCCACTTCTCCCTGCTTCCCTCCTGTCATCTGTGAAATGGGATTTATGGTTCTTTCCCTGAGCTGGCTGTGGCCAGGGAGCGTGTTTGATGCTGAGCAGTGCTCATGGGAACCTTCATAAATCCAGGGAGTGGCCAGCAGAGATGCTGTGGCTTTTGGGACAGGTAGCACAGTGGTGGATTTGGTAGGGTTGCTTGAGACAGGCAGCTGCACCTAGGCATGGTGGGGAGTGAGCAGCTGTTGCTTACATTTGGTTTCACTGGGTTTGGCTTCTGACTGAGAGACCTGTAGGGGCTGGGGGAGGAGGGAGAGAGGCAGGGGCAGGGTTTGGTTTCCACGATCTTTAATCACTTTAAAATGTTGCAGCAGAGGAGAGTTAGGTTTTGAGGTGCCAGTGAAGCACTTCTTCCAAGAGGCTGATAGCATTAGAGCTTGGGAAAATCTTGTTATGCTCCTCTCTGAAGCTGGAGGAGTCTTCATATCTGGAGAAAAACAGAATGCTTTAGTGACTTGGAAGACTGGGGAAAGCTTTTTAGCACCTACTCCCTTCTCATTTGTGACTTTTCCTCACTGTCATCTTGCCTGAGCCTGACCACAGTGCCTCTGATGGAAAACAAAGGCTGTGTCCTCAGATGCAGGAGGTTGAGGGAGCATGTACAAAGGGGTCAGTGGCTCTTTTGGGCAAAGGCTGTGGACCTGGACTCTAGAGGCCTTCTAGCTCCATCTTTTCCTATCTAAGTGCTAAATGACCAGGAGCAGTCACAGCATTTCACTTGGAGGTCCGCACCAATCCTCAGCTCTTTGAAGTTCCTCGTTCAGTGCTTGGAGCCCAATTAGGTGCAGAGATGAATCGGCACCATCACTTCATTCCTCAGAGAATGCAAAGGAAAGTGCAGCTCCCTAAATGTTGTGGGTTGTTGTCGTTTTTCTTCTTCCAACTGCACAGATCCCCTGGGAGAAGGTCTTCTACACTAGGCCCAGAGGGGATTGATTAGCAAATTGTTGTGCATACTTCATTCCTGCCAGAGCCCATGCAAGTTGGGCGTGTGCAGTGGTGCCTGAGATGGCAGAAGGCACTGTGGAAAGCTGCATGTACAAACCCACCCCCTGATGGGAGTGTAAATCTGGAAATAACTTCCTCTTAGCTTCGGTGGCCACAGATTTACATCTGTGCTAAGAGTAGCTTGTCCCTCCCCTATAACTCAAGGCACATCTTCTGTGCAAATGAGCTTCCAACTTGGGCAGCATGTTTCTGCCTCTCGCTCGGGGAGCTGGGAGGGCTGGAGATGCTCAGGGCAGCTTTCCTGCCCTGCTACTGTCTGCGCCCGTGCGCAGAATCAAACGTGATCTGGCAGCTGCTGCTGCAGCAGCCCTTGTATTTCACTGTCCCATCCCTCCCAGGATTTCAGCACATTTGCATTCCTCTTGCTCTGAAGATGAACTGCAGGCTTCCTCTCCAACAGACCTTCATTTAGGGGAGCAGAAATCATCAATATTTCACGCCGAAGGGGGAGAGGGATGCGTATATGTGCATATATACTTGGAGAAGGAAAAGGTTAATGAGGTGAAAAGCAGCAGATACAGCTAAAGAAGGAAGGAGGGAGGGTTAGAGGATCTGCTCCTTCATTTATTTGACCTCTCTTTGGTTATGCATAATCCTAGGGAAGGCAAAATGCATGTGGCATTGCAGAATCCCCGTTTCATCGTTCTTCTATTTGTAGACATCAGCGCTGGCAGTAATTCCATGATAGCCAGAGAGAGAGACTGCGGATGTAGGTAGGGGAAGGGAAAAAGAGGGGGGGGGGAGCAGGAAATGCCACGGAGAGAACAAGCAGCAGCATGAGTGAGTAAAACCTGTGCACATGGGCTGGGAGGATTTTCAGCAGCAAGATTCCTTCTGCTAAACCCCCTGCAGCCCTTACTCAGCATAATGTGGCCAGCCGAGTGAATACGATGCTTTTAAAACTCTCTGGCAGCTCTTTCATTAAAAGCTTGACCGCAAGGCTGGGTTATAAATAATTTGATATTAAACATGCACGTCAAACAAAAGGGTGGGGAGGGAGGGAGATTGTTTTCAAGCCACAGAATAATTATTCGAGTGTGTAATTTTAGCTCCAAGCTTCTTGAGGATGAAGCAGCAGCACAGGGAGAGGGACTGGTAAAGAGTAATGCCTTGCAGCATCAGGCAAGGCTGCGAGGGTGCTGGCTGCAGCACAAGGTGGGGCTGCCAGCTGGCTGAGGTGCTCCTGTGTGCTTAGAATGGTAGAATCGGTCAGGGTTGGAAGGGACCACAAGGATCATCTAGTTCCAAGCCCCCTGCCATGCCCAGGGACACCCTACCCTAGATCAGGCTGCCCACAGCCTCATCCAGCCTGGCTGCAAACACCTCCAGGGATGGGGCCCCAAACACCTCCCTGGGCAACCCATTCCAGGCTCTCACCACTCTCATGCTGAACAACTTCCTCCTCACATCCAATCTGAATCTCCCCACCTCCAGCTTTGCTCCATTCCCCATAGTCCTCTCACTGCCTGAGAGCCTAAAAAGTCCCTCCCCAGCTTTTCTGTAGGCCCCCTTCAGATCCTGGCAGGCCACAAGAAGGTCACCTGGGAGCCTCCTCTTCTCCAAAATGAACAGCCCCAACTCTTTCAGTCTGTCCTCATAGCAGAGGTGCTGCAGCCCTCTGAGCATCCTTGTGGCCCTTCTCTGGACACGCTCCAGCATGTCCACATCCCTCTTGTAATAGGGGCTCCAGAACTGGTTGCAGTACTCCAGGTGGGGTCTCAGCAGAGCAGAGTAGAGGGGGAAAATCACCTCCCTCGACCTGCTGGCCACACTTCTCCTGATGCAGCCCAGGCTCTGGTTGGCTTTCTGGGCTGCAAATGTACACTGCTGGCTCATGTTGAGCTTCTTGTCCACCAGCACCTCCAAGTCCCTCTCCTCAGGGTTGCTCTCCAGCCAGTCACTGCCCAGCCTTTGTTTGTGCTCACTGCCTTGTCTGTAACACTGATAAACCATGGGCACAGAATGGCCTGGCCTCCAGTAGACTCAACAAAACCATGCACCTTGGTCCATGTCACTCACAAGGTTCAGCTCAGACCAGTGGATCCCCATTTCTAGGTACCTCAGCAATTTTAATTGCAATCCTAGAGGATTTAAAGGCCCTCCTGTGACTAGTTCTCATTAGTTGTACAAGAGAATAGCCACATCACCCAGTAGGACAGAACAGGCTTTGGTATGACCTGGAAATCTTTCAGCTATGTTACCATGAGGCTCTGTCACACTTCAGGGACGGAATGGAACTGACTTGCCTGTGCAGATTCTTTCTTGTCTTTTGGCACCATTGTAGCTGAGCTCTGGAGGGAAAAAAATCAGGCTACAAGGGTTAAAAATATCTCTTGGAAGCCAGGTCTGCAGTGTGGGACTGTGGGGAAGGAGACAGATAGGTGAATGATGAGCAGCCTTTCCAGCCTGGGTGGAGGAGAGAGGAAACACTCTGGGATTATCAGTGAGATTCTGCACTGGTGTGCACCTGTGTGTGGAGAGTGACCTGCTTGGCATCACCCCTGCAGCAAGCGTAGCTCCCTCACTGACCCACCTTCTAGTCCCTGGAGGATGGGGCTGCTGGAGCATGGCCCACACAGAGCTTTTCTTTTAGCCTCCTTCACAGTTGTTCACAGTGGGGGTGGTAAGGCACTGGAACAGGTTGCCCAGGGAGGTTGTGTCTGATCCCTCCCTGGATGTGTTCAAGGCCAGGCTGGATGAGGTCTTGAGCGACCTGATCTAGTGGGAGGTGTCCCTGCCTATGGTGGGGGGTTGGAACTGGATGATCTTTAAGGTCTCTTCCAACCTAAACCATTCTATGATTCTATGATTCTCCTTAGTGCCTCCTTGGTGCTGCGTGGGACAGCCCTCACCTGCACGCTGCCTCCCAGCTGTTGCCAACAGCTGGTTGCCTCCTGCACACCCTGAAGCTCTGGTGCACGGTTACCTTAGAAACTGCTTTTTCTCTTCTTCCCACTGTTGTGCACAAGTTAAGCAATGGGTAGCAGAAGACAGGCACGCATCTACCACTGACTAAAAAGGTCCAGTGCTCTGCAGAGTGGTCTTGTCCCCCTCTGTGAAGGGGTTCCTGGCTCTGCTGATGGGGTGCAAAGCCCTGGTTTTCTGCCACAGCTTGCTCACCACCCTCACTGGAAAGAACTTCCTCCTGACATCCCATTTAAATCTCCCCTTTGCCAGTGTAAACCCAATACTCCTCATCCTGTCATTACAAGATCTTCTGAATAGTCCCTCCCTAGCCTTCCTGTAGGCCCCCTTCAGATACTGGAAGGCTCTTGTTTCTAAAGTGAGTATTTCTAGCCTAGGGCAGTAATTTTTAACTAAATTTCATTAACTGCATAAAGAAACATCTTACATTTTACATTAAACAAACCTCACTGTAACACTTTCTGCAACATAGAAACACTTTCCTCCCTTATCTGAAGGCTTCTAGGCTGGAAGAATGGGATTGGAAGGACTCAGCAGCCAGGCAGAGAGGGATCTGGGGGTGCTAGTAGATAGTAGTTGAACATGAGCCAGCAGTGTGGCCAGGAGAGCTGGTAGCATCCTGGCCTGGATGAGGAATAGTGTGGCCAGCAGGACAAGGGAGGTTATTCTGTGCCTGTACTCAGCACTGGTCAGGCCACACCTTGAGTTCAGTTCTGGTCCCCTCAATTCAAGAGAGATGTTGAGGTGCTGGAACATATCCAGAGAAGGGCAATGAACTGGCGAGGGGCCTGGAGCACAGCCCTGTGAGGAGAGGCTGAGGGAGCTGCAGATGTGCAGCCTGGAGAAGAGGATGCTCAGGAGTGACCTCATTGCTGCCTACAACTACATAAAAGGAGGTTGTAGCCAGGTGGGGGTTGGTCTCTTGTCCCACACAACCACCAACAGAACGAGGGGACAGTCTCAAGTTGTGCTGGGGGAGGTATAGGCTGGATATTAGGAGGAAGTTCTTGACAGAGAGAGTGATTGGCATTGGAATGGGCTGCCCAGGGAGGTGGTGGAGTTGCCATCCCTGGAGGTGTTCAAGAAAAGACTGGATGGGGCACTTAGTGCCATGGTCTAGTTGATTGTATAAGGTGATAGGTTGGACTGGATGCTCTTGGAGGTCTCTTCCAACTGGCTGATTCTATGATTCTATTAATCTGTGACTCAGATTTGCTTTCTAGATGGCATTGGAAATCT
The DNA here is from genome assembly GCA_013396835.1 of Psilopogon haemacephalus. Classification (NCBI taxonomy): domain Eukaryota; kingdom Metazoa; phylum Chordata; class Aves; order Piciformes; family Megalaimidae; genus Psilopogon; species Psilopogon haemacephalus. The sequence goes on along the minus strand of VWZI01006226.1, from coordinate 334,260 downwards.
AGGCCTGGGTGAAATATTAAATCCTTATTACCTTGGAACAGACAGGTTCTAAAAGCTGGGGATAGTGACAGCAGTGGTGACAGCTCTCTCCCTCTGAAGTAGGCTGGTGGATATCAGGCTGGTTTCCAGGTAGGAAGAATCAAACTACTACTTAATACCTAAATGCAGTTTCAGCAAGAGACCAAGGAGTGAAAAGTAGTGAGCACTTGATCAATATTCCTTCCCTAGTTTTAAACAGGAGTCATCTTAGTCTTTTGCAGAAAATGGATGAGTAAGCAAAAAGATCTCAAGCCCTTCTTGTGCTGTTCCTATTCCTTATCCATTAAATACAAGATTTAACACCAATAGTTACTAACTATCATGTTTTCCTTTTTTTTTTTTTCATTGGTTCATTCATTGATGAGATTGGGAAGAGGTGTCCATGGAAGAATGGGGTAATGGAATTTTGCAGAGCACCTCTTGCTGCATATGGATAGTCCTTAGAATCATATAATCAGTCAGGGTTGGAAGGGACCACAAAGATCATCCAGTTCCAACCTCCCTGCCATGCCCAGGGACACCCTACCCTAGAGCAGGTGTATTGATTAGTTTAAGTTTGGGTTCTAATTCGGTCGGGAAAAGTCTTCACAACGATGCCTTTTCTTGTAATTCAGGAAAAATCAGAAAATGGAAAAGTTTGGGCATGAAACTNCTGTTCAAGCCCATGGAGGGTGAGAGAAGGCACTTCACACCTATTGTACTAAGCCTCCGGTGACAGAGGTGGGGAAGGAGGAAGACCGTTTCCTGCCCCATTCACACCTCTGGTGGAGCAGTGGACTGGGTGTGCCCTGCCACAGTTCACACCTCATTCAAACCTCCGGTGGGGCAGTGCCCTGCTCTGCCACAGCAGGCTGCCCACAGTCTCATCCAGCCTGGCTGCAAACACCTCCTGGGATGTGGCCCCAACCAACCCCCTGGGCAACCCATTCCAGGCTCTCACCACTCTCATGCTGAACAACTTCCTCCTCACATCCACTCTGAATTTCCCCACCTCCAGCTTTGCTCCATTCCCCATAGTCCTGCCACTACCTGAGAGCCTAAAAAGTCCCTCCTCAGCCTTTTTGTAGGCTCCCTTCAGATACTGGAAGGCCACAAGAAGGTCACCTGGGAGCCTCCTCTTCTCCAAAATGAACAGTCCCAACTCTTTCAGTCTGTCCTCATAGCAGAGGTGCTGCAGCCCTCTGATACCCTCATGGCCCTTCTCTGGACATGCTCCAGCATCTCCACATCCATCTTGTAATAGGGGCTCGAGAACTGGATGCAGTACTCCAGGTGGGGTCTCACCAGGGCACAGTAGAGAGGGAGAATCACCTCCCTCGACCTGCTGGCCACACTTCTCCTGATGAAGCCCAGGCTCTGGTTGGCTTTCTGGGCTGGAGGTGCACACTGCTGGCGCATGTTGAGCTTCTCGTCCTTCTTGTGCTGTTCCTATTCCTTATCTATTAAATACAAGATTGAACACCAATATTTAGTAACTATCATGTTTTCCTGTTTTGGTTTTTTTTTTTTCTATTGGTTCATTCATTGATGAGATTGGGATTAGGTGTCCATGAAAGAATTGGGTAGTGGCATTTTGCAGAGCATTTTTTGCTGCACATGGGTAGTCCTTCTTGTGCTGTTCCTATTCCTTATCTATTAAATACAAGATTGAACACCAATATTTAGTGACTATCATGTTTTCCTGTTTTGTTTTGTTTTTTCCATTGGTTCATTCATTGATGAGATTGGGATTAGGTGTCCACGGAAGAATGGGGTAGTGGCATTTTGCAGAGCACCTCTTGCTTGCACTTGGATGGTCTGTGGTAGGCAAACTGGAGGGAGGGGAGCCCACCGCTGGGGAATGGCTTTTTCTCAGATGCTCTCTGGATACCGCGGAGCTGTTTGTTTGTTGCAGGTTGAGATTTTACGTTTGCTTTGCGGATGTTGTTCTTCCCAACCCCCCCTGAGCAGATTTGAGCCTCTCCATCTTAGCTCTGTGTGTGACTTCAATTACACTGAGCGTTTGTGTGGCTCGGTGTGCAGGGAAAGGCTCCGGATCATTACTGTGAAATGTGTTTGATCTCCTCTTGCCTTCTCATTTGAAATGGAAATGGCTGCTCTTGTCAGCTCCTCAGGTCCCCAAGTAATTGTCCCACCAGTTCCTCTGGCAGCCTCCCTCCCCCTCTGCCGCTCGGGAGAGCTAATGACCAGCCTACTCTACCTCAGCAAGAGGCTTTTTTTGCTTTCTCCCAGTGTAATTTTAATCAAAATTTGATAATTTGTTGTTCTTCCCATTGCCAGCGAGTTCTTCTTTTCAACCATTCCCATTTTTGCCCTCCTCTCAGGGCTTGGTTAGCTTCGGCACCCCTCAGAGCAGAAACACAATTTCTTTCATTTAGGTTATGAGTCCTCCTCAGGGCTGAGCGAAGGAATAAAAGATCACCTGGAAGCTCACTCCTCCATCCTTTTAATCCTTCCCTTTTCTGGCATGACTTGTTGAAGGTAGTGGCCTTTGGTGGTGGTTGCCTTGGTCATCCTCTTCACTCTCCTTTTGTTTCTCAAGCAGAAATTGTCACCCAGCAGCCCAATTATTGTGTTCCTGTAGCTCAGGAGGAATGTATGGAGATGTATTTCTGTGTTAATCTCTTCCCCTCCGGCAGCCTTTCAAAAGAGGCTGCCTGTCACAACTGCAAGCCAGGGAAAGAGCAGGGCACAGGTTTGGGGGATCAGGGAAGGAGACCTCCATTTCTTCCACTGACATATTAAAAACAGAAGAATTGTCTTAGCATTTCAGAATATCTAATGCAAAAAGAGGCATCAGTTTCCCCATCTCCACAGGGCTCTCCACTCCTTTATGCCTCCTGCCCTCATCACCTTTCCACTCCATGAGCATGCCTTTTTTTTTTTCCTCACTAGTGACCTCTTCCCTTCCTTTCTCCTTGCAGCCATCACCCTTCAGACTGCCGGACCTGCTTTCTGCAGTATCCATAGTTTCACTGGCGTGGGAGACCAACAGCTGGAGCACAGGCACCCTGCAGCCTTTCCCCCGTTCCACAGCAGATCCCTGCGCAGGGTTTCCTTGGGCTGCACATCAGCAGCGGTGAGCAGCAAAGGCATTGCCTGAAGCGCAGGAGCAGAGGGACCCTGGCTGCCGCAGCCCAGCAGCTCTGTACTCACCTCACAGAATGTAATTACCGATGCTCATGAGCGCTCTCTTATCTGAAACAGGGGAGAAAAAAACTGAGCTGTGGGGAAGGCAGATAGGAGAGGGAAAAGAAGCAGCAAGGAAAAAAAAAAAATCCCTCTCCCTGGCTTTTTGTTGTTTGTTTCTTTGGCAGTGTAGAGAGATAGCAGATGGGCAGCCAGCATCCCATGGTCCTGGCAGGTGCAGCTCGGCCACCTGGTGCTGCATCCCCAGCACTTGCTCACAGCCAAGCAGGGTCAAGCCCCTTGCTCCCCCTTAGGGTCTTGAAGAGCATGCTGCTGCCCAGCCAAGCAGGTTGTGGCTCATGCTTCCCTCCTGCTGGGAGGCCCTGGCTGCATGTAGCCTCCTCCTCCTTGGCCCTGTCCTCCCCTCCATCCAGGGCAGCCCCCTTTCTGCTAGAAGAGTAGATCTCTCTTTCTTCAGAAATCACAGAAACATTCCAGCTGGAAAAGACCCTCAGGATCATCAAGTCCCAACCATTATCCCTCCTCTACAAAGTTCACCCTTAAACCATATCCCCAAGCACCACATCCAAACGACTTTTAAACACGTCCAGGGGTGGTGACTCAATCACCTCCCTGGGCAGCCCATTCCAACGTCTGAAATGGGTGTGTTCACCTGCTGGAGTACACCTAAGGCTCTGCACATCACAGTGCACATTTTTGTTTCACATGTAAGATGCTTTCCCATTCAGGATGCACACAACTCCTCTGACTCTCTTAGGTACCCAAGCTGTTGAGCACAAAGCCCTACCAGCTGTTTTGAGCAAGCAAATGGTTCACCCACTTTTTGAAAGAACATGGTTCTTTTACTTCCTTTCTCATGGCCTTCCATACTTTCTCTTGCTGGTTTCCTCCAAAGCTGGCAATTCCTCCTCCAGTGAAATTGTGGGGAGGACACACACATGGTTCTTTTACTTCCTTTCCCATGGCCTTCCATACTTTCTCTTGCTGGTTTCCCCCAAAGCAGGTGATTCCTCCTCCAATGAAATCATGGGGACACACACACATGGTCCTTTTACTTCCTTTCCCATGGCCTTCCATGCTTTGTTGTGGTGGTTTCCTTCAAAGCAGGCGATTCCTCCTCCAGTGAATTCATGGTGGGGACACACACACACACATGGTCCTTTTACTTCCTTTCCCATGGCCTTCCATACTTTGTCGTGGTGGTTTCCTTCAAAGCAGGCAATTCCTCCTCCAGTGAATTCATGGAGGGGTGCTGGTCCTTTCCTCCCCAGCACAGTGACTGCAGGATGGGGATGAGGACCCAGATGGTTGAGCCCACAGCATGTAGGTATGTGGCACTTGAAAATACCTTTATACGAAAATACCTTTATACCTCACTTCCTTGTGAACCTTTCCCGCAAATGACTATTTCCCAGCAGGGTGGAGGCTCTCACCTTTGGCAGCATACACTCAACAGCACAGGAGCCCAAGGAGGAGCCTCCTCTGCTTTGTGTCTCCCCAACAGTGTGGCCAAGTGGAGCAGAGCAGTGATCACCCTGCTGTATTCAGCCCTGGTGAGGCTGCAGTTCAAGTACTGGGTTCAGGTTTGGGTCCCTCACTGCAAGGACACTGAGGAGCTTGAGCGCATCTGAAGAAGGGCAACAAAACCAGTGAAGGGTCTGGAGAACAGCTCCTGTGAGGAGGGGCTGATGGAACTTGGGTTGTTTCATCTGGAGAAAAGGAGGCTAAGGAGAGACCTTCTTACTCTCTCTAACTGCCTGAAAGGAGGTTGTAGTGAGGTGGGAGTCTATCCCTTCTCCCAAGAAACAAGCGGTAGGCAAAAGAGGAAAGGGCTTCACATTGCACCAGGGGAGGTTTAGGTCGGCTATAAAGTCAAATTTCTTTCCACAAAAGACCAAGGGTCGCCAAGGCCTGAAACAGGCTGCCAAGAGGCTGCCTGCCTCTCCCAAACGTTGCAGGCTGGAGACGGTGTCGGCTCCCTGCATGCTCACTGTGTCGCTTCTCAGCTGAATTCGCAGGAGTCTGCTGTGGGCTGCCCCTCCAGTCCAAACCAAACCTGGTAATTGATGCAGTAATCCTCTGGATTCCCTCATTAACAGCCGCTAATGGGCGCAGTGTTAAGCAGCCAGCCTGCGAGCTGGACCGATTCAATTAAGCCTCTAATAAACCCATTGTAAACGGTAGCGAGTTCAAAGGCAGGATTAGAGAAACTTGGGCGATGGTTTGTGACAGCGGAGGGGGTGTAAGACTTGCTCTGATTAATTGACTGCGATGGGCTGAATGACTTTCTTGGAAACCCTTTGCACTGGCTGGCTGGTGGGAAGCCCCCGTAGGGCACTTGAGGAAGGAAGCAGGCTGGGCTCCCATTCCTGAACAAGTTCTCACCCTACCTCCAAGCAAGGCAGCAACACAGGCTCTAATGCCTGAAACTTTTAGCCATCGGCCCAAAGGCATCAGCCCAGTGCCTTTACCTTCCCAGCTCAACATCTGCACAACAGATCTGTGGTGATGTCCACCAGCTCCTTCTTCCCAAGGTGACTCTCTCCCTTTTCTCTTATCAGACCCCACCTGGAGTACTGTGTGCAGTTCTGGAGCTCCCAACACAGGAAGGACATGGAGCTGTTGGAGCAAGTCCAGAGGAGGGGCACAAAGAGGATCAGAGGGCTGCAGCAGCTCTGCTGTGAGGACAGGCTGTGAGATCTGGGGCTCTGCAGCCTGAAGAGAAGGCTTTGAGAAGACCTTATAGTACCCTTCCAGTATTTGAAAGGGGCCTACAGGAAGGCTGGGGAGGGACTATTCACAAGGTCTTGTAATGACAGGACGAGGGGGAATGGGTTTAAACTGGGGGAGGGGAGATTGAAACTGGATGTTAGGAGGACATCCTTTGCAGTGAGGGTGGTGAGACACTGGCACAGGTTGCCCAGGGAGGTTGTGGCTGCTCCCTCTCTGCAGGCATTCAAGGCCAGGTTGGATGAGGCCTTGAGTGACCTGTTCTAGTGGGAGGTGTCCCTGCCTATGGCAGGGGGTTGAAGCTAGATGATCTCTGATGCCCCTTCCAACCTAAACCATTCTATGATTCACTCTCCTTTGCCAGCATAGCAAGGCTCAGTGCTGGCTGGCAGCTGCCTTGTTACAGCTGGGCAGTCACAGATAGCAGATAGCAGAGGTGACTCTGTGCATTATTCAAGAGCACATCACGGTTTCTTTGCACACTTAATTTGAAATGATTTGGCAGGTGATTGCTACAGATAATTTGTGACCTGTCACTCATCCAGAAAGGCTTTGTAGTGAGCAAGGCTGGGCAGAAGCGTTTCATTGAAAAACTCTTATCTCCGCGGTTGTGAGGTTTGTTTCTTTGTTCTCGTGCTCTTCCTTGGATAAAAAAAAAACGGAATAAACTTTGTGAAATTCCTTTTGAGAGGATGTGAGAATAGAAAACTTCCACATGAAAAAGATTCCGTTTCGGAAATTGCTGGAACTGCATTTGAAAACATATAAATATATATTTTTTTTTATTAGACAAGTCTTCTTCACCTATTTTTTCCCACAGTGTATTACATCATCAGAGCATACTCAAAGGCTATGAAGGGTAACATAAAATCTGGAAAATCAGTTCGAAATGAAATATAAAGGTCTGACAACATACTTTTGGAATGTTTAAATAATTGAAACGTTACCAAGTTCTATTTCTCGAGAAACACTGACATATTAATTTCTAATTGTTGTAATTAATTTCATTCAGTGTTTGATCTGATTAGACTGGACAGGTAGGTCATATAATAGGTCTTTGTTATCTTGTTGGATAGATGTGATTCCCGGAATCAAGTTTCTCTTGCATATCCTGACTGTAGAGAGCTTGAAATCTCTCTTTTCACATCTCCTGAAGGACTCATTTAAACATTTGAGGCTTCTGCAAACACACTCTTGAGTCAACTCATTTCCTAGAAACCTGGTGAAGATGACCATAGGTGGGGTACTAACATGCACAATTATTTTAGAGTGGAAATTAATGTTTTCAGCTGATTATTTCTTGCCTTTTTTTTTTTTTTTTTTTTCATTCCCATGCTTCCTCTGGTTCTGCAACCTTCTGATTCTACAGCTTCCAGACTTTGCAACATCTTGCAGATACACCTTGCATGGACCAAGAGCCAGGGCTCAGCCAAGCACAGAGGGAGCCCAAGGCCACAGTTTGTTGTTGAGCAACCCACTGTTCCATAGCTGAGCAGAAGGTTATATTTGAAGATGTAAGAGTTTAACAACAGGGCTTGCCCAGCCATACTGAAGGGTGACGAAGATGATCAGAGGGCTGGAGCACCTCTCCTATGAGGACAAGCTGAGAGAGTTGAGGCTTTTCAGCCTGGAGAAGAGAAGGCTTTGAGGAGACCTTATAGTTGCCTTCCATTCTATGATTCTATGTGACTTAAGCAGGAGCTGTTAGCAACAAAGAAGAGCAGGTTGGCTTCAGCTACAGTCAGTCTCAAATGCTTCTGAATGAGTTGGACATTCTTAGAGCAATCTGATCTAGTGGAGGATGTTGCTGTTCACTGCACAGTGTTTGGACTAGAATCATAGAATCATAGAATGGTATAGGTTGGAAGTGATCTCAAAGATCATCCAGTTGCAACCCCACCCCACCATAGGCAGGGACACCTCCCACTAGAACAGGTCATTCAAGGCCTCATGCAACCTGGCCTTGAACACCTGCAGAGAGGGAGCAGCCACAACCTCCCTGGGCAACCTGTTCCAGTGTCTCACCACCCTCACTATAAAGAGCTTCCTCTTAATACCCAGTTTAAATCTCCCCTCTTCCAGTTTAAACCTATTACCTCTTGTCCTGTCATTAGAAGACCTTGTGAATAGTCCCTCCTCAGCCTTCCTGAGGTCCCCTTTCAGATACTGGAAGGACCAGATGACCTTCACTAGTCCATTCCTACCTAAACCATTCTATGATTCTGCTGTGCCAGTTCAGGCTGTGCAATACCTATGATGAGCATGGGATGGAAACGCACCATCACTCAGTTATTTCCAGACATGACTACAGAGTTGTCTTCTGCAATCAGCTGCCAGGATACACAGAGGCAGGAAGAGATATTACCTCCTGGTGATCTTGCTCTGGGTGAGATTAATTGGAGGCATCAGAGATCCACTACCTTCTTGCCTCTAGGAGAAGCATCTGTCTACCACTCCATATGACTCAGCTCACAAACAGAAAGAGATATTACCTCCTGATGATCCTGCTCTTGGTGAGATTTAAAGGAGGCATCAGAAAGCCACCACCTTCTTGTCTCCAGGAGAAGCAGCTGTCTACCACTCCACATGACTCAGTCCACAAGTAAAGGCAGCTTTTTATTCTATGCCATTACTGTCCCAAACCTGAGCTTTTAACCTCTTGTTAAGGCATATCAATCAAAAAAAGTCTCCATAAGAAGTAAGTTATCCATAGCAATACAGGGCATGCACACAGCAAAAGAGAGGAGAAGACAACTGAAGAAAGCAGGCAAGCTGGTCCAAACCCAGCTGCAGAAACCTTGTTTCCACTTGCCACACAACTTAAAGACAGGCATAATCCTCTGCACTTCACTCACGAGAAACTGAAATTCTTTCTCTCTCACGCTCCTTTCTCTTTTCCTAACACTCCTCTCTTTACTCGGTCAGTCTGGATCCAAGTTTCTTTGTACTACGGTTGGACAGTCTTCCAGATCCAGGTGAACCCCATTGGCAGAGGAATTTCTGGGAATACAGCCTCTACTTGATGAAACTGGGAGTACAGCATATTGCTGATAATTGAATCAATTAACCAAAGACTGACTGAGGATGATTGGTTCTCTTTTCATAGGAGACATCCTGCTTTACTAGCAACTATATTTGAGGAACACTGTAACCAAATACGTGCTCTTCCACAATCACAGTCATTTCTTTTCTGTCAAATAAGATTCTGAATCTGAGTTCTGGAGCCCCCAGCACAGGAAGGACATGGGACTGCTGGAGAGGGTCCAGAGGAGGGCCACAAAGATGATCAGAGGGCTGGAATACCTCTGCTATGAGGACAGGCTGAGAGAGTTGGGGCTTTTCAGCCTGGAGAAGAGAAGGCATCCAGGAGACCTTATAGCAACCTTCCAGTATCTGAAGGGGGCCTACAGGAAGGCTGGGGAGGGACTAATCACAAGGTGTTGTAATGACAGGATGAGGGGAAATGGGTTCAAATTGGTGGAGGGGAGATTTGAACGGGGATGTTAGAAGGAAGTGCTTCACAGTGAGGGTGGCGAGGCACTGGAACAGGTTGCCCAGGGAGGTTGTGGCTGCTCCCTCCCTGGATGTGTTCAAGGCCAGGCTGGATGAGGTCTTGAGTGACCTGATCTAGTGGGAGGTGTCCCTGCCTATGGTCGGGAGTTGGAACTGGATGATCTTTGAGGTCTCTTCCAACCTAAACCAGTCTATGATTCTATGATCTGAAGGGGGCCTACAAAAAAGCTGGGGAGGGATTTTTTGGCTATCAGGTAGTGAGAGGACTAGAGGGAATGGAGCAAAGCTGGAGGCAGGGAGATTCAGATTGGATGTGAGGAGGAAGTTGTTCAGCATGAGAGTGGTGAGAGCCTGGAATGGGTTGCCCAGGGGGGTAGTTGGAGCCACTTCCCTGGAGGTGTTCAAGGCCAGGCTGGGTGAGACTCTGTCCAGCCTTATCTAGGGTAGGCTGTTTGTGCTCATGGCATGGGGGTTGGAACTAGATGATCCTTGTGGTCACTCCCAACCCTGATTGATTCTATGATTCTATGAATTAAAGAACACTCTGATCTGAGCCTTCCTCACCAGGAATTTGGACCTTAGCTTCTGTGCTTGCTACAGAAGACCTTGGAGATCCCAACTGCGTAAGAACCATTTGAACTGATTTCTCCAAATGCATTTTGGTTTTGCCCTCTGAATGTTCACACCACTGTTAATCAGATGCAAAAGGCCTGCATGCTGCACATGCTGCAGCTCTAAGAGAAGTTCTTGTCAAGAAGGATGTGGCACAACTGTGTCAGAAATCAGGCCAGAACAGATCAGGGGGCCAGGCTGGATGGGGACCAAGCATGGGGAGGCAACACTTTCTTAAATGATACCCTTGGAGTGCATGTCAGCAAGGAGAACACTGAATAACTCTGAGTGGTAACCTTGCCTCTGGGTGCCTTTAACCACCTCCAGTTTCTGTCTTATCTTCATTCCCCCTCCCCCCATTTCTGTTCCACTCACTTCCTGCACACTTTTGTTCTCTTAATTCTTGCTTATGAAGAAAACCACAGCATTCATATGTAAATTGCACCCAGAGCTGCAAGGGGGAGTGTGTCTGGAGGAGAAATACATGACATCCTCCTCCCATTGAATTTTCCAATCCTTGGTGGGCTCCTTTTCTGGTCTGGAAATGGAGGCAGGAAGAGCACGTGAGTGGGATGGGGAGGTCCGACACACGGCCTCCTCCTGCAGTTCCTTTCCATCTCTGTCTCTGTGGTCCTCTTTTCTGTGGTTAGCAATGAAAGCTTTCATCTCCTAGTGCCCACAGCACCATGGGTGGTCTGCAGTGTAAAGGGTTAAGCCCTCCGAGGAGGGGCTTACCTGATCTGGATCCTGACTCCTCCCTGAGGGTGCTGTGACCTGCCCCCAGGTGTCATGTTTAGCCCTTCCCACTTCCTGCTGAGACCCCCTATAAAGCTGGGGATGAAGTTCCTGTTTCTCCCTCTTAAGTCGCTGCACCTCACCAGTCACCATCTTGCTTTCCCTGCTGCTGCTATTTTACTATGTCCTCTCCAGCAAACATGTGGGGAAAGCATCCATATTTGGAACTCTAACTCACTGCATCTCACCATCATCTTGCATCCATCTGCATCTACCACCAATTTCACCGCTTGGATTCAGCTTCCATCCACTCCCATCTATGGCTTGGATTTAAAAAAATTTTCTACTTTGTTTTCTCTTCTCCCTATCCTCTGTAATTCCCCTTACCTTATACCTATATCTTGTATTTTGTTCCCTTTCCCTCATCCTCTGTAATTCCCCTTACCTAAAATACCTTCTATATTTTTGTTAAAGTTTATTTTTTCACTTCCAAATAGAATTGAATATTTATTGAGCTTCTGAGCTCAGGGGGGCTAGCTTAAACTGACACATGCAGGTACCATCCTGCACCAGGATCACCCCAGGTAGCAGTCTGTCACAGCCCTGAGCTGCAAAGCTGTCCCATTCCATAACACTAACATGCTGACTAGCACAGAGCTGTTGTTTGTATGGGTCTAAGTCAAGTGGAACAATCACACACAGGCACACAGACACACAGAGTGATCCTCCTTCCTTCCTTCCTTCCTTCCTTCCTTCCTTCCTTCCTTCCTTCTTTTTTTTTTCCCCTTCACCCCAAGAAAGGGATCTTCAGGAGAAGTCTCTCTGGAAACAGAATTTCTTCATGTGTAGGCAGTGTGGTGGCAGGTTTTTGTCACTTTCATTCACTCCCTAGATAGGTTACCGGGGGCTGAAAGCCACTGCTCCTCTCTTTTCTGTCATTTCTTAGGTGAATAATCACCTCAAAAAAAAAAAAAAAGAAAAAAGAGAAGTTTTCTGTCCTGTAAGTCGATGGAGCAAAGTCATGTAGTCCAGCCTGGATAAAGGAGCAGATATCTACCTGGACAGCTTTCCTATTCCACTGGGTACTGATGCATTTATTCTCACCACATTCCACAGTCCAGATTTAGCTTATTCAGCCATGGTAACCCAGAAGTCTGGAACCAGAGCTGTGTTTTCTCCCAGTCTGTGTATGATGTCTCCCCTCTGCTCTGCCCCCATTGCCTCCCATTGAGGAGCAGGCTCTAAATTTGGCACAGGTTCAGCAAGGTCTCACATCAGCTACTCACCCTTTCAGTCAGTGCTGCAAAGGTTTTTGGACTGAAATATCAGCACAGCTGGTTGGAAACATCTTGCTGAACGTGAGGTATGGCAATGCAATATGAATGGGCTGTTGCTCCATCAAGATGCCATGGCTCCCTGAGCAAGCATTAGTCCATGCTGGAACACCACAGGGTCGAGAAGTACAGCAGCACTTGCAAGCCCTGAACAGACCCAGGATGTCTCGATGGGAAATGCTGGATGCTCCCTGAGCTCATAGCTTGGCAGGGCCAGAGGAGGATGGAGGAGACACAGAGGGCTGGAGTAGATTAAGAATGTGTCCCTTGCCAGATTGCAGTTTGGTGGCAAACATTTCACATACTCCGATAACTGAGTCCAACTTCATGCCTCCCAGTAGCAGGGGTTGTAACAGGAAGAGACCTGGAAACTGCATGCCAAGGATGTGTGATGCACACTTCCATTTGCCTGCTGATGTGACCTTTCCATCTTCAACAGGGGCAAGCGTAGAGTCATGCACCTGGGAAAGAACAATCCCAGGTATCAGTATAGAATCATAGAATCAGCCAGGACGGAAGAGACCTCCAAGATCATCCAGTCTAACCCATCACCTAGACCCATCCAATCAACTAGAGCATGGATGGCACTAAGCGCTCCATCCAGTCCTGTCTTGAACACCTCCAGGGATGGTGACTCCATCACCTCCCTGGGCAGCCCATTCCAATGGCAAATCACTCTCTCCTCCTAATATCTAGCTGGAGAGCAGTGAAGGGAGGAGGACTTGGGAGTCCTGGTGGATGGCAGGATGGCCAAGAGCCAGCAGTGTGCTCTTGTGGCCAGGAAGGCCAATGCTATTCTGGGGTGTATTAAAAGGGCTGTGATTAGTAGGTAGAGTGAGATTCTCCTTCTCCTCTACTCTGCCCTGGTGAGGCCTCATCTGGAGTATTGTGTGTAGTTCTGAGTCCCCCAGCTCAAAGACAGGGAGCTGCTTGAGAGAGTCCAGCACAGAGCCACAAAAATGATTAAGGAAGTTGAACATCTTCCTTATGAGGAGAGACTGAGGAAGCTGGGGCTTGTTAGCTTGGAGAGGAGTCTAAGGGGTGACCTCATCAATGTTTTTAAATATGTAAGGAGTGAGTGCCAGGAGGCTGGAGCCAGCCTCTTCTTGGTGATGCCCAGTGACAGGGCAAGGGGCAATGGGTGGAAGTTGAGGCACAGGAAGTTCCATGTGAACCTGAAGAAGAATTTTGTCACTGTAAGGGTGACAGAGCATTGGAACAGGCTGCACAGGAAGCGGGTGGAGTCTTCCTCTCTGGAGATATTTGAGAACTATCTGGACGCATTCCAGTGTGATCTGCTCTAGGTGACCAGATGATCTTTCGAGGTCCCTACCAGCTCCTGACACTCTAGGATTCTATGATTCATGTTGGTTCATCACACCATCCCATCTTGATAGTGCCCAGGCACTCTGGAGGAAATGCTTTGGGCTTGGAAAGACGTTAAACGGTAAAGGGTGATGTCTCTTCTGTGCACCAGAAATGTTTTCAGAAGCATCTTAGGTTGGTGGCACAGACATGTTCCTTGGAAAAGATCAGCAACAAAACATTCTGGACACTGCCTGTTGAACAGTGTGTCCTCTGCTGAAGATTGTATCCTCCACCTAGAAGCAGAGGGGCGCCATTCATGTGAATGGATGGGCAGCAAAAACCCCATATAGCTTCACAGGAGCAGATTCTGGTGTGGAATCATAGAATGGTTTAGGTTGGAAGAGACCTCCAAGATCATCCAGTTCCAATCCCCTGCCACAGGCAGGGATACCTCCCACTAGAGCAGGTTGCTCAAGACCTCATCCAGCCTGGCCTTGAACACATCAAGGGAGGGAGCAGCTACAACCTCCCTGGGAAACCCGCTCCAGTGTCTTGCCACCCTCACTGTAAAGAACTTCTTCCTAACATCCAGTTTAAATCTCCCCTCTGCCAGTTTAAACCCATCACCCCTCATCCTGTCATTACACGACCTTGTGAATAGTCCCTCCCCAGCCCTCCTGTAGGCCCCTTTCAGATATTGGAAAGACTACTATAAGGTCTCTTTGAAGTCTTCTCTTCTCCAGGCTGAAAAGTCCCAACTCTCTCATAGCCTGTCCTCATAGCAGAGGTGCTCCAGCCCTCTGAGCATTTTTGTGGCCCTCCTCTGGACTCTCTCCAACAGTTCCATGTCCTTCCTGTGCTGGGGGCTCCAGAACTGCACACAGTACTCCAGGTGGGCTGTGAGGAGAGCAGAGTAAAGGGGGAGAATCCCCTCCCTTGCTCTGCTGGCAACGCTTCTCTTAATGCAGCCCAGCACACAGTTGCTGTCTGGGCCGCGTGTGCACACTGGAGCAGTTGTCCCCTTTTCCTGTTACCTTTCACGGGGTCCAGAGGTCTATTTGCAGCTCTTTCACAGCAGCCAACTCTTTGGAGCGTGCATTGCAGTTTGCACCAGCAGCCAGCGGCAAGACAAATCTTTCCTCCTCCTCTACCGGGGAGTGTGGCAGTGAGTATATGCTCCATAGCCGTGGTTAGAATTCCCCCTGTTATCAGGTTCCTATTTCCCAAGTTCTGACTGTTTAAACTGTTTAAACTGTTTAATTATGTGTTTATAAATAACCTTTCTGTAATTGCCTCTTGTCCACCGAACATCCAAAGGATCTCAGGGAACTTTCCCGAATTTTTGGATGTTAATAATAATAATTTAAAATTAATATTAATTTTAAATATTATTAATAATTCATAACCTAATATTAATAATCACAACAGAGGGGTGGACAGGAAGGAGCAGCTTTTGAAAGAGCAGTTCCTTGCAGCAAGGCTAAGGAAAGCCTGCACGGCAGCACTGCTGAGAGCAAGGGGTGGGAGCAGGCTTGCAGGGAGATGGGATTTTCAGCACAGCCAGATGCATGAAATGCCCATCCATTAGGAAAGAAGCAGCAGCTTTATGCTTTTGATGTCAGCTACTGATTTGCAGTGATTTATATCAACGGCTACAACCTGTATTTACATAATAGTCCTCACAGGACTGTCAGGGCTCTGTACAGGAGAGGGAAAAAAAATTA
>VWZI01006226.1:294638-319094 GCA_013396835.1 Psilopogon haemacephalus | reverse complement strand
TCTTAAGGTAAAATTGTAAGCCCTGAAATCTTGGAGAGCCAGGTTATTTCCATGACTCTCCCAAAACCTCCCTGTATCCATTTAGAAAGGCTGCTTTAAGCTTAGCCCTTCATGCCTGAGTTTCCCAAGCTCTGAAATGGGGACAATGATGCTTTTCATCTTCACACAGAGGGGTGGGTGATGGAAACTTAATGAGATGTGCTCAAAATAAAAATAAATAAAAAAAAAAAAAACCAACACATGCACACAAAAAGGGGGAAAAAAAAGTGTTTTAAGATCTTGCAGTAGAAAATGAACAGCTCCTAGCATTAACATCCCTGGGGTGAAAGAGCACACTAAAATCTTTAGTAATCCTGGCTTGATCTGAGTCTGTCTCCAGTGAAGAGACATGCTGTCTCAGACTGGATTAGATGGAAGTGCCCAGGCCAGGATGCACTCCTTCAATCGCTGTACTTTAAACATCAGGATGTGCAAACAAGTAGAAAAGGACATGATGGGGTCACAACCCCAACAACAAAGATAAGGCTGTCAGAGACCCCAAGTAGCTTTGATTTCTGCCCAGAAATTGATTTGCATTCCTAATAACCTCCTTCCACCTGCAGAGTATTGATTCACCTATTTCTGTCAGAGACCAGCACCTAAGAGGCACTGTTGCTCCATGCAGGACCCCTCACTGAGAAATCCAATGCCTTGGCAAGGGGGCAAAAAATAAGCAAGAGGGTCACAGGAAATGAAGGTTGGTTGCTCTTGCCTAGCCAAGTGATTTGTGGGAGAGGAAGGCTCAGTCTACAACCACAACCTCCCTGGGCAACCCGTTCCAGTGTCTCACCACCCTCACTGGAAAGAATGTCCTCCTAACATCCTGTTTAAATCTCCCCTCTGCCAGTTTAAACCCATTAGCCCTCGTCCTGTCATTACAAGACTTTGTGAACAGTCTCTCCCCAGCCCTCCTGTAGGCCCCTTTCAGATCCTGGAAGGCTACTATAAGGTCTCCTCAAAGTCTTCTCTTCTCCAGGCTGAAAAGCCCCAACTCTCTCAGCCTGTCCTCATAGCAGAGGTGCTCCAGCCCTCTGATCACCTTTGTGGCCCTCCTCTAGACCCACTCCAACAGTTCCACGTCCTTCTTGTGGTAGGGTGTTGGTCTTGATTTTAGATCAGAAACTTTTTCATCTTTTAATGCACTTGGACTTGCATTAAGCTTACTCTCTCATTGCTTCAGGAGTCCTGGACCAGTCTAGGCTTTGTTTTATTATTGATTGGTTTGGTTTATTTGGTTGGTTGGGTTATTTTCAAGCTTCACTGAATAAACTAACCAGGTTGGAACTCTGAACATGATTTGTGATGCAGCACCAGCAGAAGATGTTATTTCTTGCTCAAGATAGCTCCAGTTGGACTTGCCCTGCATGAGCACAAAATATGAGTGAGTTTCCTCTACTGTGCCAGGTCCAGGGAGGAATCTCTCCTCTAATTTCAAGATGACAGAGAAAAACTATGGTCAATAAGAAGATTTGTCCAGCTCAGCATATCTCCCTTTTATCTTTATTCAGCTTCTGCCAGAAGAAATTACTTGTGTGAACCAAGCTTCTTAATTATTCCCTTTGTGCAATTCTGGGAGAAGCATCCCAAGTTCAAG
This sequence comes from Psilopogon haemacephalus, assembly GCA_013396835.1. Classification (NCBI taxonomy): domain Eukaryota; kingdom Metazoa; phylum Chordata; class Aves; order Piciformes; family Megalaimidae; genus Psilopogon; species Psilopogon haemacephalus. The sequence goes on along the minus strand of VWZI01006226.1, from coordinate 317,461 downwards.
ACAGTTGATGGCATTGTAGTCCGCTCCAGCTCTTACACCGGGTGGATAGTTGATGCCTCCAGCCAACAGAGGAGAGGCTGCTAGCTGCAGTGAGCAAGCAGATACACGTGTTTTGGCCCACAATAGGCTGTGGTGAAAATACCAGAACATTATGTGAGGCTGCTATTAAATAATGGTATTCTGGATAGCAGCTCTCTCCCTGGCAGAAGGCTCTGCAGCTCAGAGCTCCATAGAATCATAGAATAAGTCAGGGTTGGAAGAGATCAAAAGGATCATCTAGTTCAAACCCTCCTGTCATGGGCAGGGACACCCTACCCTACATCAAGCTGCCCACAGCCTCATCCAGCCTGGCCTTAAACACCTCCAGGGAAGTGGCCCTAACCAGGGATGTGGCCAGGGATGTGGCTCCATCTCCCCAGGGCAACCCATTCCAGGCTTTCACCACTCTCATGCTGAAGAACTTCCTCCTCACATCCAGTCTAAATCTCCCCACCTCCAGCTTTGCTCCATTCCCCCTAATCCTGTCACTCCCTGATAGCCTAAAAATCCCTCCCCAGCTTTTCTGTAGGCCCCCTTCAGATCCTGGAAGGCCACAAGAAGGTCACCTGGGAGCCTCCTCTTCTCCAGACTCAACAGCCCCAACTCTTTCAGTCTGTCCTCATAGCAGAGGTGCTGCAGCCCTCTGCTCATCCTTGTGGCCTTTCTCTGGACACACTCCAGCATGTCTACCACACTGGCTCGGCATCACCAAAGATGCAAAAATGAAGAAAGACCTTTAGTCCATATGTCTTAAAGTTGGCCACGAGTAGGGAAGTATTGATTTGTGGTGACAAGCGTAATTTTTCAATTAATTGAAGATAGATACCATTCTGCCTCAAGCTCTTCCATTTGCATAAGAATGAGGAGATCAGCTTAAACAGGCACAAAGAGACCCTTACCCACAGTGAACTGTGGAAAAAAAGGAAAACAAATTAGCTGGGGGTGGGAGAGCTGAACAGCCACTGACAGGACAAAATTAGCTAGTCTGGATCACAGCTGATTCATTTCTACCGAGAGAAATGAAAACAGGTCTTTTAGGAAAATATGGGTTCCTCAGGAAAATACTCTCATCAAGTATAGCTTGCTGCATTTCCCTTGATTGATAAATGAACTAATAGCACCTGCAGCAGTGTCTGCTAACCCTGTCCAGCTCCTGGGGCAGCCATCACATGCACACAGTGATTTGCAGGACACCTTATCATCATCTGGCAAAGCACTTCCCATCCATGGTGGTTCAGCAGTTCCCCAGCCCACCCATGCATTGAAATAACCCAGGCTAGACTCAGACAGCTGGAAGTTAATGAATGAAGCTTTTATAGCCACAGCTTTGCGCAATATACAAGCAGATACTTACACTGTATAACAGATACTTACAGATATATACAGTAAATAGGTAATACAGAAACACCATACCCCTCCCAGAGATCAGAATCCCTAAGAGGGGTTCCTAACCACCCTACCACCTTCCCCCCTTCCCAATCTTATCTCACCATCTGTCTTATGCATCAGATAAGCAAAGGTAGATTGGCCAGGGGAATCAGCAGCAGGAAAGTAGTTAGTGAAATTATTCAGATCCAGCTAAGAAAGCAGAGAGACATGCAGCAGCCAGAGTAGCTCAAGCAGCTCAGGAAGGCTGGGGAGGGACTATGCACAAGGTCTTGTAATGACAGGACAAGGGGTAATGGGTTCAAATTGGCGGAGGGGAGATTTGAATGGGATGTTAGGAGGAAGTTCTTCACAGTGAGGGATTTGAATGGGATGTTAGGAGGAAGTTCTTCACAGTGAGGGTGGCGAGGCACTGGAACAGGTTGCCCTGGAGGTGTTCAAGGCCAGGCTGGATGAGGTCTTGAGTGACTTGATCTAGTGGGAGGTGTCCCTGCCTATGGCAGGGGGTTGGAACTGGATGATCTTTGAGGTCTCTTCCAACCTAAATCATTCTATGATTCTATGATTCTATGTTTTGGTTACAACTCTTAAACATTGTTTTTTTTCTTTTGTTCAGTAAACCTATGAGTGAAGTAGCACCATCAGTGTTTTTCTTTCTCAGCCTATAGTCGAATTTCTCATTCAAATCCTCCAATTAGTTCAAACCAGCACACCATCTCCAGTTTCTTCCACGGGTGTGTCTCTGCCCATGGAAATACTTATGTCCATGAAAGAGGCATATTTAGAATCATAGAATCAGTCAAGGTTGGAAGGGACCACAAGGATCATCTAGTTCCTGCCCCTCTGCCATAGGCACAAACACCCTGCCCTAGATTAGGCTGGACAGAGCCTCATCCAGCCTGGCCTTAAACAGGTATTTTCTACATACAGGCTTCTGATTTGGCAAACCCTACTCTGGGATTGAGCTGGTTTGAGGCTAATTGGAGTATTTTAATGATAAAAATTAGATCATTGGCTATGAAAAGAAAATAATAGTGCTGTCTATTTTTGCTTAGAGATATAAAAACCAAGAAACAAAACCAAAGTCTGTCAGTCTTTGGCTGCTGTTTGCAATACCTCTGCCTGAATCTGTGTAACCCAATCCAATCATTCTCCTTCTAACCTCTTGTTGGCTTTCCCCATCTCACCCCTGCAGGTAAGCCTTTTGAGATAGTGGAAGGGGTAGGAATCATAGAACCATAGAATCATAGAATGGTTTAGGTTGGAAGAGACCTCTAAGATCATCCAGTTCCAAACCCCTTTTCCATAGGCAGGGACACCTCCCACTAGATCAGGTCACTCAAGACCTCATCCAGCCTGGCCTTGAACACATCCAGGGAGGGAGCAGACACAACCTCCCTGGGCAACCTGTGCCAGAGTCTCATCACCCTCACTATAAAGAACTTCCTCCTAACATCCAGTTCAAATCTCCCCTCCACCAATTTGAACCCATTCCCCCTCGTCCTGTCATTACAAGACCTTGTGAACAGTCCCTCCCCAGCCTTCCTGTAGGCCCCCTTCAGATACTGGTAGGCTGCTGTAAGGTCTCCTCGAAGCCTTCTCTTCTCCAGGCTGAAAAGCCCCAACTCTTTCAGCCTGTCCTCATAGCAGAGGTGCTCCAGCCCTCTGATCATCTTTGTGGATGAAGGAAGAAGGAGGGGAGTTAATTTGGAGCCCTCCTGGGTGGGTTCTGGTGTTTGAGAGGGGTTTTGAATTTCTGTATTAATTTTAACTTGCATACAACTGTATGCAGTTGTAAATATCTGTATATATTGTGTATATATGCTTATAAATTTGTGCTGCACTGTAAAATGCAGCTTCATCCTTAACTTCCAGCTGGAAGAGTTAGTCTGTTGAATCTAGTGGGGGGATGGACAGGGGGACACAATGACTCCCAAACCACCACAGGGGTGTTATACACACACCCCTTTAGGCTACAACTTTGCTTTAAGCCATTTTCAGCTGCCAGCAAAAAAAGAACCAGGTAGATGAAGCTTGGACCTCTACAGAGCAGCCCCAAAACCTGCAAACAACCCTGGGTGCATGTACACACCACGCAGCCAGCTCTGAGTGTGCAAATCTCCCCTGCTCTCTAGTAAACCCACAGCTGACAGTTCAGGAGCAAGATTTTCTGACTGAGTCCATGTGCTGCAGCCTCCCTCAGCAACACTTCCCTCAAACAATCACTTGAACTCAATGCTCAGCGTGATTAGTGGATGCATCTGTCTCTTGTACAGCCTCACAGGAGGTCCATGGCAGGCCAAGAGGCTGGACCCAGGTGTCTGTGCACAGGCCTGAACTCAGGGCTCTAGATGGGTGGTGCATTGCCTAGAGCAGACAAAGGTGACAGCTAGTTGGTGAGTTTAGGAGCTGCTGCTTTCAAGCTCTGCAAGAAGCTCTTTCTCCAGCTTCCTTTCTCCATGCACACACACACACACACACACACACAATCTCTCATTTCATGTCTAAGCTCTGCTTAAGCTATTCCTGGCTGCCAAACAGGCAAATTTCATAGAGATGAGGGGAAGGGGGAAGAAAAAGCCCCCCCCCACAAACCAGCCTTATATTTTCTATGGTAAATGTTTGCTCAGCTCTTCTTCTGACTATGACTAAGAATATTTCATACTCGAATAATCCATCACACTTAATGCTGTTAACTTTTCAATACCGACCGCACAGCCCACAGGATACAAAAGCCCCTTCTGGGATTCTTTATCATCATAGCAATGACTACAGAAGATATTTGTCCTCCTGGTGAAAGGCATTCAAACCATGTGATTGTCCAAAGTCCTTCCAGCCCTTTTCAGGCCAGGAAAGATAGAACTGATTCACAGGTGAGGGAAATCCTTATTGTTTCTCCCTTTATGTGGTTCGTGGGAGTTTCTTTGTGGAACTGGCATGGGCAGCATTCTTAACCACCCCAGAGAGGTGGCAGGTGTAAAGCAATGGGTGAACCTCCAGCTAATGTCCTTCTGAAATCATCTTTCTTTGGATTTTGTTGATTACTGCAGTCTTCTATAGCTCCACACCCTGAGCTGGGGGAAACTGCTGCCTCTGGAGCTGTGCTTGGCACCAGGAGGCTGCTCTGAGTGTTGGGCTGTGCTAAACAGCTGCTCAGGGCTTGGGAAGTGGGAAGAGAGGAAGGCTGCTCCAGGTGTGCAGTGGTTGGAGAAACTGCTGCTGGTGGCTGCTGCTTGTTCTTCCCAAGCCCTCTGATCTGCTCTTGTAAGACTGTGCATGCTCACTGCCTAACCTGGCTCTGGGATGGGGAAACAAATCTGGCTTTACAGGAATTATTTGGCTGTGCTGGTTTACTTTAGAAGATCTGTGCTAGGGAGTGCCAACAATACTGCTCTATTGGCAGGCCTGGAGTGTGATGGCTCCTTAGTCTCCCTGAGCTGTACTCAGGAAAGTATATTCAAGTGCAGCCTTTGGATACCTAGATGAGTACTTGCAGTTTCACTCTGTTCCTGGCACACAGATCTGTCTAGTAAGGCTGGTATAGAATAGAATAGAATAGAATAGAATAGAATAGAATAGAATAGAATAGAATAGAATAGAATAGAACAGAACAGATTACAGTAGAATAGAATATAATAGAGTAGAATAGAACAGGATAGAATAGAACAGGATAGGATAGAATAGAATAGAATAGAATAGAATAGAATAGAATAGAATAGAATAGAATAGAATAGAATAGAATAGAATAGAATAGAATAGAATAGCACAGAACAGAATAGAATAGAGTAGGGTAGAATAGAACAGAATAGAATTGAGTAGAATAGAATAGAATAGAATAGAATAGAATAGAATAGAATAGAATAGAATAGAATAGAATAGAATAGAATAGAATAGAATAGAATAGAATAGAATAGAATAAAGCCAGGCTGGAAGAGACCTCCAAGATGATCCAGCCCAACCTATCAACGCAGCCCTATCCAATGGCACTAAGTGCTCCATCCAGTCTTCTCTTGAACACCTGAGTATTCAGGGCTTGTCAGTGACAAAACCTGCACACAAGAAACCAGAGGAGCATGTGGGTAGCTAGCAAGGGGACACAGTGTGCTGTGGCTGTGCTGGCAACAAAACCTCAGCTCGCTCAGTTTAAAGACCTAAAGAGGGAAAGTGCTAAGCTGAAAGGAGCTTCAGGATTTTCTTAGCTGCACAGCTGATGTACAGCTCATCTCTGCCAACTGCAGCAATCCATCCAGCAGGTCCAGTATGCAGAAAATCCACACATTCCTCGAACGCCAAGAACCTGCTGTGCCTTTACTACAAATCTGAGTGCAAATCCTGAATCTGCAGCCTTACCTCAAAAATTAAAAAAAAAAATTGGCATTTTTCTAGCACAGTCTCTCCAAAGTATTGACTTTTAGATTGACCTTAAATAGATTTAAATAAATATTTGGCCTTAAAGCAGACCTGGGGAAAGCTCACTGCTTGACAGAGCAAGCAGGAGCCTAACTCTTGTGTTGCCCCAGTCTCTGCTGCCATGGGCCACCAGTGCCAGTTCTAAATGAAACCCGATGAGGCAGCACTGTCTGCTCACAGCTGAGGCAGGAGCAAACAGATGAGCAGGGGACCAAACCACTCAGGGAACCAGTTCCTCATGCTGCAATAAGGTCACTCTGACATCTACAGGAAGTTCTCAGCTGCTTTAAGCACTGCTCTCCTTAGCAGAAAGGATTTTGATCAGACCTGTGAGGCTTGCTCAGGAAGGAGTCTCACCAAGCTGCCTCTTGTGTCCTTTGAGAACGTTATGCTCCCTGATTTAAAAATGTTCTGCAACTCTCTCATATATAAATCTGGCTGTGATGCCCATGGGTAAAATATACCCATAGGCTCCAGTCTGATTGCTCTGAGAAGTCTCTTCAGGCCTGATTTATCAGCAGATGCTCAGCTGAAAGTGAGGTGGGGCACTCTGGCCATTGAAACTGTGGGCTTCAGTCAGACTCTGAAGGGAAGGTAGCTTTCTGCTGGGTCCCAGGATGATAATCAGCACAAGGGAGGGGATGTAGGTAGCAACTTCTTTAACCATAGTCTGCACATGTAGGTGCTCCTTTAATCTTTTGGAAATAATGCCTGCTTGCCATAACCAAGCCTGCAAGACCTTCCCCTTGAGGTGCCACCTGCCTCGAATTCACCTGGGCTTTAAACTGCGCATTGTATTTACTAAAAGAGCTGGGAGCAGCAGGACTCAAAACTACCCAAATTATTAAATGCAGACTATTAGGTAAATGTCATGAAGAATGCTGCAGGCCACCCAAGTGAGTGTGGCTTTAGGACACCAACAATTAAACTGTTTGAAGCTCAAATGTTCTCTCAGCCTTAAAAGAAAAAGGGAGATGTACTTCAGTAGCCCTTTCTGCAGAAGGCGTGTTAAGGTCTGGCTTTTTACGTCAGTAAATGTAAAGGCCTAAGTGAAGGCATTTTCAGGATCCTGTTGTGTTGAACATTTTTCTCATCCTGCATGAAAGATGACCCTTTTCATTCTTCTGCTACCTCAGAGCAAGCATAAAAGGTGCCAGCTCAGGTGCCCGCTGCAGGGGAGGGGGGAAAGAGTCACGGAACAGGAACCAGAACAGCTGATACAAATTACAATTCAAATTGGAGCAAATGCTCCCAGAAATGTCACCTATTAAAAGATCAACTAATAAGTTCCTGATGCAGCCCAAATAGCTCAACTCGGGGTGGGGGGCAGGGAAATAAAAAATAGTAAATTAAAAATGCTGCTAGACTTCAGGCCCAGGTTCTTGAGAGATTTTCAATCTGGTGTTTGTCACTTCTGCACTTTTCCCAGCTGATGAGGCTCTGGATAATATCTATTCCAAAAACCTTCTGGATCCCTTTGAAGACCTGGATCTTTTAGAGCTCAGAACAGACAAGTGGCTCCTTCGCCTTGCCAAGTCAGACCCCACCTGGAGTACTGTGTGCAGTTCTGGAGCCCCCAGCATAGGAAGGACATGGAACTGTTGGAGAGAGTCCAGAGGAGGGCCACAAAGATGATCAGAGGGCTGGAGCACCTCTGCTATGAGGACAGGCTGAGAGAGTTGAGGCTTTTCAGCCTGGAGAAGAGAAGACTTCAAGAAGACCTTATGGTAGTGTTCCAGTATCTGAGAGGAGCCTACAGGAGGGCTGGGGAGGGCTATTCACAAGGTCTTGTAATGACAGGATGAGGGGAAATGGGTTTAAACTGGCAGAGGGGAGATTTAAACAGGATGTTAGGAGGAAGTTCTTTCCAGTGAGGGTGGTGAGACACTGGCCCAGTTTGCCCAGAGAGTTTGTGGCTGCTCCCTTCCTGAAGGTGTTCAAGGGCAAGGTGGATGAGCCCTTGAGCAACCTGTTCTAGTGGGGGGTGTCCCTGCCTGTGGCAGGGGGTTGGAACTGGATGATCTTTGAGGTCCCTTCCAACCTAAACCATTCTGTGATTCTATGATTCTAAGTCAAGTATGAGAACCACAGCAGACAGCCAGAGACCACTGAATGCCAGGAATGGGGAGCACTTTGCTGATTCTTCAGCTATTGATTTGGTGTACATTAAGCTGAAGAATGCAGTAAGCCTCCCAATGCACTGAAGCCTGATAGAGCAGTAAGGTTCTGATAAGGTCATGCTTTACATTATGTATCACAGGATATAAGGGGTTGGAAGGTACTCAAAGAGATCATAGAGTCCAACCCCCCTGCCAGAGTAGGACCATACATACTATCTAGCACAGATCACAGAAGAATGCATCCAGACAGGCCTTGAAAGTCTCCAGAGAAGGAGTCTCCACAACCTCTCTGAGGAGCCTGTTCCAGTGTTCTGTGACCCTTACAGTAAAGAAAGTTCCGTCTTGTGTTGAGACGGAACCTCCTGAGCTGCAGCTTACACCCATTTCTCCTTGTCCTATCCCAGGGAGCAAGTGAGCAGAGCCTGCCCCCCCGCTCCTGACACCCAGCCCCAGTCATTCCCACAGCCTCCAAGATGGCCATCCTTTGGCTGCCAAAGCTCTAAAATAAATATGGTTTGACTGTGTCTTTAGTGGGTAGATCTGACTTTCTTTGAGTGACTCCTGATCACTTTGCAAAGTCATGTGTGTAATCACTGTGAAACCTACAATTTTCATAATTACAAATATTGGCTATTTTAAGGTTTATGAAATCTTCCTGTCTCACAGTTCTTGTTTTCCCACTTAACTCTTGATGCTGTGAACCTGAAAGTTCTGTGTCTACTGGCATGGGTAAAGATTCTCTTGGTGAAAAGACATTTTAGCTGTGGGAAAAGGCCATCAGTGAAGAACTAACTGGTAAAACAAATCTCTGTAATGAGTAGGTTCTTAGAGGTAATGTTAGCGAGATCAAGACCTAAATGTGACGCTATGGAGTCCAAAGGCCAATTAAGTCCAGTTGGTTGAAAGGACTGCATCTATTTGCACAGCTCCTGATTGTACCTATAACTGAGTCCCTTAAACTTTTGGTCACAGAATGCTAGGGGTTGGAGAAGACCTCCAGAGAGCATTGAGTACAATTCCCCTGCAAAGCAGGGCCACTTGGGGCAGGTCACACAGGAATGTGTCCAGGTGGGTTTTGAAGATCTCTAGGGAAGGAGACTCCATAATCTCTCTGCGCAGCCTGTTCCAGTGCTCCATCACCCTCACAGTAAAGATGATTTTTCTCAGGCTGAGATGGAATTGCCTGTGGTTGAGTTTACATTGATTGCCTCTTGTCCTGTCACTGGGGATCACTGAAAAAGAGACTGGCTTCATCCTCCTGACAGCCACCCTTCAGATATTTGTAGACATTGATAAAGACTCTCTTAGACTTCTCTTCACCAGACTAAAGCAGCCCCAGGTTTCTCAGTCTCCTATCAGAGATGTTCCAGTCCCTTAACCATCCTTTAAGATCTCTGTTGAAGTCTCCGCAGCAGTTCCCTGTCCTTCTTGAATCAGGGACCCCAGAACTGGACAGCAATATTCTAGATGTGGTCTAACTATGGCTGAGCAGAAGGGGAGGAGAACCTCCCTTGACCTGCCTGACACACTCTCCCTAACACACCCAAGTATGCCTTTGGCCTTCTTACTGACTCAGGGCAGCTGCTGCTGTGGCTACTGCTGAATCAGATACAGCTACACAAGACCTATCTGCAGTAGCCTGGCATAAGCAATCCAGGTTTGCTGAGCCAAGCCCTCAAAGAGTCCTCAATTATTGTAACGAGCAGCAGAGCCTACCAGTAAGATGCTAAACAAGAAGTGATGTGGTAATGCCAGACACATCATGATGGAAAGCGGCAAGTCCATGTAGGCAGGTGTTGCTGTTCAAGCTTTCCCTGCACCCACAAGCCCAACAGAATGGAGTTTATGATGCCTCCCCCCTCCCCTTCTCCCCAGATGCAAAAATTAGGCAGAAGAGTAAAACAGGTAAAACAACCAAAGAAGAGCCTTGAACTGATTTGGATGCTAAAAACTAATTTTAACTAAAAATAAAAGGTATTTAAGGGAAAGGGAGGTTACAGAGATGTAAGAGAAGGGAATAGATACAGATATCTATACAAAACCAGGTTGGATGGCAGTGGATTACCTGGATTGAAATGGATTCTCCTTGGATGCAGACCCAAAGTGAGGTAGCAGGTCCGGCCGTGTACAGCTGCAAGGAGGCATTGCAGAGGCGAAGACAGGAGTGGGAAAGAAGGCAGAGGCTTGACTGCCTCTTAAATAGGGTTGTGGGCAGCGAGTGGCATAAACTTTGATCTGGGCTTCCTCCCCAGGGAGGGGTCAGGTTTCCTGTCCACTCCTACTGTGCTGGCTTAATCCAGCACAGCATGATGCAAAGAAATGCAATGCCTCTGCACAGAAGATTTGTCATTTGGCTGGGGAGAGCATTCTTCTGGTAAGGGGTTGGAACAGGATGATCTTTGAGGTCTCTTCCAACCTAAACCATTCTAGGATTCTATAAGCACAGTAATTTTTTGCCTGCCTGTATCACGTTGGCACAGATCCCAGCTGTGGTGGGCTAGTGCCCTTTGGATGCTGATGAAGGAGAGCTTGCTGATGGGGTTAGACTGTTGTTGTGTTCCCCCCCCCTTAATGCCTAGTTTAAAATGAGTAAGGATTTTTCTCCACGGGTGGTAGTTGCACCTGCATGTTGCAATGCAGGTGTGTCTGTAATCAGGAAAGGGTTGGAGGGAGACCTGGTGGTGGTGTTTTGGGTTTTTTTTCTCCTGTGGAGTAGGAGGCTAAGACGAATGGTTGTTTGAAACCAGTTACAGCTTTCAGTGTGGGTGAGTGGCTGGTGGTGTTTATTGTAAGACATTCTACTTTTGGGGAGGAGCAGGACAGAAACTTTCAAGCACCTTGCAAGGAAAACACTGATAGCAGATGAATGTCTCTGTACCTCTGGCTTGCTACCCTCTCTGACATGCATTTTGTCTAGGAGCAGCATTTATGCAGACTCATAGAGCCTATCCAGGAGGTCTTCTGGCACCACACCCCATGCTGAATGTGAACTGAAACTGTATGTCAGGTGAACTACAAACAGGGTCAATAAAAGTCTTGTCTGACTCCAGACCCACCAAGTCACCTCAACAAGATGAGCTAATTTGTACTTCAGATGCTGGATAAAATTTTACTTCCTTCACAGGATGGTGACCACTTGCCTTACTGGTGTGGTATGACCAATGGGTGATCACTGGCACCCCATTACTCTCTAAAGCTTTTATTTAGGTTTTTGATAGTGGTTGACTTTGTTGGGGTGCTTCCTGGGGCCATCACCCAATTGCCTCACCTACAGTGTTTGGTTTGGATTACTTTCAAGCTACCACTCAAAGAGGACTTGGTTGCTCAGTGGCCAATCTGTCAGTCCTGGAGAGGTATCTTAGTACATCCTTCCAGGGCCGCATGCAGGAACAAGAGACATCCTATGCCACCCCGGGGACAAGAATGGGATTTGTACTCCTGGATGGAATAGAGAATTTTTATTAGCAATTTGAGGAGGAACAATTGTTTGTCACCATTTTTCCCTCCAGACCCTCTCCAATACAGGAAAAAATAGCTTGTTTTCCTTCTATGTAGGAAAGTTTTTTGCCAAGGGCAGCATAAAAGGGAAATAACAGGCTATGCAGAGCCAAGAGGCAACTGAGTGCCTGTGCTATGCCAGACAAAGCAACCCAGTGCAATATATTAAGGGCGGGCTAGAGCCAAGAGCCCTAATTCACAGTGGCTGTGATGCACCATGTCTCCAAAGACTTATACAAAGCCTCCCCTTTCTCAGATCGACCCTGTTCTGTGAACAAAGCAAAACTCATTTGGAATGGGCTGCCCAGCAAGGTGGTGGAGTCACCATCCCTGGAGGTGTTCAAGAAAAGACTGGATGGAGCACTTAGTGCCATTGGATAGGGCTGTGTGATAGGTTGGACTGGATGATCTTGGAGGTGCCTTCCAACCTGGCTTATTCTATTCTATTCTATTCTATTCTATTCTATTCTATTCTATTCTATTCTATTCTATTCTATTCTATTCTATTCTATTCTATTCTATTCTATTCCATGCTATGCTATGCTATTCTATTCCATTCTATTCTATTCTATATTCTAAATCTATTCTATTAGATTCTACTCCATTCCATCCTACTCCATTCTATTCTGCTCCATTCTATTCTATCCATAAGGTTCTCAGTATTCCTTGCATGGGATTCTTGGGGAGTTCTTGCTGTGAACATTAAGCCTCAGAGTTGGCTGAATGCAGGGTCCATCTGCTCCCCCTCCTCTGACATAGTTGCTTAGCTGAAACTGCGGAGCTAGATGCTAATAAATCAGCAATCAGCCATGCCCTTCTGAACAATCTTCTGTTCCCCTAAATGAGCTCTCCCATCTAACACTGCTGATTTCATGTAATTAACACCAGACAAGGGAAGATTCATGGCCTATAGGAGCACAGGCTCTTCCTATGCACGTTTCCTCTTGAGTCTGAAAGAACTCTGCCTTCAAGTGAGCGCTGTCCTGATTTTAGGCTTATTGCTGGAGCAAGTTAAAAGAGACAAACTGAGCTGCCTGATGCGTGGCAAAGGGGGCTGGAGTCATGAGGTCTTTGCTTTTGCCTCGCTGCTCTGTTAAACATCTTATGCAGGCAAACTGTGCAGTAATCCCAGTGTGGCTGGGAAGGACACTGCCTGCCACTCCTGTGCAGTGGAGATGGAGCGTTTAGACACATGCAGGCTTACATAATTTTCCTGACTAAGTGGCTCCCCCTTTGATAATGCGTAAATCAGCTGTACCTAAAACTGCCATCCTGTTTTCCTGAGAGCCTGGGCAAAGCTGTGCAAGCAGGGCATAATTATCCCTCGGTAGCTGAAGGAAGTTAACTTCCCCAGCAGGGTGGGGGGAATGGTGCAGGTGACATTCTCGTGGAAGGCACAGGGAAAGCTTTTGCAAGGGCTTAACTGGTATCATAGATTCATAGAATGGTTTGGGTTGGAGGGGACCTTAAAGGTCATCTATTTCCACCCCACGCTATGGACAGAGACACCTTCCACTAGACCAGGTTGCTCAAAGCCTCATGCAACCTGACCTTGAACACCTCCAGGGAGGGGGCATCCACAACCTTCCTGGGCAATCTGTTTCAGTGTCTCGCTACCCTCACTGGAAAGAATTTATTTCCAATATCCAGTCTAAATCTGCTCTACTTAAGCTTCAGTCAATTCCCTCTCATCCTATTACTGCAAGTCCTTGTAATAAGTGGCTTCCTGGATTTCTTGTAGGCCCCCTTCAGGTACTGGAAAGCCGCTATAAGGTCTCCCTGAAGCCTTCTCTTCTCTAGGCTGAACAGCCTCAACTTTCTCAGCCTGTCCCCACAGGGTATGTGTTCCAGCTCTCTGATCATCTTTCTGGCCATCCTCTGGCGCCACTCTCTGACACTGCTCTTGATGTTCTGGTGGAGATGTGGTGTTCTGGTGGGGATGATTTATTCCCTGCTGACTTGCAAAGGAGGAGAATATGTGTTTGGCTAGTGGGAAGCAGCTGTACTTGCTGAGCCATAGCATGGTGACAATCTCTGTGGCCCTTTCAGTGAGTATCTGCTGGTTTCTGTCCAAATGCTTGTTACTCTAAAAGGATGGATCTGAAATCTGTTGGTGTATGGGTTATGGGCAACTTTAACTGGTGTGAGGAACATCTGGCCAAGTGACACACGGGCAGCGACGCTACAGCTTCCTTCACGGTGGCTGTGCAGAAGTGGTCATACTTTGCCCAAAGGGAATTGCATTCAAAAGCCAGTAATGATTCCATAAATCTCATGAGTTTCATTTGTAAAGAGTGTTACCAGGGGTTATAAAAAGGCTGTAAATTGAAGTCATGCTGCTGCATTTGCTGAGCTGCTTTCAGAAAAGGGCAGCTCTCACCAGGTGCCTGAACTTCTTTCCAACGTGGAAACAAGAGCTGTTGGCAAAGGTGGTGGCTTTTCTCTCTTCAGTCTCCTCTGTTTTACTTTCACCTGTAATTGTTGTCTCCCAGTGAGAAAGGTGAAGGGATCTTTTGATCTGGGTTCTCTCTGCCTTGTTTTGGAAGGCTCACTGTGTCTGTGGTAGATTGTGCTGGCTTGAACTAATTGGAGGATTTGAATGAGAAATTAGACTATAGGCTGAGAGAGGAAAGCACTGATGGTGCTACTTCACTCATAGCTTTACTAAGAAAGACCAAAAAAAAGTTTAAGAGTTGGAACCCAAATATAGATAAGTCAGATGGTTTCTGACCACTCTGGGCTGTGGCTGCTCCTGCATGGCTTTTTCCTTTTGTAGCTGAATCTGAGTAAGTCCACTAACTTCTTTTCCTGCTGCTAATCCCCCTGGCCAATCTACCTCCGCCTATCTGGTGCATAAAACAGGTGGTGAGATAAGATTGGGGAAAAGGCGAAGGTGGTAGGGGTGGTTAGAAACCTCTCTTAGGGATCTTGATCTCCAGGAGGGCTGTGGTGTTTCTGTATTACCTGTTTACTGTATATATCTGTAAATATCTGTTATACATTGCAAATATCTGCTCGTATATTGTGCATTGCTGTAAATATAAAGCTTCATTCCTTAACTTCCAGCTGACTGAGTCCTAGCCTGGGTTATTTAAAAGCGTGGGGGAGGGGGGCAGATAACTGCTAAACTACCACATAAATCTTGCTCAGATGTAAATTGTTTGTTTATCTCTTCACAGATGTAAAACACGGGGCTTTAGGGATAGAGAATCAGTTCTTTACAACTCCTTGGGTAGAAGGTTTAATCCTCTCTGAAGGGTGAGGAAAGGCACACAGATAGAGCTTCAATGACTGACTGGAGGCCTAATTATGGGTAGGGAGTAAGCCTGAGATTAAAAATGAGGTTCGAATTCAGCCCCTTAATGAACACTCCTAGATCTCACTGCCTTGTTTCATGCAGCTGTACAAGCAGCATATGTTTTACACAACAGACTCATCATGACTCATAGGAAGGAACAGAAAAGGGAGTGTTTCTGTGTTACCCACTCCCTGCCTTTTGCGATGCACTTTCCCCGTCCCTGCACCTTAAATGCCCTCCTCGCTGCGGTCTCAAAGTGTGTGTGCATTCCTGAAGCACAGCCTTCCTTGCCAGATGGAATTCTATGCAATTACACTTCAAAGGAAGGGCCAAAGGTGGTGGGAGAAGGAGGGGGTTTTGGCAGGATGGAGCTGGTTGTGGAATCTGCCCCTCTGCCCTAGGAATGGTGCAGATGGGAAGCACCGTCTGCCAGCGCCTGGACTGCATGTTCTAGAGGGAGAGAAAAGCCTATAAATTAGTCTCTCTTTTTTTTTTTTTTTCCCCTTTTTCTCTCTAGTTGAACATTTATTTATTTGTTCTTTTCTCTCTTCCCCCTCATCCTTCCCTGCCATCAACTGCAAAACTAATGGCATCATGTCAAAATCTGTTAATGCAGCTGCTGTGCGGGTTTGGATTATCAAAAGTATTAGCTAAGCCAGCCTGCAAACACCTGGGGAACATCTGCCTGCTGTCACACAAAGACTCTGGGTGGCAGGGAAAGTTAATAAAGCTAATTGGTTATGAAGCAGTACTAGGTGTTGAATCATACCACATTGGAATTCTTCCAATGTCCCCAAAGCTGTTGCACAGACTCTCTCCGTGCATGGATGATGATTGCAAGTGAGCCTAGGAAAGACCTGGTTTGGGTTTGTCAAGCCTCAGACATTGTTGGTGGCATTAGCAAGAGGTTCTTCATACTTAGGATCATAGAATCAGTCATGGTTGGAAGGGACCACAAGGATCATCTAGTTCCAAGCCCCCTGCCATGCCCAGGGACACCCTACCCTACATCAGGCTGCCCACAGCCTCATCCGGCCTGGCTGCAAACACCTCCAGGGATATGGCCCCAACCACCTCCCTGAGCAACCCATTCCAGGCTCTCACCACTCTCATGCTGAACAACTTCCTCCTCACATCCAATCTGAATCTCCCCACCTCCAGCTTTGCTCCATTCCCCCTAGTTCTGTCACTGCCTGATAGCCTAAAAGTCCCTCCCCAGCTCTTTTCTAGGCCCCTTTCAGATCCTGGAAGGCCACAAGAAGGTCACCTTGGAGCCTCTTCTTCTCCAAACTGAACAGCCCAAATTCTTTCAGTCTGTCCTCATAGGAGAGGTGCTCCAGCCCTCTGAGCATCCTCGTGGCCCTTCTCTGGACACACTCAAGCATGTCTAGAAGTTCATGAAGTTCAAGAAGTTAGCAGGAAGTTCATCAAGGCAGCCTTTCATTGCCTTCTTTTTTTTTCCCTCCAGTGAGAGTATATACTGCCTATGAAACTTTATCAATGGCAGAACTCTTGCTGTTTCTCTGGGTAGCAGATGCTAACTCTGTCTCCAGTGGAAACTCTTTCCTTCCTCTTCCACTGAGAAATAAGCTATAATTATCCAGACTGGGAGCAGGAGAAGGACTCATGAGGTAGAAAACAAAGATGGAAGTGTCTTTAGCAAATTGGTAGCTTTCTGAAGAGTTGAGTAGCACAGTGAGAGCTGTTGAAGGACGGGCAAAGGGAATCAACAGCACGAATCCATCCAGCGTGAAACACAGCCACTTGCATTGACTCAGCCTCCTGACTGCTCGTAGGGACTGAGCAGGAGGAGTTAAAAAGCTGTCCCAAAGCTGTCTTCCCTGTGGAGAGACAAATGTGGTGGCTGAAAATCTGCTCCCCACTGGACTGCACTGTAGAACAGATTTCATTGTTTCCTGACCTCAGCGAACCGTGGTTGCCCCAGGGAAAAGGGGAATGTAGGCAGCATAAAGAGGAAGCACTCTCAGGGAGATCGTGAAACAGCAGTAGGGAAGAAGCAGCTGTCGTGTGTTGCTGAACAGGAGATCCTACTGCTTTAACTCATCTGCTGCTTCTGGGTCACCTGGATGAGCTCACTTTCCAAATCTGCAGCAAGCTGGGACTTCCCTGCTAGGTCCTCCTACCTCTTCTGGGTGGTTGTACCACAGGCTAGTGACCGGTTCCTGTTTGTGGTTCCCAGCATCCTGTCTCAATCTAATAATCTAGGGGAGATGCTGAAGAATCTTTGCTTTCTCCAGACTAGAGAGAGATGGCAACACTTCCCCAGTTTTGGCTCTCCATCAAGCTTGGTAGTAGAGGGACTGACCTCAGCAGGTTCAGACCCATACCTGGCTGCCCTAGCAATGATGACCAAGTGTAGGCAGGGCTGGCTGATGCCAAGTATGCTGCTGCCAAGGAACCCCAGGAGTTACTGTGATGCACGGGTTGCTGTGATGAGATGCCTGAGAACCTAGATAACCTCATCAGACATCCTGTTCCAGGAAAGATGGGGGTTTCTCTCTCCCTCTCATAGGATGTGAATGCTGCTGACAGAAGTTTCCACAGGGCTTCCCATGACTGTTTCAAAAGACAGAAATGGGGCAAATGAGAAGGTCACAGGCTTTGGATCTGTGTAGGAAGAGGTGGAAGATCCCCAGTGTGCCTGTCAAGACAGCTACAGTGAGTAGGAAGCTAATCTTGGTTGGGAACACTCCATTGAGGAGGTTCCTGCTGTAACACTTCCTGATTTTGTGTAGGCTACAAACACTCCTCCTGGATCCAGACTAGTTCTAGGGCTTGCTGTCATCATCCATTTGGTGGCTGTAGCATCAACATCTCCATGCATTAGGCCATTCCCCACTGGAGGAGCATTTAGTCCTCAGGAGACAGCACCTCATGGTCTGCTCCACAGTCAGGACTTGCTCGTTCCTACTGCTGCTAGGTCTTGTCAGTGCCCTGCAACCACAATTGCTCCTACCTCTTCCACTCAGTGCTGGGGACATTTCTGTGTCACCTGGCAGCCCCTCCTGTGGTCCCAGTGCTCCCAGTCTTTTTGTCAGGCTGGGCACGTCAGGCTCTGCTCCCCCGGGTAGTTTTGTTCCTTGCCCACCTGAGCGCTGATGCTACGGTAAAAATAACTCTGCACGGAAATGAGAGCACTGATTGGGATTTAAATAAAATTTACATAAAAGTCTGCCTTGAGTACNGGGGGAGGGGGGGATAGGAGGAGCTTGTCTGCCTTGCCAAAGAGGGGGAAGCTATTAGGAATCATAGAATCATTTACACTGGAGAGAGCCTTTAAGATCAAGTCCACTCATTAACTAGCACAGCTGAGTCCACCACTAAACCATGTCCCTAAGCACAACATCTGCACATCTTTTAAATACTCCCAGGGATGATGACTCAACCACTTTCCTCATCATGCCTGTTCCAATGCTTGACTACCCTTTTGGTGGAGAAATTTTTCCTAGTAGTCAACCTAACCTTCCCCTGGTGCAACTGGAGGCCATTTCCTCTTGACTTATTGCTTGTTTTACGGGAGAAGAGACTGACCCCCACTTCATTACAACCTCTCTTAAAGTAGTTGTAGAGATAGATATGGTCTTGCCTCAATCTCTTTTTCTCCAGACTAAGCAGCCCCAGTTCCCTCAGTGGCTTCTCATGAGACCTGCTCTCTAGACCTATCACTAGCTTCATTCCTCTTTTCTGGACATGCCCTAGCAACAAAATGTCTTTCCTACAGTGAAGAGCCCAAAACTAGACCAAATATTCAAGATACCGCTTCAGGAGTGCCAAGCACAGAGGGACAATCCCTTGTCTACTTCTTCTGATCCAAGGAGAGAGACTCCTTGGGCTGTTAGTGCCCTAACTGAAGTACCATGCTTCAGCCAACTGGTGTGAAGTACCATGCTTCAGCCAACTTGCTGCCAGCAGGCATTGAAAGGCTCCATCTTGCTGCAGCAGGGCAGTGATTCCAGCCTCATTTGATGTTGTCTCCAGGCTTCCTTCTTGCCTGAGTAGTTTCCAGCACCATTTAAATGTGTTTGGCTCTTGATCTTGTCCACTACTCAGGGCAGTAGGAAGCAGGAGCGAAAGGGCTGTGCTAGTATTTGCCTGTGCTCCATAGCAGCCTCTCAAGGCAACTTTCCCCCATCTGCTACAAATATTACAAGGGACAGCTCTTCTGCTCATGGTGACTTACTGGTTAATTAAGCAATGAGATGTACCAGTCTGGTTGATGCTACCACTTAGCTTGTTCCTCGTACTGTCTATGTAATTTGATGCGTCTAGGATGTTACAGAGTGCTCATGACCATGGAGAGGCTCAGGGTAGGGAGGCTTTTGCATTTCACTGTGATTCATAGTGCTAGATGAATCCCTGGGCTACCTTTAGAAAATGGGTCACCAAAATGGAATGGAATAGAATAAAATAGAATAGAATAGAATAGAATAGAATAGAATAGAATAGAATAGAATAGAATAGAATAGAATAGAATAGAATAGAATAGAATAGAATAGAATAGAATCAGCCAGGTTGGAAGACACCTCCAAGATCATCCACTCCAACCTATCACCCAGCACTATCCAATCAACTAGAGCACGGCATTAAGTGCTCCATCCAGGCTTTTTTTGAACACCTCCAGAGATGGTGACTCCAACACCTCCCTGGGCAGCCCATTCCAATGCCAATCACTCTCTCTGGCAAGAACTTCCTCCTAACATCCAGCCTATACTTCACCCAGCAGAGCTTGAGACTATGTCCCCTTGTTCTGTTGCTGGTTGCCTGGGAGAAGAGACCAACCCCACCTGGCTACAACCTCCCTTCATGTAGTTGTAGAGAGCCATGTGGTCACCCCTGAGCCTCCTCTTCTCCAGGCTAAACAACCCCAGCCTCTCCTCACAGGGCTGTGCTCCATGCCCTTCATCAGCTTCATCGCCTTTCTGTGGACATGTTCCAGTACCTCAATATCTCTCTTGAATTGAGGGGCCCTGAACTGAACTCAAGGTGTGGCCTGACCAGTGCCAAGTACAGGAGAAGAATAACCTCCCTTGTTCTGCTGGCCACACTGTTCCTGATCCAGGCCAGGATGCCATTGGCTCTCCTGGCCACCTGGGCACACTGCGGGCTCATGTGCAGCAGAGGTGTTAGGTTGCTTGAGACAGTTTAAACAGGATTGAACCAGCTTGCTGTGTCAGAGCGAACACTTGACTTTCCCTGGATGTGGACTGGACTCCTCACGCCTCAGCAGGTCCTCAGTCAGCTGCAATAGGCTGGGTTATGAGGCTTTTCTACTCAGTAGCTCCTTGCAGTACAATGTAAAAAGTCTTGCTGTGTACTTACAGATAGGGCCTGGCAGAATACTGATAACAGCTGGTGAGAGCTTCCCATTTGAGGATAAGTAGAATTCAAGCAGACCATTCTTTCTGCTTTAGGGATCTTCTAGGTTGGAGGATCATGGAAGCAGCTTTGATCTCAATGTGCATCCTGATGGAGGCTACCTGCCAGGTAGGCTCACAGCTTCATGCCACTCTGGGAAATATCCTTGTCTCCTCCTCAGCCCACCTGAGCAGCAAATCACCTTTCATTTGCACAGAGACAGGCTCCTTTAGTCTATTGGCAGTCTTTTGGCTGGCCTGCTCAAAACTAGGAAGGCATTCTCCTGTGGAAAACGAGGATTTGTTCTGAACTGAGATGCACCCCACTCCAACATAATTACAAATACTGAAATTCTCTCCAGAAGAGAGATTCTCCTCCTTGCCCAGCTGTACTCCCAAAGAGCACAACAGGCTGCTGTGCAAACTTGAAGGTAATATTTCATGTGCCTCTCTCCCTGCTGTTTTTATGTCCAATTTCTTGTAGCTTGTTTTTTTTTTTCTCCTTCTTTCCATTTATTCAGGGAGGTCTGGAACTCACAAAATCCACAGACAGCAGAGAGCCCTCTTGTTATGTCATTGATTTTTCTCCACAGCTAGCCATTAAGCACATGGGAGCTGCAAGAAACCTTGATCTATCCCAGCCTTGGCATGTACTACAGACCTTGACATGTCAAAAAAGCCCCCAAATGGGAATCCTTTTCTCCTCCGTCCATCAAAACAAACCATTCAGACTCTGCAAATATTGTCCTCAAATCCTCTTTCTCAGCATTTCTCCTTTTATACATCTACGCCCCCAAATATTTTGAAACTTTCAGTGTCTCTGGCACTGAGCTGCACCTTTGTGGCTTGTTTATGTGTACATAGCTGAGGCAGATCTGCCCGCCTGGATGCATGGACATGGAGCTTTCAAGGGAAATAATGTAGGTAGCCACCCTATGGTGGGCATGTAGTGGATCACCTGTGCTTTAGTTAGTGTAGTTCTGGAAAAGATGTCAGCAGAGACCCTTGTGGCTTTTTTTTCCAGTGCTACAGAGGTTAATTCTAATTCCTCTGCCCAATTCCAGGTGAGGTTGATATGTGTGGGGCTTTTTTTTTTTTTTTTTTTTTTTTTTTTTTCCTTCAATAGCATTTGGCTTCTGCTATGTTGTTTGGAGTTTTTACCAGAATGGTAATAGTCGAAGGCCTGGGGAGCAGAGTCTAACAATTCAGAGTCCAGCAGTGCTGGGTGCTGCCCAAAGGTGGGGAAAAAGCAGCTGGAGTCAGAGTTCTCTTCTCCTGCCCCAGTTCTTACCCCATTTCAAGATATTTAAGTTGCAGCCTGAGGCTAAAGAAGTGCTCAGTTAGCATAGCAGGCTACACAGATACTGCTGAAAAAGAGAATTTTCCCTGGCATCTCAATTCAGCTTTCATTTTCAGGTTACATATTAGAATCATAAATCATAACATCAGCCAGGGTTGGAAGGGACCACAAGGGCTGTCTAGTTCCAACTCCCCTGCCATGGGCAGAGACACCTCACACTAGATCAAGCTTTCTAGAGCCTCATCCAGCCTGGTCTTAAACACCTCCAGGGATGGAGCTTCCACCACCTCCCTGGAAAAAACATTCCAGGGTCTCAGCACCTTCATGGTGAAGAACTTCTTCCTAACGTCCAGTCTGAATCTACCCATTTCTAGCTTGGTTCCGTTCCCCCCAGTCCTAAGAAGTCACAGAATCAAAAAACCACAGAAATATCCAGGTTGGAAAAGACCCTCATTAGAGAATCACAAAGTGTTAGGGGTTGGAAGGGACCTCTAGAGTCCAACTCCCCTTCCAAAGCAGGATCCCCTAGGGCAGGCTGCCTAGAAACACACTCAGGCAGGTATTGAAAGTCCCCAGAAAAGGAGACTCCACAATCAATCTGGGCAGCCTGTTCCAGTGCCCCATCACTGAAGACTGCCCCTTCACTGGCTTCCTGAAGAGAGGAGATAACTTTGAAATATGAGTACTTAACTGTCCAATATGGTGGCTAATCAAATGGCTTTGGAAGGAAAAAAATCTCTGCTTGTTTTCATTACACGTATCTTGTCTCAGGGTTGCTGTTTAATGTTTCTGCAACTGTCAGAACTTAGGAAGTCTTTACTCCCATCCATCTCCTCAATTTTGATTCTTTCCCACCTTTCTCTGCATCACTGGAGTGAGTCACAGATCAGGGCAGAATGTGGCTCTGAGCCATGGTAGAGCTTCAGATACCTTTGGTGTGTCCTGCTCACATAATCAAGACACCTTCTGAGCTTATTGATTTTCTTACTAGTTGCCTGAACTCCTTGTAGCCCTTCTCTGAGGGCTACAAGGCATGATGCCTCCTAGGATCAGCTGGGAATTTTGTTTAACAAATTCCCTTTTCATAGAATCACAGAATTAACCAGGTTGGAAAAGACCTCTGAGAACATCGAGTCCAGTCTATCACCTAACCCTTCTGATTAACTAAACCATGGCACTAAGTGTCTCACCCAGCCTCCTATTAAACACCTCCAGGGATGGTGACTCCACCACCTCCCCAGGCAGCCTGTTCCAATGCCAATCACTCTTTCCACATAGAACTTCTTCCTAATCATAGAATCATAGAATGGTCTAGCTTGGAAGAGACCTCAAAGATCATCCAGTTCCAACCCCCCGCCACAGGCAGGGACACCTCCCACTAAATCAGGATGCTCAAG
>VWZI01006226.1:276646-294378 GCA_013396835.1 Psilopogon haemacephalus | reverse complement strand
GTGTGCACACTGCAGGCTCATGTTGAGCTTCTCATCCACCCAGACCCCCAGGTCCTTTTCCTCAGAGCTGCTCTCCAGCCACTCACCACCCAGCCTGTATTTGTGCTTGGGATTGCACTGACCCAGGTGCAGGACCTTACACTTGGCCTTGTTAAATTTCATGAGGTTAGCCTGGGCCCACCTCTCCAGCCTGTCCAGGTCCCTCTGGATGGATCCCTGCCCTCCAGCAAGTCAACTGTGCCACACAGCTTGGTGTCATCTGCAAACTTGCTTAGGGTGCACTCAATTCCTCTGTCCATGTCGCTGACAAAGATGTTAAACAGCACTGGTCCCAGCACTGACCCCTGAGGGACGCCACTTGGCACTGGTCTCCAGGTGGACATTGTGCCATTGATCACCACTCTCTGCGTGCCACCATCCAGCCAATTCCTTATCCAGCGAGTTGTCCACCCATCAAGTCCATGTTTTTCCAGCCGAAACCTGCAGTTTGAGATTGTGTCCTCTTGTTCTGTCACTGGGTGCCTGGGAGAAGAGACCAACTCCTACCTGGCTACAACCTCCTTTTAGGTAGTTGTAGAGAACAATGAGGTCTCCTCTGAGCCTCCTCTTCTCCAGGCAATGCAGAGAGCCACAAAAAATGACAGCACTCAGGCCCTGTCTATCGTTACACGTTACAAAGTGGCATACTGTGGGTCTTAAATTCCTAACAGACTGTTGGAAGCATCTTATAGTCCCCAAACACAACATGTCTTGTGTGGATGCCTGTGATGACCGGACAGGAATCTTAATGCCATGACTGGTCTGTTTTAGAATCATAGAATTAGTCAGGGTTGGAAGGGACCACAAGGATCATCTAGTTCCAACCCCCTGCCATGCCCAGGGACACCCTACTCTAGATTAGGCTGGACAGAGCCTCATCCAGCCTGGCCTTAAACACCTCCAGGGATGTGGCCCCAACCAACCCCCTGGGCGACCCATTCCAGGGCATCATCACTTTCAAGGTGAAGAACTTTCTCCTCACGTCCAGTCTGAATCTCCCCACCTCAGCTTTGCTCCATTCCTCCTA
Source organism: Psilopogon haemacephalus (assembly GCA_013396835.1). Classification (NCBI taxonomy): domain Eukaryota; kingdom Metazoa; phylum Chordata; class Aves; order Piciformes; family Megalaimidae; genus Psilopogon; species Psilopogon haemacephalus. Next base: position 293,312 of record VWZI01006226.1, on the reverse strand, counting down.
GCACTGTCACTACCTGATAGCCTAAAAAGTCCCTCTCCAGCTTTTCTGTAGGCCCCCTTCAGATACTGGAAGGCCACAAGAAGGTCACCTGGGAGCCTCCTCTTCTCTAGACTGAACAGCCTCAACTCTTTCGGTCTGTCCTCACAGCAGAAGTGCTGCAGCCCTCTGATAATCTTTGTGGCCCTTCTCTGGACACACTCCAGCATCTCCACATCCCTCTTGTAATAGGGGCTCCAGAACTGGATGCAGTACTCCAGGTGGGGTCTCACCAGGGCAGAGTAGAGGTGGAGAATCACCTCCCTCCACCTGCTGGCCACACTTCTCCTGATGTAGCTCAGGCTCTGGTTGGCTTTCTGGGCTGCAAGTGCACACTGCTGGCTCATGTTGAGCTTCTCCTCCACCAGCACTCCCAAGTCCCTCTCCTCAGGGTTGCTCTCCAGCCAGTCACTGCCCAGCCTGCATTTGTGCTTGGGATTGCCTTGACCCAGCTGCAGGACCTTGCACTTGGCTTTGTTGAACCTCATGAGGTTGGCTTTGCCCACCTCTGCAGCCTGTCCAGGTCCCTCTGGATGCCATCTCTGCCCTCCAGCCTGTCTGCTGTACTGCACAGCTTGGTGTCATCAGCAAACTTGCTGAGGGTGCACTGACTGCCTCTGTCCATGTCGCCCACAAAGGTGTTGAACAAGACTGGTCCCTTGCCTAAAGCTCCTTACACACTGACAGAAGCTGGGATAGTCAGGATCAGACCTGTTCTACCTTGCCGCATTTCCCAGGAGAGCTTAGTTTTAAATGTAATTAAGTCAGGCTTTCCATGCATGTCCTCTGCTTGCTAATGCTACCTCTTCTCCTCACCTACAGAAAATCCAGAGCTTTCCTCTCAGAGCTGGTGAACAGAGAGAGAGCGACTGGTGGGGTGGTAAAGGCTCACTGCCTCCGAAGCAGCAGCATTTCAGTTGAGCCATTTTAGACACCTCCTGTGATTCCAGTGATCACAAGGGAGTTAAATCATTCTCAACTCTATTAAAATCTTCAAACCCACTCTGCGTTCCTGGGTGCTGCTGGCTTTCATTTACTTTCACGTGTACATCTAAGCTCCTTTCTTGGGATGTGTTCCATCACATCTCTTCCAGGTTAATAGGTAGTTATGGAAGGCCTTCTGAAGTTTTTTTTGGTTTTTTTTTTTCTTTTAGGGATTACTACTGAAAAAAAATTAAAAAATCCCTTCCCTGCACGTGTGATAAATTCTGAGTACAGTTCTTCCAGAACTGAAACCCATCACTGTATTTTGAGGGTAAAACCATAGATTCAGGTTGGAAGAGACTCAGAAGGTCATTTAGACCTTGCTTAGGCAGTCTGTCTTAGCTCACCATGCCCAGGTGATGGCCAATGCCAATGGCATCCTGGCCTGGATCAGGAACAGTGTGGCCAACAGAACAAGGGAGGTTATGCTTCCCCTGTACTTGGCACTGGTCACTCCACATCTTGAATACTGTGTCCAGTTCAGGCCCCTTCAATTCAAGGGAGATGTTGAGGTGCTGGAACGTGTCCAGAGAAGGGCAACAAAGCTGGTGAGGGGCCTGGAGCACAGCCCTGTGAGGAGAGGCTGAGGGAGCTGGGGGTGTGCAGCCTGGAGGAGAGGAGGCTCAGGGGTGACCTCATTGCTCTCTACAACTACCAGGTGGGGTTGGTCTCTTCTGCCAGGCAACCAGCAACAGAATGAGGGGACACAGTCTCAGGCTCTGCTGGGTGAAGTATAGGCTGGATGTTAGGAGAGAGTTCTTGCCAGAGAGAGTGATTGGCATTGGAATGGGCTGCCCAGGGAGGTGTTGGAGTCACCATCCCTGGAGATGTTCAAGAAAGGACTAGATGGGGAGGCCAAGATGTCTCCCCTTTTATAGCAAGACCTTAGCAGGAAGTGTGAGTGGGCTACCCATGACACCTGGGGGAAGGTCACAGCACCCTTTGGGAGGGGTCAGAAGGATCCAGGTGAGACTTAACCCTTTCCAAAGGGGAAGCTACTGGATGCCTGATGTGCCACTGTTCTTGCCCAAAAGTGGATTTCCCCTCCCACTCACATTTTCTAATGATGCCAGCCTATAATCCACACCTGACAAGGGGCAGACATGGGACAGGTTTTCTGCACACCCCCGTGCCTCTTAGTGTCTGGAGTCCTGCTGCCAAACTCTCTGCACCGGATTGCTGCGCAGTCAGATCAAGTCTCTACCAGACACAAGACTCAGCAATGAGTGAAATAGCTTTTTCTTCAGCTAAATATGCCATGCATTTGAAAAGTCTGTCCTCTGTGATAGGATCTTCTAAGCATAGTGATGGAAGGTGTGTGGGCTGGGCCTGTGCCTTCGCCAGAGGCAGCGTAGAGATCTAAGAGAAACATTGAGAGTGGAGTGGATGGGCAGGAGCAGCACCAGGGGATGTGGCAGAAGGAGAGGAATGGCAGCTGTTGATGACACCCAAGATAGGAGATTATCAAGATCACAGCACATCAAAACACCCAGACTGGGAGTTAAGCGAAAGACAGACTGAAGCCATTAAGAGGTAAGATAAAGGACAAGAAGCCTGGAGCTGTTAAAGATACCCAGGTAAGGAAACTAAAGAGAATGAGTAAAATCAACAGTGTTTCCTACTACTTTTGGGAGGTGGAACAGGGCAGGGAGACAAAAGGTCACAATCAGTGTGAACTCTGAACATGAACAAAAGGCAGGGCCAACGACAGTCCATGGTGACCTGCCTAAGAGGGACCCTGGAGGTGTGATGACTCATTAGCTTGTACCCATGGCTTTGCAAGGAGTCCTAGCTGGAGCACATAGGCACACATCTGTTGGTGCCTGGCAATGTGAGGGTATGAAAGAATGAATGTGAACAAAATCAGTCATTTAGAATAAAATCATCTCCCCTAATAAGGTCTCTCATTGAACTCTGCTGCATTAGCTGAGATTTGTGCAGCAGCAGAGCTCTCTGGTTCCTAGCAAAAGGAGTCAAAGTGTGATAAGCCCTGAAAGATGCTGTTCTGCATGAGGAATATGGAATATTCACACACAGCCCTGAGAAGGTAGGTGTGTGCTCCAGAGCCTGTGCTTAAATTAATTCTTAAAGCTCTTCAATTTAACATTACTTTCCTCTCCATACAGAATGTAACTGAAGGAGGGAGGGATAATTTTCTCTCCTCCTCTGCTTCTTTCTTTCCCTACCACCTGTTTCCACATATGATGTTTTCTGTCACCAAAGACTGTACATACTATGCTGAATGAACAAGCCCTGATGTATGGTTGTAGTCCTGAGGCAAAGGTATGTTGGCAATATTAGGAAGGTAGGCTGTGAAGGATGGGAGAGAAACTACAGATTCTCTATGTTCTTCCTTATCTTAATTTCTCTGGCTCTAACTCATGTGTGAGCTGCAAGACAGCTGTCAGACGGAGTACTGCTTATAAAATACATCTGGTGAGGAGAGAAGGGCTGGGCTATTGCAAGGAGGAGAAGCAAAGCCTTCATTCCAGGTGCTGGATGGCTGCTTGCTACTGGCTGCACTCGATGCCCAACTTCCCAAGGGAACTGGAACTGATTGCCATTTTCTCCTCTATCCTAAGCACCTCAGGGTGCTCAGGTAACACAAGTGTCTGAAGTCCCTGACATCCTTCATTATCCCTTTTGCTCAGCCACAGCCCTGCTGACTGCAAGCACAAGTCCTGCTTTGCAAGGCTACAGCCATAGTCAACACCCAGAAGTTCTACAGCTGCATAAAGGAGACAGTGCTTAGAGGGTGCCCGCATCCTGCCTGTCCTGCTGTCTGTCTGCTGCATACACTGAAGTGTGACTGAGTTGGAGGCAGGAGGTGTCTGGGACTTGCTGGAGCTGGATGGTCACAGGTTTTCATTTGTCTGCTATGTCTCTGTACAGGCTAAGCCCACATGAAAGCACACTTGCTATGCATGATACAAGCAGCCACAACTAGGGAGGCTGTGGCTGCTCCCTCCCTGGAGGTGTTCAAGGCCAGGCTGGATGAGGCCTTAAGCAACCTGATCTAGTGGGAGATGTCCCTGCCTATGGCAGGAGGTTGGAACTGGATGAGCTTTGAGGTCTCTTCCAACCTAAACCATTCTATGAGTCTATGATTCTAAGTGTGACATAAAATCCAGATGACCTGCTGAGTCAGAGCAATGGTCCCTACAGCCCAGCTCTGGGTGTCCTATGGTGCCAGCAGGAACAGCACTGGAACCTCGCTGCTCTCAGCCATGTCTTTGCTGTGTACTCTGCCAGCATCATGGCATTTGGTGAGCAGAAGTTCTGCTTTCACCATAACCACTGCCTTGGTGAGCCTTTAAAGCTTTCTAATATTCTTTTTCCCAAAGCAAAGGCCCCAGTCGTTTCAGCTTCTCCTCCCAAGGTCACTGCTCCATTCTCTTTACAATTTTAGTTGTTGTTCTCCATGCCATCTCTGACTCCACTCTTCCCTCCTGGGGAGCAGAGACCATAGCTGCCTACCATTCCCCAGAACTAAGTGCACCTGGGTTATATATGGTAGCAAGACGATACAAAAGAAGAGGACTGTACAGTGGTACACTGTTCCACTCAGGAATCATCAACTTCAGCCAGCACTACCTCTGACCCTTCTTCCCATCCATTCCTGCTACTTGACAAATCTATTTTCAGCAGTAACTTTAGCTGTGCTAATTCCCCAACATTGTCTGTCCTTGCAAGCACAACATTAAGTAGAGAAACTTTCACAGAGTATGTGCAGGAGGTCCTGGTTTCTTGTTCTGCAAATCTGCAAATGTGGGAGCAGCTCAAAGATGAAGCTCCCTTCCAAGCCCTACAGTGAAGGAACCTGCAGTAGATGCACCCTCAGGAGAAATGCAGCCACCTCTGGGCAGAAAGGGACCACAGCAGAGCAGGCAGAAAAGAATTCCCACAGACCGATGAAGATGAAGGCTGCTGGTGATAGAAGTGGAGGGCTACTGCTGATAGAAGGAAATGTGAGGCAGACTCGCTGCCTGAGCTAGCAGTTTTCCAGTGAAGAATATGTCCTAAACCAATCTTGCTGTGTCCATCAACTAGTATTTCTGCTGTGAGGCAGAGAGGAAGGAAGGAAGCAANGAAGGGAGGGAGGAAGGTAGGAAGGAAGGAAGGAAGGAAGGGAGGGAAGAGGTCTTCCCTGTGTGAAATATTGAAGTTCTAGATAGCTTTGGATTTTAGTGGAGAAGAAGAACCAGGAGGGAAAGCAAAGAAAGCACAGGCACTTTCTGGGGACACGATAAAATCGCAGTGACTCACAGTATCTAATCCTGAAATGTTCCTGCATGAGGGTCATGCTTTGTTTAAAGGAAGAACTGTAGCATTTAGAAACTGCAGATTCTCCAGGAATTGCTAACCAGACCATGACAGAACTTCAAAGCATCACTTTTGATCCAAGCTATGGCTTCTAGCACAGAATTTTGCCATTTCATTCAACACTTTTCAGGTGGGAAAATGGGAGAAAGGGGGCAGCTTGTGCCCCGTGTGAAAACTCCTTCTGGTCCTGGTGTCATCTTGTGTGCTATTGGATGCTCTGGGAGAGATGACAGCAAGTGAAGGCGTTGCTAGTGGGGGAAAGATTCTTTGCTGGTTGAGCATAGCACAGGCACTTCTGAAGGTGCTGTGGCATGGCAGGACTGAGGCATCCTGTCCTCAACTGCCAAGGTATGGCTGGGGCAAATGAATGCCATTTGGGAGGTCAGAATCCCCTTTGGATGGTGAAATAATCCAGGAAATATATTTGCCCATTTTCATCCCCGTCCTTTTGCTGAACTCAACTCAACAGCAGAGGCAAGGAACTTAGGCCTTGTGAGTCTTAGTGTCATCAGCTGAAAAAGTCTTCTTAGTGCCATCAGCTGAAAAAAAAGGGGGTCAACATCAAGCTTACCTACTTCCCAGTGAGTTGCAACTAATTAGGGTTAGCATTAGTTAATGTCTGCACAGCTCTGGAGTGTGAAAGTGACAATATCGTGCTAAGTGTTACTCCTGGTGCTTAGACACCACCATTATTCACTACCTGAGCAGTCAATTAAATTAGCTGAAAGTGGAGGGATGTAGGAATGAGGTGGGTGGAGGAGATACACAAACACAATACTGTATGCATGGTGGCCTTCAGCTGCAAAGGGCAGGGAAATCTATACTGCTCCTTAGGGAGGCAGAGAAGGGGGTCTCTGTGTGGGAGGACAGGTGCTCCCCAACAGTTTTGGGTTGCTGTTGCAGCAGTCAACTGGCTGAGGAAGGCAAGGGTCAGTTCCTGACATTTATGGGGTAGAGGACTCTGTTCAAGTCTCACGTGGTCCTCACAAAATTTCTACTGAGGATGCTGATTCTCTCTGAGATCACCAGGACAAAGCTGAGCAGCACTTTCCAGAGAGTGAAGGCCAACTCTGCCTCATGTCTGTCAGCCAGCACCATCCTCAGTGGGGAGAAAGGAAGACTCTTCACCAGGAGCACAGGGCAGGATTTTGTTGGTTGTGGTGCTAGACAGCTTTGAGTTTAACACAGTCTAGTGATACCACATCTCCAGTAGGAGAACCATTTCACCCACACCAGCTGTGGGTAAGGAACAGACACTCAGGGAGAGCGTGGGAGAAGCAGGACAGAGGTGGCTCTGCTCCTAGCAAGGCAACATTCTGAAGGCAAAAGGAAAGCAGTGGGACTTGGTTGAAACCCAGAAGGAGGATTTAGAACTGTGTGATGCCAGTTCCCCAAACTGGATTTTGTCCAAGACATTTGGATCAATAACCTGTTTTCAGGGGATTGGTCTGGAATAGCTACCCATGCCAGGACCTTGAGTTGCAGCCTCTTTCAAAAGCCATCCCCAATCTGACTGCCTGCAGAGGTGTGACCCACCAGGGAGGCAGAGGGAGGGTTGCCACGCTCTGAATCACCAGCGCCGCTTCTTACAGCTCCCCGGTGCTAACCTACACACATTAGCTGAGAACTTGGCTGCAGCTCCTGGCCAGCTTCCATCCTCTGCAATCACATTCTGCTGCTTTGAAATCCCCCTCCTCACACACATGCATATGCCTACCCCCACGGTTTTGGAGGGACACAGAGGCTGTCACTGCTTTCTGTCCAGAACTCCTGCACGGTGGTGGAGCTGGCTCATCTTTCTTAGGGAGAGGCTCCATTTCAGTAGCACAAGACATGAATTAAGTGCCTGGAAAGGTTATGAATGCTCCTTGGGACTTTTTGGAAGGAAGATGTGATCTTGAAATGAAAGGCATTATTAAAATGTTACCTGGGTTTGACTGCTGGGATGATCGGGGCCAGTGGCTGTGACTAGGGAGAGGTATCCTCGTGATGCTGTAAGGCAAAGCTTGCTGACACTATGTATATTCCATTTATGAAGTCATAAAGGTGTCTGTATTAGGCAACTGATTTAGGGTTTTGTTCCTCCTTTCTCCTCCCTCTCCTTGTCCTATGGCTTTGCTTCAGCCTCCTCCTCCCCACAGTATCCTCCTGCCAAAAAGGCTGAGTATCTCCTGCCATCAGAATGATTGTTCTCTCCTGTGTTAGAATGAATGATTAGCCTTTATCTAGTTGCCTCCATAATTAAGTGCTGCATGAAAGAGTATTCTTGTAAGGAACCAAGGTGGTTGCTCCCTGTGGGGCTCTCAGGATGGCAGTGCAGCTCTCCATCAGCTTACAGGCAGGGAGATGAGTGTCCTGCATGGAGATGCATTCACATCTGACCCCTGACATACCACCTGGGCAAGCTGCCAGGTTTGTAGCTGAGATGTGTACCTCCCCATCTTGAATATTGTGTTCAGTTCTGGGCCCCTGACGGTAAGAAGGACACAAAAGTGCTGGAGCATGTCCAGGGAAGGGCAGCAAGACTTGTGAAGGTCCTTGCATGTCTTGCAAGGAGCATCTGAAGGAGCTGGGGTTGTTCAGTCTGAAGAAGAAGATGATGAGGGGAGACCTTATTGCTCTCTACAACTACCTGAAAGAAGGTTGGAATGAGGAGGAGGCCAGCCTCTTCTCCCTGATGGCAAGTGACAGGACCAAAGAAAATGGTCCCAAGCTGAGCCAGGGGTGGCTCAGGCTGGATGTTAGGAAATATCTCTTCACTTAAAAGATTATCGAACACTGGAATGGTCTGCCCAGGGCAGCAGTGGAGTTGCCATTCCTGGGAGTGTTTAAATGGTGTGTGGACCTGGCACTTAGGGACATGGTTTAGTGCTGACCCCTTGTGTGCTGGGTTGAAGCTTGGACTGAATGATCTTGAAGGTCTCTTCCAACCAAATATATTCTGTGAGTCTGAGATCTCTGCATTCATTTGTTGGCTGCTGCAAGCTATCCCAGCTGATACCTGTGTGCACAAGGCACACACTCAGCCACTCCCCTATGGCTCCTGGCCATGGACTGAGCCTCTGCACATCTCCAACTTACCTTCCTCATGTCCCTGACTCAAAGCTATTAGTCTAGTCCTTTCCTGGAGCCCTGGATAACCTCTCTGGGGAGGGCTGGGATGAAGGGAGAGGTAGAGAGAGAGGGGATATTAGAGATCAATAAAGTGTAAAGAACACTCCACCCTTCCTATAAATATCCCAACAGCTCCTCTGCTTCCTAGCAGCGCTAATGAGGCTCAACAGGAGTGATGGAGGTCGACAAAGGAATCACTGATGAACAATCAGAGATAGTGCTCGGCTGCTAATGGGACTAATGAGCTGCTTTGCATAAGACGAGAGGGAGGGAGGGAGGAAGAGGAGCAGATGGGCTCTTGGAGGGAAGGCCAGTGGCAGCAGGAGCACCACGAGTGCCCTGAAGAGTGGCAGAGCTTGCTGCTGTCTCTCTGCACCTTCCCTGGCAGGAGGCACTGACCAGAGAGAGTCAGCATTGGGCAGCTCTGCCTGAGCGGCTCAGACACAGCCTGCATCACCATATGAACCACGACTTAGCACAACATGCCTCAGCCCACACGGCAGGTAGTGTATTGTCCTTGGGCACCGGAGGAGTTAATCTAATCATTTACTGAGGAAAGAAGGACACATCTGCTGTAATTCCAGTGGCCAAGACAGGGACGTGGAGATTTCCAAAGGACAATCAACCCTATTCTTGGAGCTATCCGAGTTAGAGAAGTGTCAGACTCCGAATGTGTTTACTACAACACCAATTTTTACCAGGCAGATATCCTGGGGACTAGTGTCCTACCTTGAAGTAGATATCATCTTGTTCCCCTACCTTTTGCTAGTAGAAACTGGGGTCCAGCTGTAGGTGAGAAATTCAAGGTTCATAGTGAGTAGGTGAAAAACTCAGGGTACACAGTGAGTTGGAAGCTGTGATACAGCTGAGGAAGAAGTGCACACGAGAAAGAGCAGGAGACAGGGGTGGTTGCTGCAAAAGAAAGATGCTAGTCCGTGCCTCAGTCAGTCAAGTAGAGGCAAGAGGAGAGTCTAAGCCCAGCTTGCTCCACTAAGGTTTGATAAAGATTTTGAGATTTGAAAACCAGGGCAGCCTGCTGCAATTTGGCAATGCATGGCAGATCCATAAAGAGGATTTCCCACTTTGAGTATATGACACAAGGCAAACTACATGAGTCACTTTCCCTTGGCACATTAGTACCACTTCTGCAATGATTGCTAATTTGGTACCTGAGAAACAATGGGTTTGCCTCTCACTCCTGACTGCTGATCCTTCCAGAACTGCTGGATGAAAGCAGAAATTCCACCTCTGTCACCCTATTTCAAACCCTTGACCCCTCTTCTGAGACTGCAGGCAGCCCAACAAGCTATGATCTCTCTGGCAATCCAGACAAGCATCTGCTAATAGCCAGCCTGAAGTTCATCAATGCGGTTTCCTTTTCACCCAAGCTCCCTGAGCAGCCAGAAGATGGTGAGGACTGCGCAGCTAAGAGCAGCAGGTTAGAAAGGCTGCAGCAGTGCTCTTGTTTGGATTCAGAAGCAGATGTTATAAATTACCTTGCACGTGGAGCTGCGGAAATTATTTTCTGCCTTGCCTTCATAATTTGTTGGCACCTTATCTAGGTGAACAGCTGCAGGTGGGGTGCCCTCGCAGGGGGGAAAAGGCACTGAGCTCTCTGCCCACATACTTGCTTGTACTGGGAGGGCTGATTATGGGCTGGATGCAGCTCCTTTGGCAGAGAGGAACCGATTAAAACCTTTCTTCCTCTAGAGCAGTTTGTGTGCAAGGCTGTATGCTGACTCCCACTCCTGATGCGGTCTCCCATGTAGAGAATGTCTCTAGCATGAGATAGACCTAAAGAACCAGTTCTGTATTCAGAGCAGCCTGTGGGCTAAGCCACCAAGTGTTCAGGTGACCTCTATGCTTCTCTCACTTTTGCAGGGAAAGGGAGTAATGCAAAGGGGTAACTCAGTACCAGGTGAAAATTACAGTGCTGTGCTGATTTGAAAGCTACCAGTTGGGATGCTGGGGGTGATAGGCCAGGGGGGACTCCATGCCCTGGAGTTGTTTGCAGGGAAGCTGTGCTCCCACTCTCCTCAGGCATCTGCCAGCTGCTGCTTCTGCCCCTCCAGAGTCCTGTACATTGAACTTCCAACATATGAACTCCCTGAGTTGAGCCCTGGAAGATATATATATACTGTATAGTAAATATATATATACTGGAAGATATATATATATACTGTATAGTAAATACTATATTTAATTTGTGCTGCTTCTGGGGGATTCAGTCACAGGGTCACAGGATGTTAAGAGTTGGGAAAGAACCAAGGAGATCGTGGAGTCCAACCTCCCTGACAGAGCAGGACCATACAATCTACCACAGATCACAGAGGAACACATCCAGACAGGCCTTGAAAGTCTCCAGAGAAAGAGACTCCACAACCTCTCTGGGGAGCCTGTTCCAGTGCTCTGTGAACCTTACAGTAAAGAAGTTGCCCCTTGTGTTGAGATGGAACCTCCTGTGCTGCAGTCCTTTTCTTAAGTCTGGGTGCCCTGAGTTCTGCACTCTCTACCTTGCTGTGAGTGTCCCTGTGTCACTGCCCTGCCTCTGATGCCTACTGGAAATGCTTCTCGGGGATCACTTTCTGGCAGCTTCGCAAAGCTGTAAAGGAGCCCTGCAGGAAAAACCCTGCAGGGTTTTCTCTCCACATGGAGAAAAAGAAATAAGAAAGACATGGTTGGCTCAAAAATCCACAACCATCTTTTCTGAGGGTCACTATGCCTGATCAGAGAAAGAAATCTACCTCTTTGGGAGTGTGATGGGAAACGTGATGCTCTCCTTAATGTCTGTAGTGACATGAGGCTAATGGAAGCCTGAGCCTTATGCACACACAGATACAGATGTGTAGATTTTGTGTGTCCTGAGAATTTACAAGAGGAAGCTGTGACAGGCAATTGGGTCAAAACATGAAAATGGAATGGACAAGATGCACATGAGTTTGCTGTGGTGGTTTGTCACCACCATGCTGGTGGTGGAGGTATGGTTGAGTGAGCAGCACTTGACTAGGTGGGATGAAGGAAGGGCTGGAGGCCAGGCTGTGACACTGCAGGGAAAAGGCCTTGCAATGCAAACCTGCAGAGATTGATGAGAAGGTGCTATCTATGGCCACTGGTTTCTGTCTGGTCTGCTTTCTGTAACTGCTCTGTCAGCTTCAGGCAGTTACTGCCAGCTCCTTCCCCAGAGAAAGGGAAATGCACTGGGGTGTGGACCCTAACATCTATGCACATTCTTAACTTCAGCATCCAGAGGTGCTAAGATTGCTCATGTGGAGCAGTTTTATAGCCTGTTCCCCTGCTGCTGATACCTGAGAGCAGGGGGACTTGTTCTCTCTAGTTGGCATGCTTCAGTCTCCACTTGCCTCCTCTTCATCTTTCCTTTCTCATAAGTTTGTCGGGCAGAGGCAAAATGAGGATGAAAGACACCAGAAAGAGAAGTTTTTCCTAGCATGTCCTTTCAGGGTCTGGCCCTTAAAATCATAGAATGGTTTAGGTTGGAAGAGACCTCAAAGATCATCCAGTTCCAACCCCCTGCCATAGGCAGGGACACCTCCCACTAGATCAGGTTACTCAAGGCCTCATCCAGCCTGGCCTTGAACACCTCTACAGAGGGAGCAGCTACAACCTCCATGGGCAAACTGTGCCAGTGTCTCACCACCCTCACTGGAAAGAACTTCCTCCTAATATCCAGTTTCAATCTCCCCTCTGCCAGTTTAAACCCATTACTCCTCATCCTGTTATTGCAAGACCTTGTGAACAGTCCCTCCCCAGCCCTCCTGTAGGCCCCCTTCAGATATTGGAAGGCTGCTATAAATTCTCCTCAAAGCCTTCTCTTCTCCAGGCTGAAAAGCCCCAACTCTCTCATAGCCTGTCCTCATAGCAGAGCTGCTGCAGCCCTCTGATCATCTTCGTGACCCTCCTCTGGACTCTCTCCAGCAGTTCCATGTCCTTCTTGTGCTGGGGGTTCCAGAACTGCTGCTCCCTCCCTGGAGGTGTTCAAGGCCAGGTTGGACATGGCCTTGAGTGACCTGATCTAGTGGGAGGTGTCCCTGCCTATGGCAGGGCATTGGAACTGAATGATCTTTAAGGTCCCTTCCAACCTAAACCATGCATCCCTCTGCATCCACCACCAATTATCAACTTCACCGCTTGCATTCAATTTCCCTCCTCTCCCATCTATGGGTTGTATTTTTTTTTTCATTTTGTATTTTGTTCCCTTTTCTCCCTCATCCTCTGTAATTCCCCTTACCTTCTACCCATATCTTGTCTTTTTGTTCCCTTTTCCCCCATCCTCTGTAATTCCCCTTACCTTCTATTTATTGTTAAAGGTTGTTTTTTTTTTTTTACTTCCCAATCAAATTAAGTATTTATTGAGCTTTTGAGATCAGGGGAACTGGCTTAACCTAATACACCTATTATGGCTGAAGGATGCCAGGATGGCTTCTCTTTTTTTGGTTTAGTTAGTGATGTTGCTAGTTTGGGAAGAAAATGCTTTTGCTGAAACCATGGTGGGCAGAGGAGTGTCTGTCACATTCCCATAGCCACGGAGCTATTGTGTTGGCAGCACTTATTCCATCTGTATGATTTAGCTGGGTCTCAGCAGCTGAGCTGTGCCTGCTCAATGCTCCAACTGAACGTCTGACATACTACTCTGGAGATATTTGTGTCATTGGGCATTCGAGTGGAGGTCAGGTTCAAACTTTCAGTGCAACTTTAAACAAGGTGTTTTAACCTCCTCATACCTCACCCTTTCCCCCCATATGCAAAATACAGACATCTAAATTTCCTTTTTTTTTTTTTTTTTTAAACCCAACTGAATTTTAAATTCTTTGGAGCAAAGGTTTGCTTTTTATTTATTTTTTAACAACATGAATAACAGTTTCTTTTTGAGCTTCCGAGCATCACCATATCACAGGCAGATAGTTTCAGTTAGTATTAAAGCTGATCATTTTTAGTAAGCGATGATCTAATGAGGCTCTTTGCAAGAAGGATGCGAGCTATGCCTGGAGTCCTGTTCCACTTCTTACATCAGTATCTTCTGTGTCTCTTAAGTTCCTTTTCCTGCTTTATATTCTCTTTTTTCTCTTGGGCTCTTTCATGCTGTGCTGCTGTGGCAAAACAGCTGCCACAGAGCACCTCAGCCTTGACATGTATGGATGTGGGCAATGGGAGGTGGCAGATGGAAACAAAGTTCTCTTATCTTGGAAGAGAACTGTGACTTTAGAATCCAAAATCTACAGTTAAAAATTATTTTAACTCTAAAGTTTCTGTTGACACCTCAGCTGTATTCATGCACTGAAGAGGCACAGTGGAAGGGCAAAAAAACACAATGCACTCAAACCTTCACAAGGCATTTGGCCTGCAACAGTCACCTACATATGCCCAGGAGCTCATTTCCTGTCATCTATGAAGACATCCATTTCTAGGGGCTAACATAGGACTTAAATACATCAACTAGAACATTCACAAATGCCCTAAGTTGAGGGAAGGCATCTTTGTAAGTATCTTTCCCTTCACCACCATCCCTAACAGGCAAAATCCTCTTTCTCTGGTAGATTGCTCCAGCAGAAGCACCATAGGACCAGTTGCCATGGAAACAAAACCTTTTCCTTCTCATATTTCAGTAATGTATTGAAGGTTTTCAGGGCCCTTTCCCTTTTTTTCCCTCTGCTTGGCCTTTCAGAATTTTCAGTGCATCATATGCTGGAAGTGCAATGCTTTTACTCTTCAAAAGAGTAACAAAAACAACCAACAAAATTGTTCCTCCAGCTCAGCTTACTCTTTCTCTCTCTCTGCCATCCTTTTCTCTCACTCCTTGTCTCTTGATGGCTTAGATTTTCTACGGCAATAAAACTCAGAAACAGTAATTTGCTTTGTGTGATACACAGTTCCTCTGCCTGTGTCTCAAAGTTCTCACCAAGGGTGAGGGAGGAGCGTGATGCCATGGACTGGTCTTGCAGTCTAAGTTTCTCTCTGTTACACAATGCAATTGAACACCTTTTGTGGCATTCACAGGTTCCATTGCGTTGGAAGAGGCCCTCAAAGGTTACCTTGTCCAACCTCCCTGCAGTGACCAGCAACAACTCTAACTAGATCAGGCTGCCCTGGGCCACACCAAGTCTAATCTTGAATGTCTCCAGGGATGGGGGCCTCAAATGCATACTTGGGCAACCTATTCTAGTGTTTTGCCACTCTCACTGTAAAGAACTGCCTCCTTATGTCTAAACCAAGAGCTGTGCTTCTCCAGATTCAAACCATTGCCCCTTGTCCTATCATAGAATCATAGAATGATTTAGGTTGGAAGAGACCTCAAAGATCATCCAGTTCCAACCCTCCGCCATAGGCAGGGACACCTCCCACTAGAACAGGTCGCTCAAGACCTCATCCAGCCTGGCCTTGAACACATCCAGGGAGAGAGCAGCCACAGCCTCCCTGGGCAACTTGTTCCAGGCCTCGCCACCCTCACTGTGAAGAATTTCTTCCTAACATCCCGTTCAAATCTCCTCTCCGCCAATTTGAACCCATTCCCCCTCATCCTGTCATTACAAGACCTTGTGAATAGTCCCTTCCCAGCCTTCCTGTAGGCCCCCTTCAGATACTGGAAGGCTGCTGTAAGGTCTCCTGGAAGCCTTCTCTTCTCCAACCTGAAAAGCCCCAACTCTCTCAGCCTGTCCTCATAGCAAGCTCTTCTAAACAATCCTTCCTCAGCCTTCCCGTAGGTCCCCTTTAGATACTGAAATGCAACTATAAGGCTTCCCTGAAGCCTTTTCTTCACTAGGCTGAACAATTCCAGTTCTTTCAGCCTGTCTCTGCTGGTTTGAGGCTAATTGGAATATTTTAATGAGAGAAATTTAGATCATTGGTTGTATTACATCTATTATCATTCACTGTCTTAACAGGAGAAGTGCTCCAGCCCTCTGATCATCTCTGTGGACCTCATCTAGATCTCTCTGGGGGGTGAGGAGAGGGCAGATGTGAGGATTTCCATTCATGGGAATAAAGTACTTTCACAGCCATGATTCCCATCCCTGCAGTTTCAATGCCTTACAGCTCCTGCTGTGAAACCTACGCCACCAGTCTGCTTGCTTCATTGCGTAGAGCTGGGTGCACCTGCTTATCTGAGTTTCCATTGCCTAACAGCACAACACATGGAAGAGACCTAGAAGCAGCTAAATACAGAGCTTTAGAGATGGTCTTGACTATGCTGTGTGTGCTGGTTTGAACTAATTGGAGGATTTGAATGAGAAATTAGACTATAGGCTGAGAAATGAAAGCACTGATGATGCTACTTCACTCACAGCTTTACTGAGAAAGAAAAAAAAATTTGTTTAAGAGTTGTAGCCCAAACATAGGTAAGTCAAATGGCTGGAGAGAGTTTCAGACTGCTTTGGGCTGTGGTTCTTGCATGGCTCTTTTCCCCTGCCTTTTGTAGCTGAATCTGAATAATTTCACTAACTTCTTTCCTGCTGCTAATCCCCCTGGCCCATCTACCTTTGCCTATCTGCTGCATAAACAGCTGATGAGATAAGATTGGGGAAAGGGGGAAGGTGGTAGGGCTGGTTGGTTACCCCTCTTAGGGATTTTGATCTCTGAGAGGGCTGTGGTGTTTCTGTATTACCTTTTTACTGTATATATCTGTAAATATCTGCTATACATCATAAATACCTGCTTGTATATTGTGCAAAGCTGTAAATATAAAGCTTCATTTATTAACTTCCAGAGGACTGAGTCCTAGCCTGGGTTATTTTGAAGTATGGGGAGTGGAGGGGGGGCAGCTAACTGCTAAACCACCACACTGTGCAGCTGTCTGTTTCCTCACACAGTTCATTCTTCTAACATGCCCTGCAGTTCCCTCTAAGCAATGCACGTCCTACTGCAGCTCCTCCCTTACAGTCCACAGGTGACTCCTGGCTCGTGAAAACCCTTGTGAAAAGACTGCAGAAGAATCTTACATCAGTGGTTCTCGTGGCACATTCCCTCAGCATTCCCAGATTGCACTTGAGATGAGCATTACTATAAGCACATCCCCTAGCCACTGCTTCCTTCCACTCTTTATGTGCCCCTTCACAAGCACAGCTTTGATATTTTTCCTCTTATCTGCTAAGCTGGCTACAAAGGATGCAGTATGTTTGGGGTTTGGTGCTTCTCAGTGTATGGGAATAACCATCAGCACTGGAGGGCAAACAATGTTTTCTAGAAGACCCAAAAAAAA
>VWZI01006226.1:263164-276613 GCA_013396835.1 Psilopogon haemacephalus | reverse complement strand
AAAAAAAAAAAAAGGAGAAGTTATTTGAATGCATAAGGGCTTTGGACAATACTTAAGACACCATTTGGCCCACCAAAAAAATAAGCTAGGATATCAAGAAGTACTACAGAATGCACAGGGTTAGTGCATTTACCTGCCAAGGATAAGAGCAGGAGCTGGATCTCATAGCTGAGGTACCAGCATGGGCTGACAAGAGAGCAGATAAGCAACAAACAGTCTTAATGGGTGGTGGGCCCACTGCAGAAAGAAAGTAAAATAAAAGGAGGAGAATCCTATGATTCAGGTTGTTCCTTGTTGGCAATATATGAACACATGCCTTAAAGCAGTCCTCAGCTATCATCATCTACACCAAGCATAAATACAGGCTAGGCAGTGACTGGCTGGAGAGCAACCCTGAGGAGAGGGACTTGGGGGTGCTGGTGGATGAGAAGGTCAACATGAGCCAGCAGTGTGCACTTGCAGCCCAGAAAGCCAACCAGAGTCTGGGCTGCATCAGGAGAAGTGTGGCCAGCAGGTCAAGGGAGGTGATTCTCCCCCTCTACTCCACCCTGGTGAGACCCCACCTGGAGTACTGTGTCCAGTTCTGGAGCCCCTATTACAAGAGGGATGTGGACATGCTGGAGTGAGTCCAGAGAAGGGCCACGAGGATGATGAGAGGGCTGGAGAACCTCTGCTATGAGGACAGACTGAAAGAGTTTGGGCTATTCAGTTTGGAGAAGAGGAGGCTCCCAGGTGACCTTCTTGTGGCCTTCCAGTATCTGAAGAGAGCCTACAGGAAAGCTGGAGAGGGACTCTTTAGGCTCTCAGGTAGTGACAGGACTAGGGGGAATGGATCAAAGCTGGAGGTGGGGAGATTCAGATTGGATGTGAGGAGGAAGTTTTTCAACATGAGAGTGGTGAGAGCCTGGAACGGGTTGCCCAGGGAGGTGGTTGTGTTCCCATCCCTGGAGGTATTTAAGGCCAGGCTGAATGAGGCTGTGGGCAGCCTGATGTAGGGTAGGGTGTCCCTGGGCATGGCAGGAGGGTTGAAACTCGATGATCCTTGTGGTCCCTTCCAACCATGAATGATTCTGAGTCTGTGATTCCAAGTGGCCCACTCCAGGAGAAGGGTCAGAGGAGAACATTACAAGACCCCTACGTGCACATTGCTGGAAGGCTTAAGACTGCAATAGCAGCAGCACACATGTGTGATTGCCTCCCAGGGAGATTAGTCTTTGCTGTGTCCTCATCTGTGCTCTCAAACAGAGCCAGGCTGAGGTTATGTCATTATTTGGTTAGGAAACCTGTAACGTGGGCTAGGAAAAAGGTTTTGATGGATTCAGGAGCGTTGGCGAATTTCCCAGAGAGTCTGTGGAAAAGGTTTGCAAGTCAAAGGTGTGCAGCTGGCTGTGGGAGGTGCCCTCTTTTTTTGGGGAGCAGAACCACGACACTGAGCACTTGAAACCACGGAGAGCTTGGTTCCCCCAGGTCCAAATGACACAGGGAGGCAGAGTGCTAAGCCACACTTCTTGAGTTCATAGCCTGACAGCAGAATTACCTACCACCCAGGGAAGTGCTTGAGACTAAACCATTATGCAGTTACATTTTAAACTCATAATTACTTATTGTGTTCCCTTCCAAAAAGGCAGGGCTGAACATAATATCTCTTATTTTGTAGCAATTACTGGTAACAAATGGTTTCATTAAAACTTAGTAAAGGCACTTTTGGTCAAAGACTCTGTTTTCCCAACGTGGACCAGAAATTAGTATTTTTTTTTGGTCACGGCCCAAAAAAGTGACATTTCAAAGTCTGAACAAAACTAGCATTACAACTTGCAAGCAAGTCAGACCTACATTTCCTGTAATTCCTTCTGTTGTCTGCTGTTTGTTGGTGGTTTTTTTTTTTTTTCACACAGATCTGGACCATCTCAGTTTGGTTAACAGCCAAATGAAAAGGCAAGAGTCGTGTTTCTGCTATGCATTCATCTAGTGCCTTGCACAAGAGCTGTTTGGGACCACTGTTGGGATCTGAGGTGTAGGGTCCCAGCGGCAGAGATGAGGCTGCTGCTGTGATGAGATGAGCTACATTGAGCTGAGAGGGTGGACTCGTGGGAAATGTAATTATCACAGTGGTGCCAGGCACAGTTAATGGCACTGAGGCTTAAATCCTCCTCATCAGGGTTATCAGAGAGTGATCAGTGCTGGCAGGAAGAGGGAAGCGGTTTAAGCAGATGGGATCTCTCTAATCTTCCTCGTAGTTGTGTTTGTGTGTTGGTGCCATGAGGGCAAATAATCTGGACATCTAAATCCCTTGTCTACACTTGGAGTGTATCCAAATGGATGTCAAGGTAAACAAACACAAATCCTGGCTTGGACTCTCTCTGCCTTGAGGCTTCCAGCGATGATGTCACCAGGCTGGGTGGTTGTGGACTGTAGTCCCTGACAAATGTACACGAGGCTTACTCTAACAGTGTCCTTTGGTGTAGAGCAGCCTTCCCAGCATGGCTTTCAGGAGCCAGTCCCCAGGCTTACTCTAACTGTGTCCTTTGGTGTAGAGCAGCCTTCCCAGCATGGCTTTCAGGAGCCAGTCCCCATGCTGGCAACAGAGTCAGTCTGAAGCCTCTTGTCAAAGTGAAAAGGGGCTCTAGGACTGGTAAAAACAGGGATTTGGGACAGCTGGATGAATGTGGGTGACAGCCCCTCCAGAATATTTTGTGCACACCGTTTTCCCCAGACAAGGGTCTATGCTCCTCAGACAGCAGCAATGTGAGGTTGTGAGGGTTTGACTGGACTCCCTGTGGCTTTCGGCTGTGCCGAAGTGTGATGCTGTGCTCCAGGGCTGTCTGGCTTCAAGGATATAAATCCTCAAGCTTTTCAAGGCCAGGTTGGATGAAGCCTTGAGCACCCTGTTCTAGTGGAAGGTGTCCCTGCCTATGGAACTGGATGATCTTTGAGGTCCCTTCCAACCTAAGGGGAAATGGAGCAAAGCTGGAGGTGGGGAGATTCAGATTGGATGTGAGAAGGAAGTTGTTCAGCATGAGAGTGGTGAGGCCCTGGAACGGGTTGCCCAGGGAGGTGGTTGGGGCCACATCCCTGGAGGTGTTTGCAGCCAGGTTGGATGAGGCTGTGGGCAGCCTGATCTAGGGTAGGGTGTCCCTGGGCATGGCAGGGGGGTTGGAACTAGATGATCCTTGTGGTCCCTTCCAACTCTGACTGATTTTATGATTCTATGATTCTAAACCATTCTATGATTCTATATCATGGGGTGGGAGTTCAGTCTGCTTTTAGGGAAAGAGGGAAGCTACCTTTGAGTGCAGTTTGACTGTGGTAGAAGCAGACAGTGGATATGCCTCTCCCCACAAAGCCAAAGTCCCACTTAAAGGTGCATCTTCTGCACACCCTACCCCAACTCAGCACTGCTGAGCTGTTTCATTCCAGAGCCTGTAGTTGTCTTATTGATCTTTCAAATTCTAAATACTTCCTGCTTCTCTGCTGTCCAGAGTCTGCTTCCTATCCCCTCCACAGACCAGCCCCAGCCCACCTTCCTTCAATTCTCCCAGGCATCTCCTAACCCATTCACAGCCACCTCCCTGATTTGTGAGGTTCACTACAACACCCTCAGTGCCTTTTGTTTTCCCCAAATGTGTCTCTCTTTTCTTCATTCTTGTCTGACAATTTCTGCTGCTTAATGTGGCTGCTTCAACCATCCCTCACCTGCTTCCCCAAGGGAACAACAGCTCCAAATATCCTTCAGATGTGCAAACAGCTGAATGCAGGAAGCAAATGCCCAAATTCCTCCTCTGGAGGAGAATGTGTCTAGGGAAGACTCAACTTCTGCTAGTCCTATAGTTGTTCATTTCTGCTGAGGGCAGAGGAATTTTGTCTTACTTTTATTAAATTATTTTTTTAAAAAACCCTATCATGCATTTTTTTGAAAGAATTAAGGGTTTTAGGTGAGCTAATTGGACTTTTGGGACAAGTTTGTGTGATATTGACAAGGTCTTGTAAAGACAGGACGAGGGGGAACAGGTTTAAACTGGAAGAGAGGAGATTTAAATGGGATGTTAGGAAGACGTTCTTTACAGTGAGGGTGGTGAGACACTGGAACAGGTTGCCCAGGGTGGTTGTGGCTGCTCCCTCCCTGGAGTTGTTCAAGACCAGGTTGGATGAGGCCTTGAGTGACCTGTTCTAGTGGGAGGTGTCCTTGCCTATGGTGGGGGTTTGGAACTGGATGATCTTTGAGGTCTCTTCCAACCTAAACCATTCTATGATTCTATGATATTGGAATTCTGAAACAGTTACTTTTGGACCCAGCTAACAATTTGATTTGGGTGATTTCATATTAGGGCTTTAAAATACTGAATAACACAAATAATGTTTTTGGTGGGTTTTTTTTTTGTTTTTTTTTTTAGTAAAAAGTGACCTTGCTGAAAATGAGTAAAATGGGAACGAACATCTTTTCAGAGTGATTAAATAACTCCAAACTGTAAGAGAGGCCAGTTTGAAAAGAATTAATAGGGTCAGGCTGGATCCAAATGACACAGGAAGGCAGAGTGCTAAACCACACTTTTGAGTTCATAGCCTGACAACAGAATTACCTAACACCCAGGAAAGTGCTTGAGACTAAACCATTATGCATTTATATTTTAAACTCATAATTACTTATTGTGTTTCCTTCTAAAGATGCAGGGCTGAATATAATATCTCTTATTTTGCAGTTTGCCTGATATTTACAAGGTCTTGTAATGACAGGATGAGGGGTAATGGATTTAAACTGGAAGAGAGATTTAAACGGGATGTTAGGAGGAAGTTCTTTGCAGTGAGGGTGGTGAGACGCTGGAACGGGTTGCCCGAGGAGGTTGTGGCTGCTCCCTCCCTGAAGGTGTTCAAGGGCAGGTTGGATGAGGCCTTGAGCGACCTGTTCTACTGGGAGGTGTCCCTGCCTGTGGTAGAGGATTGGAACTGGGTGAGCTTTGAGGTCCCTTCCAACCCAAACCATTCTATTGTTCTATGATATTGGAAATATCTGAAACAGTTACTTTTGGACCCAGGTAAAAATGTGATTTGGGTGACTTTATAAGAGGGCTTAAAAATGCTGGAAAACACAAATACTGTTTTTTAATATCTGGAACAATTACTTTTGGACTCAGCTAAAGATTTTATTTTGGTGATTTCATCATAGGGCTTAAAAATACTGAAAAACACAAATACTTCTTTTTTTTTAAGTGACTTTGTGGAAAATGAGTAAAATGAGAACAAGTTTTCAGAGTGACTAAATAACTCCAAAGTGTAATAGAGGCCAGTTTGGAAAGAATTAAAAGGGGTCAGGCTGGATCCAGTGCAAAGTACTTCTCTTAAAATCTCCTTTAAAATATTGTTTCAAGTGGAATATTATTGGAGGTGGTGTCAAAATGAATAACCAGTAAGGTTGCAGATGACACCAAGTTAGGAGCAGAATGGATGGGCAGAGGCCAATGGGATGAGGTTTAACAAGGCTAAGTGCAGGGTTCTACACGTTGGTCACAACAACCTAAGGCAGTGCTACAGGCTGGGGACAGAGTGGCTGGAGAGCAGCCAGGCAGAGAGGGACCTGGGGGTGCTGGTAGATACTAGGCTGAAGATAAACCAGCAGTGTGCCCAGGTGGCCAGGAGAGCCAACGGCATCCTGGCCTGGATCAGGAACAGTGTGGCCAGCAGGACAATGGAGGTTATTCTGCCCCTGTACTTGGCACTGATCAGGCCACATCCTGAGTACTGTGTCCAGTTTTGGATCACTCAATTTAAGAGAGATGTTGAGATGTTGGGACATGTCCAGAGAAGGGCAATGAAGCTGGTGAGGGGCCTGGAGCACAGCCCTGTGAGGAAAGGCTGAGGGAGCTGGGGTTGTCTAGCCTGGAGGAGGCTCAGGAGTGACATCATTGCTCTCTACAACTACGTAAAGGCAGGTTGTGGCCAGGTGGGGTTGGTCTCTTTTCCCATGCAACCAGCAATGGAACAAGGGGACAGTCTCAAGTGGTGCTGAGGGAGGTATAGCCTGGGTGTTAGGAAGAAATTCTTCACAGAGAGAGTGATTGGCATTGGAATGGGATGCCCAGGAGGTGGTAGAGTTGCCATCCCTGGAGGTGTTCAAGAAAGGACTGGATGGAGCACTTAGTGCCATGGTCTAGTTGATTGTATAGGGCTAGGTGCTAAGTTGGACTGGATGATCTTGGAGGTCTCTTCCAACCTGGCTGAATTCTATTCTATTCTATTCTATTCTATTCTATTCTATTCTATTCTATTCTATTCTATTCTATTCTATTCTATTCTATTCTATTCTATTCTATTCTATTCTATTCTATTCTATTCTATTCTCACCATGTCCCCAGCTCTGCTTTGCACACTAGAGAGAAAGTCTAGAGGTGGATTTGCACTTTCTGAGTAGACAACCCTGTTTTCTGAACAGTGCAGAAAGAGACAGCCACAACCCAGAGGACTGCACAACCCTTAAAGAGAAGAAAGGAGGGTGAGGAGAACAGAGGGGAAAACAAATACAAGGGGAAGGGATGTATCCTGACAGCAAAAAAAAAGGAAGCCTTGGTAGTACGTATTTGTTTTATGGTGATATGGTTTATGAAATCACTTTTTAAACACGGTTTGGGCTTGTTTAAACACGTTTTATACAGATTTAACTAAATCAGTTTACAAAACAATTGAATTAAGCCAGGCAATCTCCTAGAGCACAGACACCTGTATCATAAGTGTTTATATTGGCTTAGCTTCTGCCAGTAAATCATCCTTCCTTCACTGCCCGGCTTCTTCCCACAGCAGCTGTTGGATTGCACCGCAGGTGCCTTGGCCCTGCCTCTCTCTCCCCCTGGAATTCGACCCCGTCTTCTCGGCAGCAGAAGAGTGATGAGCTGGGTGGGAGGAGGACAGGCCGGTGCGCTTTTAGGACGGTAGATCACGAGGAGGAAAAAAATAAAAAAGAGAGAGAGGAGGGCGAGCAGCCTTGCAGACGCTCAGTCTGCATCAGCTCAGAGGTGCAGTCTGCGGCCAACGGCAGCAGAGCGCTGGC
Source organism: Psilopogon haemacephalus (assembly GCA_013396835.1). Classification (NCBI taxonomy): domain Eukaryota; kingdom Metazoa; phylum Chordata; class Aves; order Piciformes; family Megalaimidae; genus Psilopogon; species Psilopogon haemacephalus. The sequence continues at coordinate 269,577 of VWZI01006226.1, read as the reverse complement.
TCTCCCAACAGCCGTTTAAAGTCTCAGAAGCTCAGACCCAAAATAGCCTTGGGACTCCGTGGAGTCCTGGGGTGCGGTGCAGAACAGAAGAACCTTCCCATGCCTCCGGTCCGGGAGGGCAGTCAGAGGGGCAGAAGCAGCATCTTTCCAGCAACAGCCACCGCCCACCCTCTCGGCCCAAGGGTCAGGCACAAGACCATCGGGATAGCGAGGAGCGGGGGCGAGTCCACGCTGCCCGGGACAAGAGTTGTGTAAGCCCTCGCCGCCGCCGTGCAGGCGGAGCGTGGCTGCCTGGGGCGAGTGGGGGCTGGCGGCGGTACCGCACCCCGGGGAACGGTCGAGCTGTGCCGGGCAGGGAGGCGCTGCCAGCGCGGTGCGGCGAGCGCCACCTTGCGGGCAGCGGCGGCGACGGGTGTCAGCCGGCCCTGGAGGAGCGGGAGCTGGGCCGGGCCCCGGCTGCGAGGGCTGCCAACACCTCCCCTTTGGCCCCCTCCGCTCCTGCCTGGTGCCTTTGCCTGGCGGCACAGCTCCTGCCCTTTATTAATTTCTGCTTCACACTTCCTCTCACCTCGCCTCCCTGCTGCAGCCGCCCAAGATGCTCGCTCTTGCTAGGGCATCTTTCCCAATCTGGTACCTATCAAGCTAAACGAGGCGTAATTAGGAATAATTATGACATGACATGGTCTGGAATTAGAAGCAGATGGGGCTTCCTCCAGGATGTTCCAGGTTGGATTTCAGGGAGGAGGAGACAGGGACAGAGAGGGGACACGAAAATCTTTCATGGTTTCCTACCTGTTGTTGCCTCTGATGGCAGGGGCTGAAGGCAGCATCCTGGCCAGCAATGTGCTGCTGTCTTGGGCACTATGGCTACCCCCAATGACTTTACAAGTCACTCATTCTGCGTTAGAAAAGTGAAGCAGAACTTGTGTTTGGCCATGCTGCTGTCCTGCTGGGTTTCTGTTCTGTTATAGAATCATACAATCAGCCAGGCTGGAAGAGACATCCAAGATCATCCAGTCCAACCTAGCACCTAGCCCCACCCAATCAACTAGACCATGGCACTAAGTGCCTCACCCAGGGTTTTCTTGAACACCTCCAGGGATAATGACTCCACCACCTCCCTGGGCAACCCATTCCAATGCCAATCACTCTCTCTGTCAAGAACTTCCTCCTAATATCCAGCCTATACCTCCCCCAGCACAACTTGAGACTGTGTCCCCTCGTTCTGTTGCTGGTTGCCTGGGAGAAGAGACCAACCCCCACCTGGCTACAGCCTCCCTTTAGGTAGTTGCAGACAGCAATGAGGTCTGCCCTAAACCTCCTCTTCTCCAGGCTTCACACCCCCAGCTCCCTCAGTCTCTCCTCACAGGGCTGTGCTCCAGGCCCCTCACCAGCTTCATCACCCTTCTCTAAACACATTCCAGTACCTCATCATCAGTGCTAATTTTACAGTAACGTATGGATTTTTTCCCTAGAAAGGAGGTGGAAGAAAGAGAAGTGAGGAGTGATGGCTGTTTGGTACAGACAGAAGACCCTGATGCTGAATTGCAGTGGCCAAGAAGGTGTTTTCACCCATGCTTTCCACCCTTTCTGAAGGACACTCATCTGCTCTGTGTTGCAGATGGGCTGTGCATGGGCAGCAATGCTAAAAAGATGCTGGGCATTGCTAAGAAGAGGATTATTTCAGGGAAAACTCAGTCTTTAGTACTTGTGAGAAGCTATTCCCAGGCAAGAGGGTAGTGGAGAGGCCCTTGCTTGTGCTGTTACTGGCACATTTACTTACCTTGGTGTCTATACAGCAAGAGACAGAAGGGAGTGTAGATTTTGAGTGGAGATGTGTGAAGCAGTCGATCCACATGGCCAAGCTGCAGAAGCGTAAAAGTGTGGATTGTCATGTGAGGATCAATTTCTCATTAAATCTGATGTCATCCACAAGAAAATCAAGTACTAAGTGGACCTATAACCACTCTCTTTTGCCATTATAGGAAGGTAAGATGGAAGGCTTTATCGATGGCATTTTGCCACTCTTCCGTATCTGTGTACATCCCTCTGGGGAAAGAGCCAGACCTTGCCACGCAGAAGGTGGTGATAGCATGGAATAGACTTCAATGCCAGCTAAACCACAGCATTTATGTGCTTTTTTAGCTCCTTGTTGTCTGGAGGCATAGGCAGGAGGCAAGAGGCCAGGCTAGCCCAGGTCTCAGAACAGACTGCTGGGAGTCAGGGTGGGTAGCAGTACAGGAGCATCAGATCTCTGCTCTCACCTTCACCTGCCCTCTGCCTCCCCATCCACACCCCTGAGGCAATACTTGACATGCAGATCTGCTGCTTTTCTTTCAGCCCTTGCTATACAACCTGGGCTGCAGGGAAGAGCATCCAGAGGAAGTAGTGGCTTCCTGTTCCTCCAGAAGAAATCTCTTGTTGAGAGGCATTTTACACTCAGTTTTTCAGGCAGCCATTCCTCAAGCTGCCATTGCCTCTGGCTACCAACAGTTTGGATTTGCTATTCACAGCAACAGAGTTTTGGGGTTTTTTAGGGGTTGTTTTTGGTGGTTTTTTGTTTTGGTTTGGTTTGGTGGGGTTTTTGTTTCGTTTTGTTTTTACAAAATAAAGGCAAACGGATATTTTCTTAATGTTATTGGAGATGGATGGGTGGAACCACAAGGGGGGATGTGGGATAGCTTTGCTTGGACACATGGCCCTTGTGTGTCTGCTTCTGTTTGGCTGGCGTTGCTTGTAACATCTCCAGTACTCCCCATGCTTGAGTTCAGCCTGCTGACCACTACTCTCACCACCTTGAGGCAGATCAGGTCTTTCTGCTTGTTGCAAGGTTTCTGCCACATCTCATCTTTCATAGAATCATAGAATCAAAGAATGGTTTAGGTTGGAAGAGACCTCAAAGATCATCCAGTTCCAACCCCTTGCCACAGGCAGGGACACCTCCCACTAGATCAGGTCGCTCAAGCCCTCATCCAGCCTGGTCTTGAACACCTCCAGGGAGGGAGCAGCCGCAACCTTCCTGGGCAACCTGTTCCAGTACCTCGCCACCCTCACTGTGAAGAACTTTCTCCTAACATCCCATTTAAATCTCCCCTCCACCAGTTTAAACCCATTCCCCCTCGTCCTGTCATTACAAGACCTTGTGAACAGTCCCTCCCCAGATTCCTGTAGGCCCCCTTCAGATACTGGTGGGCTACTATAAGGTCTCCTGGAAGCCTTCTCTTCTCCAGGCTGAAAAGCCCCAACTCTCTCAGCCTGTCCTCATAGCAGAGCTGCTCTGGCCCTCTGATCACCTTTGTGGCCATCCTCTGTACCCTCTCCAGCAGTTCCATGTCCTTCCTGTGCTGGAGGCTCTTTATACGAACTGCCCAGTTCAACAGTAGCCTGGCAGAATGATTCCTCCTCAGGAGCTGCCTCTGTGCTGCGACAGTGCTGGCTGTAGGTTTTTTGCTTTGCTGGGGCTTGGAAGCTCTGGCTTTACCAAAATGGATGTCTTCTTGATGGCTTTTAAAATTTTTTTTCCCAGTGAGTGGGAATGAAAAGCAGTATTTCTGATTCTTCCTCTGCAGGGAATTTTCAAAATGAAACTGAAGAATCACTTCTGAAAAAAAAAAAAAAATCAGTCTTGTCATCTCAAGGTTCTTTAAAAGTGCTCTGCTGTTAACATCTTTTCATGCCAGAACAGTTGAAATACCCTATTATTCTTATTTCATTTTCAAAACCGACTAAAGGGAGGATTTATCTAAGTTTCTCCTGAAACCCCTTTTCAAAAATAGCTACCTCTGTTTCTTCTATAGCCAAGTATTTTAACACACTGATAGAAGAGGAAGGTGGGTTTATCTCATTCAACTTTGCTCTTAGGAGAGCTAAGCATTTAAGAACAGCTCATTCCAATATCTGAAAGGGGCCTACAGGAGGGCTGGGGAGGGACTATTCACAAGGTCTTGTAATGACAGGACGAGGGAGAATGGGTTCAAACTGGCAGAGGGGAGATTTAAACTGGATGTTAGGAGGAAGTTCTTTCAAGTGAGGGTGGTGAGACACTGGCACAGGTTGCTCAGGGAGGTTGTGGCTGTTCCTTCCCTGGAGGTGTTCAAAGCCAGGTTGGATGAGGCCTTGAGTGACCTGATCTAGTGGGAGGTGTCCCTACCTATGGCACAAGGTGGTTGGAACAGGATGATCTTTGAGGTCTCTTCCAATCTAAACCATTCTATGATTCTATGATTGTATTGCATGGGGTGACAAGGACTGCAGTTGTAGCAGGGCTAAGATGCAGTGAGGACCTCAGTCCAGTCAAAAAGCAGATCTACAACTCCTGCAAAATGTTTTATCTCACCTACCCTTACTGGCAGCATCATGGCAGCATTGCTGTATGTCTGTTGGCTTTACACCCATGACAGAGGTGGTAGATTCCACCAATATCAAAGAGTTTTTATGTTCACTTCCAACCTAAACCATTCTATGATTATTTGAGGTCTTTTCACAGCTATGAATCAACAGCATGCTCTAGTGAAGCCAAGCTGTAACTTGGGCAAGAAGAGACCCACCTCCATCTCAGAGAGCACTGAGCAAACACTGATGTCCACTTCTTCTTTGCTTTGTGATCAGGTCCACCGAGTCACCACCTGGATGCTGCTCCTCCTCTGGATGTTTCTCTATTTTTGTTATAGAGGGACCTCAAATTACTTGTTTTTTCCCCATGTGTCTAATTGATGTGACCTAGTTCAAATTGGAAAACTGGAATTAGGTATTTTTTTTGTCCTTTAGACATTTTCAAAGCTGTCCTCTCTGGTAAATGCAACATCAGTACCCTCCATGAGTATGCATAACTGAAGCTTGGCTACTTCAGGAGATATCGCTTGGCTTCTTGAAGAGATATTGCTCATGAGCATACTGCTGTTGTTTGCTTATACAGTGTGACACATACTGTGTTCACACACACTGATTGTGCTCCCCTTGGGCATCCTAAATAGCACTTTTCTTCTCTTTTTTTTTTTTTTTATTTTGCCATGGCATCTTTCATCATGGCCAGTTTTAAGAATTATCTTCATCAGTAAGACAAACTGGGCAACATTCTATGCTGGAATCATTCTAAGAATAGAAAGCTGCTGAATATCTATGCAAGATGCCTCCTGGGTTTGTTGCCTTGTGGGCTCTTGGATCCTTTCTTGGAAGTACAGGTAGAAGCAGATGAAACAGGAAGATTGATCTGTTCCATGTAGCCCCACAGGTTATAGACTTACCTTGAACTTACCCAGTGTTGGGTTGTGTCAAGATCTCCAGCTGGGTTTAGAATCATAGAATCATAAAATCAGTCAGAGTTGGAAGGGACCACAAGGATCATCTAGTTCCAACGCCCCTGCCATGGGCACAAACACCCTATCCTACATCAGGCTGCCCACAGCCTCATCCAGCCTCATCCAGCCTGGCTGCAAACACCTCCAGGGAAGGGGCCCCAAACACCTCCCTGGGAAACCCATTCCAAAGCTTCACCACTCTCATGCTGAAAAACTTCCTCCTCATGTCCAATCTTAATCTCCCCACCTTCAGCTTTGATCCATTCCCCCTAGTCCTCTCACTACCTGAGAGCCTAAAAAGCCCCTTCCCAGATTTTTTGTAGGCCCCTTTCAGGTATTAGAAGGCCACAGTAAGGTCATCTGGGAGCCTCCTCTTCTCCAAACTGAACAGCCCCAACTCTTTCAGTTTGTCCTCATAGCAGAGGTGTTGCAGCCCTCTGAGCATCCTTGTGGCCCTTCTCTGGACACACTCCAGCATCTCCACATCCCTCTTATAATAGGGGCTCCAGAACTGGATGCAGTACTCCAGGTGGGGTCTCACCAGGGCAGAATAGAGGTGGAGAATCACTTCCCTCAACCTGCTGTCCACACTTCTCCTGATGCAGCCCAGGCTCTGCTTGGCTTTCTGGGCTTCAAGTGCACACTGCTGGCTCATGTTGAGCTTCTCATCACCAGAACCCCCAAGTCCCTCTCCTCAGGGCTGCTCTCCAGACAGTCTCTGCCCAGCCTGGATTTGTGCTTCGAGTTGCCTTGACCCAGATGCAGGACTTTGCACTCAGTCTTGTTGAACCTCCTGAGGCTGGCCTGTGCCCACCTCTCCAGCCTGTCCAGGTCCTTCTGGATGCCATCCCTGCCCTCCAGTGTGTCTGCTGCCCCACACAGCTTGGTGTCATCAGCAAACTTGCTGAGGGTGCACTCAATGCCTCTGTCCATGCCACTCACAAAGATGTTGAACAAAACTTGTTCCAGGACTCATGTTGATTGTACCCACTGTGTCTCAATCCATAGTAAGCCTTTGGCACTGTCCCACACCACATCCTGGTCTCCAAGCTGGTGAAACAAGCGGAGTCCCTCATGGATCAGTCCTGGGACCAGTCTTGTTCAACATCTTTGTGG
>VWZI01006226.1:228445-254699 GCA_013396835.1 Psilopogon haemacephalus | reverse complement strand
CGCTTTTTTTTTTTTTTTTTTTTTCCTGGCCAAAAATTCCATCATCATGAGACTTCAGACACTTGGTCCATAACAGATTTGGAGTAAATAAATAGTAAAAAATGCTGATGAAGACAAAGGCAGTAATAAAATTCTTCTGGAAATAGTGAAGCCAGAGCCTGAAGGACAAAAAATAATGTGCTTATGAATTGATATGGATGGGTAGGAGGCTGCTGAGCTCATGATCCATCAAGCTGACCAGAATTACTTCATTGTCTCTTCTTACTCCCCTCCTGGTTGGCATCCATCTGTTGTCTCTTGTCTTAGCATATTAATTTAGGCTTGTACTTGCATCCTATTATCAAAGGGGGGGAAAAAAAAAAAAAAAAAAAAGGCTTTTAAAATAAATTAAATCTGGAACTTAACCCCATCCATAAAACACTCTACTCTCCTTGCTGTTGCTGAGTTCTGGTCCCACATTTCTCACTGCACTTGCCCATGGTCCTGCCATCCTGCTCCTCTTCTTTTGGCCCATATCTTGTATGATTGGCTGTGGAGAGCTTCAAGGTCTGCTGAGCAAAGCTGGGAACTCAGGGGGCTATGATGTGGGTTTGTTCATAGAGGTCTCCTCAGGCTGTCAATGTTGCTGGTCAAGCTGCTGTTGAAAAGAAGATGGCAGACAATGATTTTCCTCTTGTGTGGTGAGTGGCTGGATGTCTACTGCTTTTCTCCCCCTCTCCTGATAATCTTTGCCCCATTCAGCCTCACAACCTCTCACAACCTATGCAATGTAAGGTCCTGCACCTGGGTTGGCGCCATCCCAAGCACAACTCCAGACTGGGTGGCAAATAGCTGAGAGAAGCCCTGAGAAAAAGGACCTGGGGGTCTGAGTTGATCAGAAGCTCAACATGAGCTGACAGTGTGCACATGCAGCCCAGACAGCAACTGTGTCCTGGGCTGCATTAAGAGAAATGTTGCCAGCAGAGCAAGGGAGTGGATACTGCCCCTTTACTAAGCTATTGTCAGACCCAACCTGGAGTACTGTGTGCAGTTCTGGAGCCCCCAGCACAAGAAGGACATGGAACTGTTGGAGCGAGTCCAGAGGAGGGCCACAAAGATGCTCAGAGGGCTGGAGCAGCTCTGCTATGAGGACAGGCTGAGAGAGTTGGGGCTTTTCAGCCTGGAGAAGAGAAGGCTTCCAGGAGACCTTATAGTCTCCTTCCAGTATCTGAAGGGGGCCAACAGGAGGGCTGTGGAGGGACTATTCGCAAGGTCTTGTATTGACAGGATGAGGGGGAATGGGTTTAAACTGGCAGAGGGGAGATTTAAACAGGATATTAGGAAGAAATTCTTCACAGTGAGGGTGGCGAGACACTGGAACAGGTTGCCCAGGGAGGTTGTGGCTGCTCCCTCCCTGGAGGTGTTCAAGGCCAGGCTGGATGAGGCTTTGAGCGACCTGTTCTAGTTGGAGGTGTCCCTGCCTATGGAAGGGGGGGGTTGGAACTGGCTGATCTTTGAGGTCCCTTCCAACATAAACCATTCTATGATTCTAAGAGTGATTGGCATTGAAATGGGCTGCCTGGGGAGTCACCATCCCTGGAGTTGTTTAAAAGGAGGCTGGGTGAGGCACTTAGTGCCATGTTTTAGTTAATTAGAAGGGTTAGGTGATAGGCTGGACTCAATGATCCTAGAGGTCTCTTCCAACGTGGTTAATTCGGTGATTCTGTAATAAGATGAATGGTTTTCCTCCTGGGAGCCTCCCAAATGCCTTGCCTCTGAAACAAGACAGTCTCTTTACTCAATTGATGGCTTCCCAGAGGGAAGGACCTGATGATGTTTATCTAGGTAGACTTAGTGGAGTTAACAACCATCCCGTCCACAGCTTCCTTGTTAATGCAGCTCTCTGGGATGACATTCACAGTGCCGAGGAAGAGGAGCACACAGAGATGAGTGGGCAGTTTTCCCTCTGCCAAGCTGTTTTGAGGACTTTGGTGACTGCTTTCCCTCCAGACACCATGCTCTCACAGAGGAAGGGAATAGTTGGCTTCCTTGTACTGTAAGGGCTTGAAGTCACATTGTGCAGAGAGGCTCTCAGATGCTGAACGAAGGTGAGAGAGACTGGAGATGCTGGCTCTGGGAGATGTGTTGGAGGCTCTAGGCAGCACCCCAATCATAGAATCATAGAATGGTTTAGGTTGGAAGAGACCTCAAAGATCATCCAGTTCCAACCCCCCACCATAGGCAGGGACACCTCTCACTAGATCAGGTTGCTCAAGAACTCATCCAGCCTGGCCTTGAACACATCCAGGGAAGGAGCAGACACAACCTCCCTGGGCAACCTCACCATCCTCACTGTGAAGAACTTCCTCCTAACATCCCATTCAAATCTCCCCTCTGCCAATTTGAACCCACTCCCCCTTGTCCTGTCATTACAAGACCTTGTGAACAGTCCCTCCCCAGCCCTCCTGTAGGCCCCCCTCAGATACTGGTAGGCTGCTATAAGGTCTCCTCAAAGCCTTCTCTTCTCCAGGCTGAAAAGCCCCAACTCTTTCAAGTTCCAATGCTTGAGTCATGTGGACCACGTGTGCCTAGAAGGATCTGGAATTCTCGAGAACTCTTACTTCTCATTGATTCCAGCTCAGAGTCCTCTGAGTGGACTCTTTGGTCCAGCCAAGGTTTGTAGTGTCAGAGCATGGCCTCAGAAATTCTGCTGGGGGTTGTGTTGAGGCAGGGTATGGCCGTTTTTCAGTACTGCTTCTCTGAAGGACTTCTGTTCATGCTTAGTTCTATCATTGCACTGCAGGATCTCCAGAACATAAATCATGTAGCCATTAAAAGCCTTTAAAGCTGTATTTGAGCAGTCCGAATTAGACTTTTCCCCGTGAAGGGAAAATAATAATTCAGGGCATATTTGAGCCTGCGAGAAAATGGAGTTGGCACAGAGCTGGGCAGGAAAATTAACACGAGGTGCAGAGAGTGTTTCTGAAGCACTCAGATACTGGCAGTGCTTCTGTAAAGAAAATCTGGAGCCACGGTTTGGTTGTGGATTACATTGTGGCTTGCATTGCTAATTGTCACCGGGGATTATCTCTGCATCGGAAGCAAGCACCAAAATAACTTTTCAGTATAGAAGCCAGAGACTATGTCAACTTGTGAAAGGTTCAAAAATGTTCAGCGTGCAGCAGGTAAGGGATAAGTAGCAATTAAGGCTATAGTTTCAAGGCAAAAGCTGCTGAAGTGCTCACACTGTTGTTGCATCCTGGGTGGCAAGTGGCTGGAGAGCAGCCCTGAGGAAAAGGACCTGGGGATCTGGGTTGATGAAAAGCTCAACATGAGCTGACAGTGTGCACACGCAGCGCAGACAGCAACTGTGTGCTGGGCTGCATTAAGAGCAGTGTAGCCAGCAGAGCAAGGGAGGGGATTCTGCCCCTTTACTCTGCTCTCGTCAGACCCCACCTGGAGCACTGTGTGCAGTTCTGGAGCCCCCAGCACAAGAAGGACATGGAACTGTTGGAGCCAGTCCAGAGGAGTGCCACAAAGATGATCAGAGGGCTGGAGCACCTCTGCTATGAGGACAGGCTGAGAGAGTTGGGGCTTTTCAGCCTGGAGAAGAGAAGGCTTTGAGGAGACCTTAGAGTAGCCTTCCAGTATCTGAAAGGGGCATACAAGAAGGCTGGGGAGAGATGATGTACAAGGTCTTATAATGACAGGATGAGGGATAATGGGTTTAAACTGGCAGAGGGGAGACTTAAACAGGATGTTAGGAGGAAGTTCTTTCCAGTGAGGGTGGTGAGGGTTGGCCAGGGAGGTTGTGTCTGCTCCCTCCCTGAAGGTGTTCAAGGCCAGGCTGGATGAGGCCTTGAGCGACCTGTTCTAGTGGGAGGTGTCTCTGTCTATGGCAGGGGGTTGGAACTGGATGATCCTTGAGGTCCCTTCCAACCTAAACCATTCTATGATTCTATAATCCAGGATGAAGGAGGGTTGGCACTGCCAGAAGTAAATGGCTTAGGCATCATGCTGATGCAGACTCTATTGCAGATAGGGTTGGGATTAAAAGTGACCTAGGCAATAGCTGCACTGCTACCAGGAGTCTGGCAGAGCAGGGGTGAATGTCTTATACATAGTCCCAGATCTGTTATGATCTCTGGGACCAGACTTGCTTCCTAGCAGCTGAGCTAGCCCTAACTCTCCCTGATCTCATGGCACATCTTGTCCTAAGCTGCTCCTTCCCAAATATTTTTCAGTCTTGTGATGCTGATGGCAGGCTGCTGCCTTGTTCTTCAGTATCCCTGTATATGCCACTGTTTTCAGGTCTTGAGTCTTGTTTATGTGTTGGTTGAGAACGAAATGAAATGGACAGAGGCACTGAGTGCACCCTCAGCAAGTTTGCTGATGACACCAAGCTGCGTGGTTCAGCAGACAGGCTGGAGGGCAGGGATGGCATCCAGAGGGACCTGGACAGGCTGAAGAGGTGGGCATAAGCCAATCTCACAAGGTTCGACAAGGCCAAGTGCAAGGTCCTGCGGCTGGGTCAAGGCAATCCCAGCACAAATGCAGGCTGGGCAGTGACTGGCTGGAGAGCAGCCCTAAGGAGAGGGACTTAGGTGTGCTGGTGGAGGAGAAGCTCAACATGAGCCAGCAGTGTGCACTTGCAGCCCAGAAAGGCAACCGGATCCTGGACTGCATCAGGAGAAGTGTGGACAGCAGGTCTAGGGAGGTGATTCTCCCCCTCTACTCTGCCCTGGTGAGACCCTACATGGAATACTGCATCCAGTTTTGGAGCACTTGTAACAAGAGGGCCATGAGGATGCCCAGAGGGCTGGAGCTCTTCTGCTATGAGAACAGACTGAAAGAGTTGGGATTATTCAGTTTGGAGAAGAGGAGGCTCCAAGATGACCTTATTGTGGCCTTCCAGTATCTGAAGGGGTCTACAGAAAAGCTGGGAAGGGACTTTTTAGGCTATCAGGGAGTGACAGGACATGGGGGAATGGATCAAAGCTGGAGGTGGGGAGATTCAGATTGGATGTGAGGAGGAAGTTGTTCAGCATGAGAGTGGTAAGAGCCCGGAATGGGTTTCCCAGGGAGGTGGTTGGGACCCCATCCCTGGAGGTGTTTAAGGCCAGCCTGGATGAGGCTGTGGGCAGCCTGGTCTAGGGTAGGATGTGTGTGCCCATGGCAGGGCGTTTGCAGCTAGATGATCCTTGTTGTCCCTTCTAACCCTGACTGATTCTATGATTCTAAGAGCTTGAATAAGTACTTAAATTAAACATTTAGGCACTGGCAGCAACAGTGATGAAAGTGTGCTTCAAGCAATGCATCAGGTCTTCAAGCAATGTGTGGCCATGGCACTTTGGGATGCAGTTTAATGGCTGTAGTGGTGTTGGGTTGAAGGTTGTGCTTGATGATCTTGGAGAGCTTTTCCAACCAGAACAATTCTATGACAATGCTACTCACCCATGAGTGAGCTTCCAGTTCCACCAAGCACTTCAGCTCATCATGAGTGGGGTGAAAGAAACAGCTAAACATAGAAGAGCTCAGTCTAAGTAAGGAGACCCAACCAGCACCATAGGTGATGTTGCAGCGATCATCAAGCATTTATATCATCAAGTCTTTATGTTCCCTAACACCGGGGGGCCACCAGGCCCCCCGGCCTTTGTTGTCACCTCCACCATTCACCCAGTGATGCACCATGGGTACTCACCACTGGTATCAGGAGGAGGATTCCTCTGCCCATTTGGACAGGCTTGGGGCTTCTGCTTTTCCTGGGGCTGATTATAAAGGGGAGTGGACAGGGAGGGCAAAGTGGTCACACCTGGGGTGGGAGGAGACTCCAACAGCACCCAGGTGCTCTGAGTTTGGAGGGGAAAAATGCAGTGTGGGGTGGGAAAGGGGCAGGTATGGGAAAAGGGGCAGGTATGGGAAAAGGGGCAGGTATGGGGGAAAAGGGGAAGGTACGGGGGAAAAGGGGAGGTTGTGCTGAAATGAGGGAGATGGAGAACAAAAGGATGGAAATGAAAAGAGGAAGATGGAGAGGAAAGGAAGGAGATGGAGAGAAAAGGAAATGGGGGAAAAGAGGAAGATGGAGAGGAAAAGAAAGAGATTGAAAGGGAGGAGATGGAAAGGAGGAAAATGAGGGGAAATAGGAGATGGAGAGGAAAGAAGGAAGGTGGGAGAGAAGTGGGATAAAATATATAATAAAAATGAAAACTGGACTGTAAAAAAAAAAAATAAATAAAAGAAGGGTCATCCTGCTCTGGCACAGGGTTGACTAGACAGTCTTTTAAGGTCTCTTCTAGCCCCTAACATTCTGTGATTGTGCCAGCTTAAATTAAGCACCATTTAGAACAAGGGAAAGTTAGTACATGTTGGGGCAAATAAATGTAGAGCTGGAGAAGTAAGATAACCCTAAAAGAGCAGGTAAACCCCTCATGAGAATCTGTGGTTCTGCATGGTCCTCATCTACCTCATTAGTACATTTTAATGTTGGATGAGACTTAAACTGAGCCTAAGGATGAACAAGTTGGTTTCAAATTGCTGAGTCTGAATTTTCCTTATCATGTACAAAATATTTTTACCTCATTTGCCTCTTCCTCCTTAGACCTACCTGCCTGACAACTCCCAAGTTGACAGCCGCATGGTGTTTAAAAGAAAATCTTAAAGGAGGAGCAAGTGCTGTGGACAAGGCTCAGGGCCATGTTGTTGGCTGGCAAATCTCAGGAAGGTGCTCTGATGTTCACACAGCTGGGCCAACTGCAGGCATGGGCAGAGCAGGATGTTTCACAGCAACACAGATTGCATCAGGTTGCAAGGGACCCTGGAAGATCACCTTTGTCCAAGCTCCCTGCAGTGAGCACGGACATCTAGTTAGAGCATGTTGCTCAGGGTCCCACCAAATTTGACCTTGAATGTCTCCAGGAATGGGGCACCCACCATGTCTCTAGGCAATCCGACCCAGCATTTCATCACTCTCATTTTAAAGAGCTTCCTCCTAATGTCCAATGTAAACCTACTTTAAAACCATTGTCACTTATCCTATCACTACAATTCTTTCTAAACAGTCCTTCCCCAGCCTTCCTGGAGGTCTACCTCAGATATTGAAAAGCTGTGAGGTCTCCTCCAGAGCTTTCTTTCCTTCAGACTGAACAGCCACAAGTCTCTCAGCCTGTCCTCACAGGAGATGTGCTCCAGCCCTTTGATCGTCAAAGTTTCCTAGGGAGAGAGGGCTGCACAGAGTGGCAAAACAGCTGGTGCTGCTGCTGCAGGAGAAGATCTGAACCAGTCACAGAATCATAGAATGGTTTAGAATGGAAGAGACCTCAAAGATCATCCAATTCCAACCCCCCTGTGCCATAGGCAGGGACACCTCCCACTAGAACAGGTTGCTGAAGGCCTCATCCAACCTGGCCTTGAACACTTCCAGGGAGGGAGCAGCCACAACCTCCCTGGGCAACCACTTCTGGGCAACCCCTTCTGGTGTCTCACCACCCTCACTCTGAAGAATTTCCTCCTAACATCAACATCCCATTTAAATCTCCCCTCTGCCAGTTTAAGCCCATTGCCCCTTGTCCTGTCATTACAAGACCTTGTGAATAGTCCCTCTCCAGCCTTCCCATAGGCCCCCTTCAGATATTGGAAGGGTAATGTAAGGTCTCCTCAAAGCCTTCTCTTCTCCAGGCTGCAGAGCCCCAACTCACTCAGCCTGTCCTCATAGCAGAACTGCTGCAGCCCTCTAAGCATCTTCATGGCCCTCCTCTGGACTCGGTCCAGCAGCTCCATGTCCTTCTTGTGTTGAGGGCTCCAGAACTGCACAGAGTACTCCAGTCACTTGAGCAGTTAGCACTTGGTCATCTCTGTTTCCTCTCTCTGCAGGCAGAGTTGCCTGCCTGGTGTGTCTGCCAGGAGCAGGTTTGATGTAGTTGGTTCTTTTTTTCTCCCTGAGGGGGGTTGGTGCTAGCACCAACCATTGCTACCCTGCCCCAACACAGTGGCAGATCCCACACAGTCAGCAGCTTCCTGGCTGTCCCGTGGAGCTGATTTCCTGAGAGTGAAGAGAGTTTTTCTGTTGAAAATACAGTATTTCCAAGGTCTTGTCTCAGCTAATATTCATGACCTTTCGTCCTGGGTGCCAGTGCTAAATTTTGCCCGTGCTACTGGGCATTTTCAGACTAGCTCTGAACCTGTCTTCCCTGGCACAGGCATGCATGCTTGTACTTATGCAACACTCACTCAAAAGGAAAAAACACTTGCTATAAACACATACACACACAGAGCCATATGGACACATGCTCATTAATTGAAACCAGGCTCATGTACTGAATCTCTTTGTTAGCATCCAAATCCTGGACAATCTGCCAGTACTTAGGAGATGCAAGACTGGATCACTTCCATTGTCTGTCACTTGAAAGCTGAAAATTATTTCCCTGGCCCCTCGCCCTTGCTCCCATTTTCTTTGGAAAAAAACAGCATTGACATTTTGTTGGGATGCACATGTGGATACATTCTGGTGCAGTACATCACACACAAGCCATAGCTGCTGCTTGCTCCTATGCAGATGGTGAGCTCAAGGCATGCAAATAACTTAAGTTGTCAGGTTCAGCTTAAGCAGACAGAAAGACAGCGAACTCCACAGGAGGGAATTTCTTCTTATAAGTCTAATGCACACACTGGAAAACAATCTTTTGATGATAAAAAAGACTCATTTGAGGAACAAAATTGAGTACCCAGGAAATGTCACCATTAAGTTTGGTGGGAACCTGAAATAATTGCTTTGGCATCCGTCACATAGCACTGATCTTTAAATACAAGAGCATGGGGTCACAGAATTATTTTGGTTAGAAAAGACCATGGCGATGAGATTTAAATGGAATGTTAGGAGGAAGTTCTTTCCAGTGAGAGTGGTGAAGACACTGGAACAGGTTGCCCAGGGAGGTTGTGGCTGCTCCCTCTCTGGAGGTGTTCAAGGCCAGGTTGGATGAGGTCTTGAGTGACCTGTTCTAGTGGGAGATGTCCCTGCCTATGGCAGGGATTTGCAACTAGATCTCTTCCAACCTAAACCATTCTATGATTCCATGACCTTTAAGATCACTGAACATCATCTTTTGATGATACAAAAGACTCATTTGAGGAACAAAATTGACTATCCAGAAAATTTCACCATTAAGTTTGGTGTGAACCTGAAACAATTGCTTTGGCATCCCCAGCCTAGCACTGATCTTTAAATGCAAGAGCATGGGATCATAGAATCATAGAATTATTTTGGTTGGAAAATACCTTTAAGATCATTGAGTCTAACTGTTGAGCTAAGACCACCATGGCCATTAAACAATATCCCAGAATGCCATGTTCACAGGTTTCTTGAACACCTCCAGGGATGGTGAATCTACCACTTTCAATGGCAGCCTCTTCCAACACCTGACCACTCTTTCCATAAAGAAGTTTTTCCTAACACCCAACCTAAACCTCCCCTGGCACAATTTCAGGCCATTTCCTCTCATTCTGTCACCTGATACTGACTCCCACCTCACTCCAACCTCTTTTAAGAATGCTGCTTATGAATCATGCATCATTCCACACACTGGGAAAGAGTGTTTTGATGATAAAAAGACTCATTTGAGGAACAAAATCAAGCACCCAGGAAACCCAGCTTGGATGAGGCCTTGAGTGACCTGTTCTAGTGGTAGGTGTCCCCCTGCAGAGGGGTTGGAACTGGGTGATCTTTGAGGTCCCTTCCAACCTAAACCATTCTATGATTCTATGATCTCCTGGTCATGACTCAAGCGTGTAAAATTCTGCCCTAGAAGCCAGGGCTCCAGCAGCCTCTGTGCTGAGCAGCACCCAAATTTCAAGCAGCCAAACTTCAGCTTTTCTTCTGGAGGTTATTCCAAAAGTTTTAGTCTGCCTGTGTCTGATGAAAGAGGCTTTCCTGGGAGGGAGCTGCAGTGACCAAGAGTGGCGTGAGCAAGCCAAGCCTAGAAAAATCTTTGAATGGTGAAGGAGAGAGTCCCCAGGCGTGGGAACTTGGGAAGGGTGGGCTGGCAGTGAAAGCTTACTTGCAGACATTTTAAGCCATCCAGCTGAATCCGTGCTCTGCGTCGATGTTGCAGACAGTAGTTGGTTTTTTTTTTTTCCAAGGACTTGATATTTTAAAACACACTGCATGCATTTGATCTGTCTTCCCTCTAAAAGACCATCAGGATGATTTGCCAGTGATTTACTGTGCCAGTACCAAGGGGGAGGGGAAGCAGATCATTAAGCCTCAAATACAGCCTGCCATCTGGATGGGCTCAGTGTGCAAGAAGGCATAAAGTTGGGATGCAAATGTGCAACACTTGGTTCTCAGCCAAGACAGAGCTTGTGCTCAATTGTTTAAAAGAAGATCTACACAGACAGGGCTTAGTGCAGAGGAGGAAAGGGGCTGATGGGAGCCCTTAGGGCCTGCTTTGCAGAATCATTGCAGTAGAAACCCATGGGAGCTGTGCTTTGAGTGTATGGAGGTTTCTATACATGGGCTATTGGTGTCTCGATAGTGGCACCTAAGATTAATTGACCCTTTTGATATTTATCTATGTGTTCTTCTGTTTCCTCTACAGAGGGTTCACATTGGTGGGAACATTCATGGTGTTTCCCAGATAAGGAATCCTCACCTGAAGTGATTGGTAGATTAAGGAAATGCATGGATTTGCAGTAGGTAGAAATGGGTAGATTCAGATGGGATGTTAGGAAGAAGTTCTTCCACCATGAGGGTGGTGAGACACTGGAACAGGTTGCCCAGGGAGGTGGTGGAAGCCCCATCCCTGGAGGTGTTTAAGGCCAGGCTAGATGAAGCTCTAGACAGCCTGATCTAGTGTGAGGTGTCCCTGCCCATGGCAGGGGAGTTGGAACTAGATGATTCTTGTGGTCCCTTCCAGTCCTGACTGATTCTATGATTCCGTGCAGCCTTCCTTCCACCTCTATGTGTGGGCAAGAAGATGACCATAGGTAGCCATGTTGAGAACATGACAGCAAGTTGTAGAAACCCACTCTCCTTTCACTGCCCTTACCATGGACTCTGAATGTGATGCAGAGCAAACCACATGCACCCAGCTTTTCAGCAGTGGCCTTGAGCTGGTTCCTTTTTGTAGGTAGAGGCAGCCAGCTGCTGTGGTGGCCAAAATTAATGGTCAGCATCACTGCTTTTTAGCTGTGATCTGCCTACGAATTAACTCTCCTGCCTCTAAAATGACTGTGATAATAGTTTGGTTTCGTAGGGGTGACTGGAAGACAAAAGTTCCTTTGAGTTTGAGAGCTGCTCAGCGGTGATAATAACGAGGCAAATCAAAAAGCCCAGGAGGGAAGCAAGAGTTCTGTGTGCTGTGCAGCTCACTGCTGGTGTGCAGATAAATAAGGCCACGGAGCGAATAAGGAAGATAGCCTCATCTGCAGAGCGTTTCTGAGTGCTGAATGGGGCCAGCAGAATGGGGAAGAATACAGGATCAGCTAATTAAAATGTACCTCTATTATTGTTTCTCTTTCTAGAGTTCAGTCTTTCTCCACAACCCCTTTGGCATCAAATGAAGGGCGAGTGGGAATAAAATACTTATTTTTAGAGACTCTCGTGGGGCTGAAACTGACATTTGGTATCAAAAGCCATTTCCTGTCCGCATTTGAAGTTGGTATCGTGCTATTCTGCAGCAGTTGCTAGTGGAAACTGTTGATGTGTTGGTACACTTCCATTATCCATCACTCTGCTCTGCAGTTTGGGAACTGGAAAGCATGCAGGTGGCTTCATTTTAATATCTATTTAAAGTGCAAATGGCTGCCTGCCGTGGCCTTTGAAAAGGAAAAGGCTGTTGGAAACTTTCAACACTGGTGGGAACAAAGATTCCACGTGTGATAGGGAAGAGTGGCAAAAGGGATGCAAGGTAATTGCTGATGGCTTTGAGAATCAAAGCCAAGATGTTTTGCCTTTTTGAGTACGTACCTGTGGGAACACTGGAAGCTGGCAGCACTGGGAAGCAAAAGGAAGGCAGCCCCCAAGGAAGCAGAGAGGTGGGGACTGACACAGCTTGTGTCAGCTGCCACACCCCTGGAAGGGGTTGAGAACCCAACAGGAGAAAGGTGCTTTTGGTTTAATTATTAATAGGAGGCAATTCTCCCTCTTTACTCTGCTCTCATCAGACCCCACCTGGAGTACTGTGTGCAGTTCTGGAGCCCCCAGCACAGGAAGGACATGGAACTGCTGGAGAGAGTCCAGAGGAGGGCCACGAAGATGATCAGAGGGCTGCAGGAGCTTTGCTATGAGGACAGGCTGAGAGAGTTGGGGCTTTTCAGCCTGGAGAAGAGAAGGCTTCCAGGAGACCTTATAGCAGCCTTCCAGTATCTGAAGGGGGCCTACAGGAAGGCTGGGGAGGGACTATTCACAAGGTCTTCTAATGACAGGACGAGGAGAAATGGGTTTAAACTGGCAGAGGGGAGATTTAAACAGGATGTTAGGAAGAAATTCTTCACAGTGAGGGTGGTGAAACACTGGAATGGGTTGCCCAGGGAGGTTGTGGCTGCTCCCTCCCTGGAGGTGTTCAAGGCCAGGCTGGATGAGGCCTTGAGTGACCTGTTCTAGTGGGAGGTGTCCCTGCCTATGGCACAGAGGGGTTGGAACTGGCTGAGCTTTGAGGTCTCTTCCAACCTAAACCATTCTGTGATTCTATGAATATTATTTTTAAAATTATTAATATAAAAAAATCCAGGAAAATTCTCTGAGATTCTTTGGATGTTGGGTTGACAAGACACAATTACACAGAGGTTATTTATAAACAAGGAATGAAAGAGCTTAAGCAGTTTAAACAGTCAGAACTTGGAAAATAGGGACCTGATAACAGGGAAAATTCTAACTATGCCCTATTCACAGACAGGATAGATGCAAAGTGCCCCGAGAGAGGAAGAGGAAAGATTTGCCTTACCTCTGGTGCTGGTGCAAACCTGCAATGCACACTGCAAACACTTGGCCATTATAAAAGAGCTGCAAATAGATCTCGGGTCCAGGTGAAAGGCAGCAGGATAAAGGAGACAATGACTCTAAACCACTCCCTTAAATACCTTGTGAAAGGTGAAACTGGCCAATAGGCACTAGCGTCCATTGTTTTGGCCAAGGAAGTCAAAGTCCTGTGCCTAGGTGTCCACCCTTGCACTTGAGGGGCAGCACAAGACACCTGACTTGGTCATCTGCCATGCACCCAGCCCTCGGGGCTTTCTTGGGCCAAATGCTCAAGTTCTGCTCACATCCATCAACTCCTGGACCTTGCTACAGGAGGAGGAGAGCAGGGATTTGAACTACTTTATGGGCCAAACGCTCAAGTTCTGCTCACATCCATCAACTCCTGGACCTTGCTACAGGAGGAGGAGAGCAGGGGTTTGAACTACTTTACGGGCCAAACCCTCAAGCTCTGCTCATATCCATCAACCCCCACACCTTGTTACAGGAGGAGGAGAGCAGGGCTTTGAACTGCTTTATGGGCCAAACCCTCAAGTTCTGCTCATATCCATCAACCCCCACACCTTGCTTACAGGAGGAGGAGAGCAGGGGGTTGAACTAATTTGGCAGGATTTATGACCTACCAGGACATGGTTAAATAATGACAAGTGCTGTTTAACACTGTGCCTGTTAATCTGAGTGCTTGAAGACGAGAATGCAGATGGTAGCCTTGTTTTGCACATCAGGATGAGTCAAGAGGAAGGTTTTTGGTAGACCCAGAAGGCAGACATAGTATAATTTCTCTCTCTCATATCTGAAATCCATCTTCCCATGCCTGCTGGAGGTAGCTTTGCAGCCATGTTCTCAACCTTTTAAAACCAGGTTACATAAAACTGTGAAAAGCTGAGATGAATCCATGTGTTATGAAGGATGCTGAATTCTAGACACTGAAAGAGGTGAGAAGTAAAAGCAAGCATCTGTGACCATTGCACCTTCTCACAGAGAGAGCTCTGTGATGAAGGAGGAGCTCCGTTTGGCTTGGATCCCATTAAGATCAATGATTCTGGGGAAAAGAGTAAGGTTGCAACACAGGGACATAGATTTGTTCTTTTAGCTTCTCTTGCTGTCACACGTTTGCCTGTGCAGTGTTTTTCATCGGGGCTGCATCTAAGTCTGACTTGACTGTGGCACAAAAGCTTTGCAGATATTTGGAAACATGAGCAACACATCTAAAATGGCCAGAAAGGTAGGAGTGAGATGGTGGCTTTTCTCAGCAGCCAGTGCTTTTAGCTATAGCATATGTGTTAGTCTCAGTGACATTGATTTTCCCCTGGGCAGTAACTGACTCCTGCATGACTCCCAGCTTGCTGCTCTGCCAAATCTTGCTTCCATCTCCAAGGCAGGGAGAGGGTAGAAGTCACCTAGGGAAGGATGAAAGGAAACAATTAGAGTAGAAAGCATCCTCTCCTTGCCCTCTGATCTCCCTGCTGCCAGGAGAGGCACAGCTGAAGGCTGTGGGGTGGCTGGATAAATCCTACATCCAGATTTCCACTGAACTGCCCCTGTGTCCACAGGAAAGAGACTGGCCCCATGCTCTTGATATTTATCAGCGCTGAGAAGATCCACTCTGTCTTCTCTTCTCAGGGTTAAAGAGTGTGGCAGAGCAGGGCACTGCCCCACCGGAGGTTTGAATGAGGTGTGAACTGTGGCAGGGCACACCCAGTCCACTGCTCCACCAGAGGTGTGAATGGGGCAGGAAACGGTCTTCCTCCTTCCCCACCTCTGTCACCGGAGGCTTAGTACAATAGGTGTGAAGTGCCTTCTCCCACCCTCTGTGGGCTTGAACAGGGAGGCAACAGATCACCTCAGTATATATATGGCAGCTGGACAGATTGCAGCAGGACTTGCTTGGACTTGCAAGGACTTGCTTAGACCTTCACTGGGACCTACACGGACCTGCACTGGGACCTGAACACGGACCTGGAGACACGAACCTCGCATGGACTTTGAGACAGTCTCCCATCTGTAAGTAGGGCAAGTTTCATGCCCAAACCTTTCCATTTTTCTGATTTTTCCTGAATTACAAGAAAAGGCATCGTTGTGAAGACTTTTCCCGACCGAATTAGAACCCAAACTTAAACTAATCTACACACAGATTGTGTGTGGGGCTTTTGGAAATTATAAAAGCTACATAATTTATAATTTCAGCCTCTTCAATAGCCCACAATCAATACAAAGAGCTCCAAGTCTCTCAGTCCTTCCTCATCAGAGAGCTGATCCAGTCCCCTAGCCCTCTTGTATCCCTCTGCTGGATTCTGTTTCTTTTGAACTGGGGACCTCAAAACTCCAAGTCTCTCAGTCCTTCCTCATCAGAGAGCTGATCCAATCCCCTAGTCCTCTTGTATCCCTCTGCTGGATTCTGTTTCTTTTGAACTGGGGACCTCAGAACTGGCCACAGTACTCCAGATGTGGTCTCACTAGAGCTCACTAGGGCACATCTAGGGACAAAGGAAAGAGCCTCCCTTTCCCTTGTTCCAAGCTTAGCACGTCACAAAAAGAGCCTGGCAGTTCCTCTCTTGTTTCCTGCTCCTGCAGAGGCAGCCTGGGAGTGAGGCAGCTGTGTGCTGAGGGTGCAAATGGCTGGGGGAGGAAGGAGATCTCCTCTCCAACACCTGAGAAGTTAGGCAGAGGGAGCAGGAGGGCCTTGTCCAAAGCACAACAGAAACTCCCAGCACTCCTCAAAGCCATGGCCTTTTCCTAGACCTCTCTCATCTTTTTCAGAGCTTTGATGACTGGATCAAACAAATGTATTATAATTTGCAGAATCCTCTGAATCTGATTGGAAAAAAAATCTCACCTCCTATGCTCAGCTTCATTTATCTCCTGCTGTTTGGGCTCTCCCATACCTCCACCTCATGATTTCCTTCTCCCTGGCAAGCAGTTGTGCCATTGCAATAGCAGGGACCACCTGCAAACTTTGCCTTTGTTGCAGGAAGGTTGTTGTAAATCTTCTTCAACTCCAACAAAACAAAACAAAACAAAACAAAACAAAACAACAAAAAAAATAGCAACAAAAACACCAATCAACCAAACCAAAAAACCAAACCCCACAACAATGACTTCCCTGATCACTTTATCTTCTTTATCTCCCTGCCATGGGGTTTCAAAGCCCTTACTAGCTATCTGTGTTCAGTTTTTCTGGCTTGACTATTTGAAATGAGCTACTCAAATTGATGGGCTTCACTGAGCCTCTGCAGCTTCCCTGGATTTCACTGGCAACTCATCAATGCTCATCAATAAAACTGTACTCTTGAAAGATAATTGCCTTAATACAGCCTTAATACATACCTGGTTACTGTCTCTTGCAGTCAGTCTTAGAAACCAAGGAGCTGCTCTTCAGGAAACTAAGACCCTGTTTTGTTAAGATCCACTGGAAGTGAAAGGGAGTTAGCAGGAAAGGGCACCCCATGAAGCAGGAGCTGTGAAGGTCCTAAAGGACTGTAGTCTTTCCATCTTCTGGCTGCCCTTACACCCTCCATTCTCTGCTTCCATCCTGCTTGCCTCAGCTCGATGCACTTTCTATGCTCCAGTTCCTCTGACAGGACACAGCAGAGGAATAGCATTAACTGCAGGAGTGAGGGGCAAACTAATTTATCTTCTTGAGCCTGAAAGAGCTCTCAGCAGCTGAAAGGAACTGAGCCACAGTCATCTGTTCAGGCCTGATGGTTAGAAAGGTTTTGCTCATTCTCCCATCGAGTTTCTTCTTCCATTTCCACTTGCCCTAAAGTTTTCTCATTGCTGATTAACAGTCTCATGGTGTTAACCTTCTGTGTGGGAGAAGATGACCATGACACATCTATTTCTTCTCCCGTGTGACATACAGAGTACAGAGGAGGACCACAAAACTGATCAGAGTGTTGGAGCACCTCTGCTATGAGGACAGGCTGAGGGAGCTGGGGTTGTTCAGTCTGGAGAGGAGGAGGCTCTGGGGGAGACCTAGTAGCAGCCATCCAGTACCTGCAGGGGGGCTACAGGAAGGATGGAGAGAAGCTGCAGAGAGAGGCCTGCAGTAATAAGACAAGGGACAATAGGTTCGAACTTGAGAAGAGCAGATTTAGATTGGATGTTAGGAGCAGGTTCTTTACTATGAGGGTGATGGAACACTGGAATAGGTTGCTCAGGGAGGGGGTTGAGACCCCTTCCCTGAAGACATTCAAAGTGAGGCTTGATGGGGCCCTGGGTGACTTGTTCTAGTGGGGATGTCCCTGCTGACTGCAGAGAGCATGAACCAGATGACCTCTAGAGGTCCCTCTGCCCCAGACCACTCTATTGAATCATAGAACCATAGAATTGTTTCAGCTGCAAAAGACCTCTGAGACCATCAAGTCCAGATGATGCCACCACATCTGTCACCATGTCTCCCACCTCACTTTTCCCCTGTTCATCCTTTTACTGTCCATGTATTTAAAGAAACCTTTCTTGGTATCTTCCATTTCCTTAGCCAGTGTTAGCACCAAGAGACCCTTGGCCTTCCTAGTTGTATCTCAACATGCTTTAATAGTATTTCTAAAACCCACTCAACTGTCCAGGCCCTTTTCCCACTTATTGTAGACTTCCTTCCTCCATTTGATTTTTTTTTCTAGCAGCTCCTTTCTTATCCATGCAGGTCTCCTGCCTCCTCTACAAGCTTTTTTTCTTTTTTCTATTTTTAATTGTTTTCCTTTTTTTCTTTCTTTTTTTCCCCCCTTTTTTTCTCTTCTTTTTTCTTTTTTTCCTTTTTAATTTTTTTCTTTTTCCTTTTTTCTTTCTTTTTCTTTTTTTTCTTTTCTTTTTTTTTTCTTTTTTTCTTTTTTTTCTTTTTCAAAAGGGACACATTTTTCTTGAGTTTGGAGAAGGGAGAAGGTGGTGTTTGGATCCCTTCACTATCTAAAGCCTTAGTCCATGGGACACTTTAAAGTAGTTCTTTGAATAGGACAAATATAGCCCTCTTGAAGTCCAGGGTAGAAGTTTTACTAGTTGACCTGCTTCTTTCTCATTGCTCTCTACAGCTACCTGAAGTGACATTGTAGAGAGGCTGGTGCTGGGCTCTGCTCAAAAGTAGTTGGAGGCAGAACAATATGGAATGGCCTCAAGCTGAGCTTGGATAGGTTTAGATTGGACATTAGGAAAAAGTTTTTCACAGAGAGTGATCAGGCATTGGAATTAGCTGCCCAGGGAGGTGGTGGAATCACCAACCCTGGATGTGTTTAAGGGTCATTTGGATATGGTGCTTAGGGATTCACTCTACAAGGTGAATCTTGTAGAGTAAGCTTCTAGGTTGGACTTGGTGATCCGGAGGGCCTTTTCCAACCTGGATGTTTCTGTGATTCCCTAACAATACTAAACTCTGTCATTTCATAGTCACTTCAGCCAAGGCTGACTCTTACCTTAATGTTTTTTGGCCAGATCTTCTTTGTTAGTTAATACAAGGTCCAGCATCACAGCTCTCCTTGTTGGTTCTTCAACCACCTGCATCAGAAAGTTGCCATCAATGCACTGAAGGAATTTTCTGGACTGACTATGTCTGGCTGTGTGATTTTTCCACCTGATATCAGGGTGGTTGAAGTCACCCAGAAGAGACAGGGTATGTGATCTTGAGGCCACTTCCAGCTGCCTACAAAAGGCTTCATCGGCAGCTTCCTCACGGTTGGGTGGCCAGTAGCACTGTCCCTCGCCGGGGATGCCCATGCTCCAAGCCTAGGATCATACGCTGGACTCGTCGGAGGCATTTGCTGGGCTTGCACTGACCTCTAGTGACAAGGCAGGGGACCTGGGTCTTGAGCCATCAAGAGGCTGAGGGCACACACGTGTGTCCTCGGCGCTGGATGGCTTGCAATGGTTCCTTCCATTTTTTTGACGGGAGCCAATTTTTGTGCCCAGGACCTTCTGGTACTGCCTCGGGGAAGCAAGCCTGCTGCTTGATCAGGGTCTGTCTGCTTGGCAGATGACTGCAGTGGGTTCCCTGGTGTCCCCAGATCTGTACATCTCCCCAATAAATCGCTTCTCCTCCCTCAGTCCACCAGTGTTGTGACAGTCTTCGGGTCTTCTGCAGTGTTGGCTCTTCCATTCTCCCTCCCACCCATCAATCTGATCCCTCCTTTCTCTCTTCTGCTCCATTCCTGTATGGCATCTGATCACTGCCAGCCTACCCTCCTGGCTGTGTAGTGCCCACGCTTCTTGCTTCTGGGACTGTCCTAAGTACTTCACCCCAACCTCTGACCTCTGTCTCTCCCTTCCTCACACCCTGGTTCACTTCCAGAGCCAGCAAGCCCTTTCTAGAGCTAGTATGCCAAATGCAGGCGTTCTGGTTTCTTTGTCACAAAGCTGCTTGCTGTGCTGCATAGTTGATCATCCTCTTTGTGATGCACATAAAGCATCTCCAGATTCGGAATGATGTTTAGAAACAGAAGCCCCTAGGAAAAAAAAAAAAATTGCTTTCAGGTTGTGCTGAGATTATTTTTTTACCCGCCTGAGTCTTTAAAAACGCTCTGAAAGCTTTGGACTCAGTCCAGGGAGCTGCTAATGTGTCCCCACAGTGCTCAGCAGCTTCAGCTTTGAGGGACATCTGCAGGATTCATGGGCTGTCAGCAGCTCCCAGGGAGCCCTGCATTGCCCAGGAACATGGAGGAGATTTGCTACGGCTGCAGCGTAAGGAGGATGTGGAAGTTTCTTCCACCTCCTATCTCTGCATGCTGATCCTCTCTCTCACAGGGCATTCTTTCAGCGTCTCTTTTTCCTTGCTTGCCCAAGCTGCCCTGGTGTGTGCCTGTGTGGTTTCTGGTCTCTGATAACAAGACAATGCCTCAGTCAGTCGATATTCTTCTGTCTCTCAGAGCCGCACATCACCCCACCCTCACAAAGCTTGAGGAAGGGCTTTTACTCACTGAATTGCAGCTCAGCCCCCTCAGCTCGATGTTATCATCAGATCAAGGCCCCAGAAGCTCTACAGTGAGCATGTCAAGGTAATGAAATGTCTCTTTTTCTCGGAGATACTGCCAGAGTAAGAAAGAATCTGTGATGCCCCCCAAAACTGAAGAGAAAAGAAAAGTCACTTCCATCTGTGAACACCAAAAGCCAGGCTTCTGTCCACCTGCAGCTTTATCTGGAAGGTGGAGAGAGACAGAAGCACCCCCAATATCCCTTTAGCTCCTTGGACTGTGTTTGGTGTCCATGGCAGGGGGGTTGGAACTAGATGATCCTTGTGGTCCCTTCCAACCCTGACCAATTCTATGATTCTATGTTCGATACCCATGGCAGGGGGGTTGGAACTAGATGATCCTTGTGGTCCCTTCCAACCCTGACTGATTCTATGATTCTATGATGTCACCTGTGTGGCCGCACTCACAGGGCAGAGCATTTCCTCTTCCCCTAGCTGTCACTGATCACAGATCCAGTTCTGTTGCCCAAATCTTGACACATGGACTAGCCTAAGGGCTCAGCTGAGGCTGAGGCTCCTCTTTGTCAAGGAGCATGCTGTATTGGGTTTAGGCTGGCCCCCTTTGAGCTCAAAAGCCCAATAAATACTCAATTTGATTTGGAAGTAAAATAGATTAACATTAAATAAAAGTGTAGAGGGAACTACAGAGGCTGGGGAAAAGGGGAACCAAAAATACTGGGTAGGGAAAAATGAGAGGTATTACACAGGATAAAGGGGACAAAGTACACAAAATAGAAATACAGCTCGTGGAAAGGGAGTTGAGTGCAAATGCTGGGATGGATGATTTGATGGTAGATGAAACAGGATGCAGGATTTTGATGCTGAGATGCAGTTAATCAGAGTTCCAAAGGTTAAATGGTGGTATTCCTCCACATGTTTGCTGAGGAGCATGTGGTGTTCAGCAGCAAGGAATTGGTCAAGGAGGCAGAGAGGACCAGAGAGAGAGAAGACAAGCTGTCCCCCTCTTCTTATAACAGTCCGCGGCAGGAAGTGGGAGGGGGCTAAACATGATACCTGAGGAAAGGTCAGACCACCCCCAGGGAGGAGTCAGAAGGCTCCAGGTGGGCTTAACCCTTTACACATGCCTCCTGTAGTCACCTCTGACTGACCTCTCTGATCCTTGGCAAACCTGGTCCGCATCAGAAGCCTGAGAGAGGGTGGAATGGAGGAAGGTTGCCAGCTACAGCCTTCCACGCTAGGCTGAGCAGAAAGGCAATCAAGCTTCCTAAGCACTCTAACAGATGACAAGGTGTATATTTATACCAGATACCCACAGACTTTGGGTGAATTGTGCAACGTGGGATTTGTCATCCTGTATCCAGATCGCTGTGGATCTAATCCGGTACCATGGGAGAGCTCAGCTGCCTGCGGCAGTGTGCACCTCACCAGCTGCACGATGTGGAGACAGAGGGGCTGGGACTCAAATTCCTCCCCAGTTCCTTGAGCAATCAACTGATGTCCTGACTGCTCTTATGATTTCAGCTGCAAATGTAAATAATCACAAGATTAGGCAGCCTTCTGAAGACAGCCAGTACAACTGCAGCATGAGAGAGGCTGAGAGAGTTGGGGCTTTTCAGCCTGGAGAAGAGAAGGCTTCAAAGAGACCTTATGGCAGCCTTCCAATATCTGAAGGGGGCCTACAGGAGGGCTGGGGAGGGACAATTCACAAGGTTTTGTAACAACAGGATGAGGGGAAATGGGTTTAAACTGGCAGAGGGGAGATTTAAATGGCATGTTAGGAGGAAGTTCTTCACAGTGAGGGTGGTGAGACACTGGAATGGATTGCCCAGGGAGGTTGTGTCTGCTCCCTCCCTGGAGGTGTTCAAGGCCAGGCTGGATGAGGCCTTGAGCAACCTGTTCTAGTAGGAGGTGTCCCTGCCTATGGCAGGGGGCTGGAATTAGGTGATCTTTGAGGCCTCTTCCAACCTAAACCATTCTATGATTCTATGTACTCCTGGGCTGTCCCCTGGGCTGGATGTAGAATCAGAGAATCATGATATATGCTTTGTGTGGGATAATATTTCATGCTGGTTTCACTTTGCTTTTCTGTCAAATGCACCCTGGATGCCAGCAGCAGAGAGTTATTCCAGGGCTGTAAGTGACCCATAGTACTCTACCTTACTCCTAGCTTCATCTTTTATTCCTCACGTGATCTCCTCATCCTTTGCATGCTTTTGTTGGCTTTGATTAAGGTTTGTTTTTCCCCTGTTGTCTTTTCTGCAAGGGAATTGAGCTGTTTCTCCAGGCTGGGTGTGCTGGCAGGCAGCTCTGTTCTGTAAATGTAGCAGGTGCTGCTGCCCCTGTGTTTGCAGTGCTGTCATCACTCCTCGACCAGCCCAGGAGTCAGCTACTTTGCTTAGCTGGTTTGGGCTTCTGCCATTTACAGAGCAGGGCTCTCCCCTGAGCTGGCTGCAGCAGCTTGTGTAACACTTCCATGAGCATGCACAGATAATTTCAAGCCCTTTAATGTGAGCAGTTATTGTGTTCCCAACCTGTGTACCTTGGTTCTCTGGTCAGAGCAAGAGTGTCTCTGCCTCCTTAGCCATCCTTTATTTCCAGCACTTCCTGGAGCTGATTTATTGGAGTCAACTGCCCTGAATCCATCAGTTATTTGCCTGTGAAAAATCTCTTCCTTGCACAGTGGCCTGCAGAAAAAAGGACCAGGAAAGGAGAATCCTTCCTTTGCTCTGTACTGGAGTCTCAGGCATGGGAACTGTTTTGTTTCTCTGCTTCTCCTTTTCCAAAAGCTTCTCTTCCTAGTGCAAGGAGTTTGCTATGAATTAATGGAGCTTGGTTTGGTCCTGTCCCTTGTGAGGCTTGGTCCCTGAAACCCTTGTAATAGCTCTTGCAGGAGTGTCATGACTGTCTCACTCGGTCAGCGTTGCTTGGAGCTGTGTTGAAGATGACTTTTGAGTAACCACTCCTCATATGACACAACTAATAGAGACNCAGGGAGGAGTCAGAAGGCTCCAGGTGGGCTTAACCCTTTACACATGCCTCCTGTAGTCACCTCTGACTGACCTCTCTGATCCTTGGCAAACCTGGTCCGCATCAGAAGCCTGAGAGAGGGTGGAATGGAGGAAGGTTGCCAGCTACAGCCTTCCACGCTAGGCTGAGCAGAAAGGCAATCAAGCTTCCTAAGCACTCTAACAGATGACAAGGTGTATATTTATACCAGATACCCACAGACTTTGGGTGAATTGTGCAACGTGGGATTTGTCATCCTGTATCCAGATCGCTGTGGATCTAATCCGGTACCATGGGAGAGCTCAGCTGCCTGCGGCAGTGTGCACCTCACCAGCTGCACGATGTGGAGACAGAGGGGCTGGGACTCAAATTCCTCCCCAGTTCCTTGAGCAATCAACTGATGTCCTGACTGCTCTTATGATTTCAGCTGCAAATGTAAATAATCACAAGATTAGGCAGCCTTCTGAAGACAGCCAGTACAACTGCAGCATGAGAGAGGCTGAGAGAGTTGGGGCTTTTCAGCCTGGAGAAGAGAAGGCTTCAAAGAGACCTTATGGCAGCCTTCCAATATTTGCTCCTGTTCATTTCTGTCTTGCAGCTGACGCATCTTTGTTGTCCTTCCAGTCTGAATGGGGCCTACAGGAAGGCTGTGGAGGGACTGTTCACAGGGTCTTGTAATGACAGGATGAGGGGGAATGGGTTCAAACTGGCAGAGAGGAGATTTAAATGGGATGTTAGGAGAAAGTTCTTCACAGTGAGAGTGTTGAGACACTGGAACAGGTTGCCCAGGGAGGTTGTGGCTGCTCCCTCCCTGGAGGTGTTGAAGGCCAGGTTGGATGAGGTCTTGAGCGACCTGATCTAGTGGGAGGTGTCCCTGCCCATGGCGGGGGTTTGGAACTAGATGATCTTTGAGATCTCTTCCAACCTAAACCATTCTATGATTCTATGATCTGCTTGGGTGTTTGGTGTGTTCTGTCCTGCCAGTGCCCAATGTAATTCCCTACCTGCCCATCCCTAATATAAGAAGATGGTGGTGAGAGCGACCAGATGTGGAGCAAAAGCTGTGTTGGTTAGACTTCAGGGATGAGATGGACTAGATTTTCCAAATGCTGGAGGATCCAGTGAGTTTTTTCTAACCATAAAGACAGTAATCCTATAAAAGCCCAAGGGGTCTTTCAGATGAATCATGCTGCTCAGCGCGTCCAGTAACTTTCTTATCCTTGCTGAGCTGCCAATGACAACAGTTTATGTAGAGGCAAAGGTTGTTTAGAGACCCTTGTTTAAAAAGTAAGACATTGCCTGGGCACCCTAACAAACCTGACATGACTTTGTCCTCCTGTAAGGTATCCTATTGTCATGTGTGACTGACCTGGCTTTTGCAAAGCTACCTGGCTACCAGCTTCCAGTATTCCCACCTCAGCCACTGACTCATGTCTCACCAACCAGCATCACCTTGTAGCCAGAAAAGACTTGTCCACAGAGCCTGACTTGTCTTTGGTTACCCTGCCCTTATAAAAGCACAACAGGAGTCCTGGAACCTCCTGGGACTGAGACAAATGTCCACCCATTGCTCACCATTGTGAGCTTTCCTACACCCTGCTATGTATGAAGTCCTTATCATGTGAAGCTTCATTTCCTAAAGATTCATGCCACTGCTCTGCCTTCATTTAGTAGGATTAAGTGAAGTGGATTAATTGACAAATTAAAAATTCTTACCCAGCTGATTCCTGTGAGGCCTCACCTCACATTGTTTGCTCCTATCTACCTTTGTCCTGAGCTTTGGACTCTGCCCAAGCTCTAGAGCAGCTGAGGTGTTTGGCCAGATGATCCTAAGGAGGCAACATCTACACCAACTCCTTTGCCCCCTGGAAATACCTCCCTGATTTTGCTCTGAGACTCACTTCTGCTGAGGCTTGACCTAAGACACAATGAACCCTGCAGCATCATTTCCAGCTGTCCTGACTCTGGAGCAAAGCTTGGCTCTGGAACTGTTAACACTGCTCACACTATCTACTTCAGCTTGCACTGAACCTGAAACAGGAGTTCTGAGAGCTGGACAGGACATCTCTTACAATGAAAAGCAAGACACCATGGGAGCTCTGCATCAGCTTAAAGGGGTCAGATTTGATTCAGTAAGAACAGTGAATCCTTCCATTAAATAAATATATGAAAAATGAACAAACTAAAAAAAAAAAAAAATTAAAGGAGAAAACCTCTTTCTTATAAAGGGAATTAGGTTTTATTTTTTTTTCTACACTCAAAGTTAAAAATAGGCATTTCAAAATATTTACAAGGACTATATATGAAATAACCTTTGTTAATGAAACAGCAACGTACAGTACTAGAACAGATCCACCCAATTTAGAAGGTCTACACAAAGAAGAAAACCTAACAGAGAAGGGAGAAGGAGACAGAGAGAGGTGGAAATGGCCTCCGTGCACAATCTGCACCTGAATGTTGCTTCTTTTTCCTGCCCTGCCTTTTAGTTAGGGATGGAATCACAGGAAGTGTTGACCTCTTGCCCCTTACAAATGCCACTGGTGACTGAGATTCATTGAACTGACAGAAATTTGCGGGCTGCAGCAGCGTCAGTGCCCTACTTTCCCATGCCAGCCTTTGACGTGGGGACCTTGTGTATTACAGAGTGGGCTCCAAATCTCTCAGCAACCCCAGGAGGTAGGTATAGTTTTGTGGAAGGATTTGGCAGATGGAAAAGCACCGGGTTAAACGACTGGCCTAAGGTTGTGCAGCCCCAAAGAGCAGAGCTCGCAAGCTCTACCTCATCTCTCCTAACCTCTTCCTTGCAGAGCACCTTTCCCTCTGCACGCTAGCATCACCTGCTTTGGAGATGAGATGTGTCACAAGGTTCAATCTGGATGACAATGTGGGGAAAACACTCTGCCTACAGATAAGGACCTGTCTCAGTAATGATCTGCATCGTTGCAGGGCTGTTACCATGCTCTGGAGCTGAGGAGAAGATTTCGGTGTTAGACATGCACCCGGGTGATTCCCCTCCCTGCTTGTGCATCACTGAGCAACTCCATCCTCTGTAATTAGGAGTCTCTGTGTATCTTTAGCTCCACACTTCTGTCTCTCTCTCTCTTTCTGTCTCTGTCCATCATCCACACCTGTGGATTTGCCCTTCTTACAGGTATCTGATTCAGCTGTGGGAATATCAAATAGTAAACAGAACAGCCAAAAAATATTGCTGCCTTATTTCTGTAGACGTTTTATACTATGAATGTAGTCTGATTTCTATTGGATTGCTTCTCAATTTGATGTCTTTAACTTTCACGTATGTGCATATATATAGACATAATATATAAAATGTAACAAAAAGGCCCATCCCATATGTTTCAAAAGACAAAAAAAAAAAAAGGGGGGGG
>VWZI01006226.1:180513-225804 GCA_013396835.1 Psilopogon haemacephalus | reverse complement strand
TGCAGCAAGGGAGGTTTAGGCTGGACGTTAGCAAAAAAAACCCCAAAACCAAAACAATCAGCTCGAGGATTGTCAGGCACTGGAACAGGCTGCCCAGGGAGGTAGCTGAACCCACCCTAGAGGCGTTTAAAATCCCCCTAGATGTGGTGCTCGGTAGAGCAAGGCTAATGGTTGGGCTCTGTGATCTTGAAGGTCTTTTCCAACCTAAAGGATTCTATGATAAGTCCCTTCCCGTGCTGGGGAGGAAATTGCTTAGTCGTCCTCTCCCCGTGCTAGGCTGCAGGAGGGCACGGAGAGGCGAGAAAGCGAACGCCCAACCCCGAACTCCGCCCCAGCGAGGGGTGCCGGGGAGGGGAGCGGGGAGACCGCGGCCGCGCAGCCCCCGCAGGGCCGCCAGGGGTCAGCCTCGCCCCGGGTTTCCCCTCGGCTGGGGCTGACCAGCGGCGGTAGCGCCGGCGGCGGCCCCGGTCCCCGGGTCCCGGGTCCCGGGTCCCGGCGTGCTGCCCGCCACGCAGCGCAGTCGTGCGACAGCCCTGCCGCCAGATGGGCTGCTAAATAGCTCCTCGAAACCGCCATCTGCTCAGCTCCTCCCGCCCCTCCTTGCGCTCTCTTAGACGAGTGTTGAGGTGCTGCTGGCTGTGCGGTTTGAGAGCACGGCAGGCAGGGGCTGCTTCCTGTGCCGCGCCAGCCGCCTTTCCGTGCCCGCAGCGCCCCCGGCACTGCTCCGTGCTCGCTCATGGCTGTGAGTGGGTGTCCCTCACCTCTACACCTGAGCATCCGCCCGCCCACCTTTTCCCCTGGCAGCCTGGCGACTGCTGTGCAAGGCAAACAGCTGTGTCTTGTCCAGGATGCTCGCTACTTACGTTGGCGATGGTGGAGACAAAGAGCATGATGACGGTGGCAATGTGGACCACAACGATGCCAGCCAG
This sequence comes from Psilopogon haemacephalus, assembly GCA_013396835.1. Classification (NCBI taxonomy): domain Eukaryota; kingdom Metazoa; phylum Chordata; class Aves; order Piciformes; family Megalaimidae; genus Psilopogon; species Psilopogon haemacephalus. Next base: position 224,875 of record VWZI01006226.1, on the reverse strand, counting down.
TAGCACCAACATCTTGGATCTCTTCTAGGTAGTGTTGCCGACACAAGAGAGCTCTGGAGAACAAGAACAGAGAGAGGCGGTGAAGGGAAGGGTTTAATCAAAGGGTAGCTTTGCTGTAAGCTTTATTTACACGTAAGAAAACAAGTTATCTTGCATCCATTTTGCAAGCAGTAGTCACAAAAAACCAAACACATCACTAAATCCTTGGTCAAAATCTTCCTCAAAACAGAGTTCACAGGATACCAGGGGTTGGAAGGGATCCAAAGAGGTCATCGATTCCAACCTCCCTGCCAGAGCAGGACCATACAATCTAGCTCAGGTCACAGAGGAATACATCCAGACAGGCCTGGAAAGTCTCCAGAGAAGGAGACTCCACAACCTGTCCAGGGAGACTGTTCCAGTGCTCTGTGACCCTTACAGTAAAGAAGTTCCCCCTTGTGTTGAGCTGGAACCTCCTGTGGTGCAGCTTACACCCATTGCTCCTTGACCTATCCCAGGGAGCAAGTGAGAAGTTGCTCAAGAGGTTAAAGAAAGTCTGAAGGTAAGAGAGCCAGTGCGGGAGGCCATGTGGAGCAGGGGTGGTTAGCTTGGGGGCATTTTAAAATTAGCCTGAGTACACACACAGGTTGCTTAAATTGATGTGTGGTTATGTGAAGTAAAAATGACACACTCCAGGCCTACACTCCAGGAAGAGGAGTTTTAGCCCACAGGATTCACAGAGGTCTGGAAAAGTTACCCTTTCCTGGTCTCCTGTTCTGTCTGATGACACAGCCTTCTTCAGCTGGTCTAATATTTGGTGGTGCAGGTTGGAGGACCCTTGTGTCCCTGGGTGCCTTAGGTATTGAATTGTAGAATGATAGAATCAGTCAGGGTTGGAAGGGACCACAAGGATCATCCAGTTCCAACCCCCCTGCCATGGGCACAAACACCCTACCCCAGATCAGGCTGGTCAGAGCCTCAGCCAGCCTGACCTTAAACACCTCCAGGGAAGTGGCCACAACCACCTCCCTGGACAACCCATTCCAGGCTCTCACCACTCTCATGCTGAACAACTTCCTCCTCACATCCAGACTGAATCTGCTCACCTTCAGCTTTGCTCCATTCCCCCATGTCCTGTCACTACCTGATAGCCTAAAAAGTCCCTCCCCAGCTTTTTTGTAGGCCTCCTTCAGCTACTGGAAGGGAACAATAAGGTGGCACTTGAGCCTCCATGGAGAGCAGACCAGGAGGTTCCCCACTACTCACCCCATTATGTGAATTAGAGAATAAGCAGAACAGAAAAGCCACTGAGGTGTTCTGGGGAAGAGGAAGATACTTCGGTTTGCAATGAAAACTGCCTGTTTCCTTTTTAGAACTTGAGGCATGCAGACCACTTTACTATTGCAGTTAGGTTCTCTTGTAATGCAAATTCCTCTTTGGTTTGTTTTCGATTATTTTGGTTTTTGCACTATAACCTGCAAGCTTTTACGTTTTCTTTTTTTTAGCAAGATTCCCTGTCACTGTTGAACATACAATTGGAAAGAGCAGGGAAAGTGTTTTAGATAGCTCTCACAGTACTTTCCATTGAGGCTGCTGCCTTCTCCCCTGAAAACACAGAATACAAGGAACAAATCTAAGCTGGGAGAGTGGACACAGACCATTCACACTAAGGGAGTGAGTATATAGTTGGGACTTTTCAGTTTGGAGAAGAGAAGGCTTTGAACAGACCTTATAGCAACCTTCCAGTATCTGAGGGGGGCCTACAGGAAGGCTGGGGAGGGACTGTTCACAAGGTCTTGTAATGACAGGATGAGGGGTAATGGGTTCAAACTGGGAGAGGAAAGATTTAAACAGGATGTTAGGAGAAAGTTCTTCACAGTGAGTGTCTACTGGAACAGGTTGCCTGGGGAGGTTGTGTCTGCTCCCTCCCTGGAGGTGTTCAAGGCCAGGCAGGATGACGTCTTGAGCATCCTGATCTAGTAGGAGGTGTCCCTGCCTATGCTGGGGGGTTGGAACAGGATGATCTTTGAGGTCTCTTCCAACCTAAACCATTCTATGATTCTATATTTCTCCTCCTTCCAGGCACTTTATCTGCAAACAGGCAGCACAGCCACAGAAATCAGGCAGAAGAGTTTACTGGTTCCACTCTGCGCCTAGTGAAAAACTGCTTCCTAGAAAGTTTTAGAGTGGCTCTTTCTCTTGGTCGTGCTGGGACTGAAGAGTAGTACCACACATGTGATTAATGTTAGCTGTCGAGTTATTTTGGTCCGGGTGACTCAGGTAAGGTTTGATGCTCTCACCATTTGTACAGGGCGTGGTAACACTGTCATGGAGCAACAGAATTATATTTTAGGAAGCCTCTCATGCAAAATGTAACAAAAGACTTTGCAAAGTACCATAAATGCAGGGGTATTTTTTTTTTTTTTTTTCAGTCAATGACTCCTCCTTCTCCACTTCTGTCTTTCCTCTCATTGTGGCCACGTGTGGGAGTGTGTTCCCGTAAAATGCTGCTGCTATTTCTTGCACTGCTTTGGATGCAGCTTCCTGAACCACAGCGGGCAGGCAGGCTGCTCCATCTGTGGCTTTTTGTCCAGTTCAGCATTAGCTGACACCAGGAGGAATTCCTGGAGCAGCTCTCTTAGGTCCCTCCTCCCACTGACATAAGGCCACTCCTTAGGCAGGCAGATGAGGTTTGGTGATTGGTTCTGTCTCCTCAGCAAGAACTTGTGTGCTGTGAGGTTTCCTTCACCTAGGAATACTCTCTGGAGTTGTTTAGCTCTGGTTTCTCAAGCATGGGCTGGGCTTGCTTGTCTGCTTTGGGGTGTCTTAGCAAACTCCTCGTGCTCTAGGGCTGGATTTGCCTGGATGGCCTTGTCACTGTGCCCTCTCTTGTCATGGTATCTCCCTTAGGGGTGATCTTGGACAAAATACCTGTCTCTTAGGAGTGAGACCCCACCTGGAGTACTGCATCCAGTTTTGGAGCCCCTATTATGACCTTGAGCAACCTGTGCTAGTGGGAGGTGTCCCTGCCTATGGCAGGGGGTTTGAACTAGATGAGCTTTGAGGTCCCTTCCAACTTAAACCATTCTATGATTCTATGATTCATTTTATGATTACAAGAGGGATGTGGACATGCTGGAGTGTGTCAGAGAAGGGCCACAAGGATGCTCAGAGGGCTGCAACACCTCTCCTATGAGGACAGATTGAAAGAGTTGAGGCTGTTGAGTCTGGAGAAGAGGAGGCTCCCAGGTGACCTTCTTGTGACCTTCCAGTAGCTGAAGGAGGCCTACAAAAAGGCTGGGAAGGGACTTTTTAGGCTATCAGGTAGTGAGAGGACATGGGGGAATGGAGCAAAGCTAGAGGTAGATTCAGACTGGACATGAGGAGGAGGTTCTTCAGCATGAGAGCAGTGAGAGCCTGGAATGGATTACCCAGGGGGATGTTTGAGGCCCCATCCCTGGATGTGTTTAAGGCCAGGCTGGATGAAGCTGTGGCCAGCCTGATGTAGGCTTAGGGTGTTCATGCCCATGGCAGTGGGTTGGAACTAGACGATCCTTGTGGTCCCTTCCAACCCTGACTGATTCTATGACAGGTATTTTTGACTTCAGCATTGCTCAAATTCAGGTTTCAGTACTCCATGTAGACTGACACAGGAACACACCTGACATGAGTGTTAAACCCTTTCCCTCCATTGACCACAGAAAGAGAGAGGGCTGCAAAATGCTGGGCAGCAATTGATACGAACAGCACCGCAGTAACCTGAGCTGAGAAACTATTGCAGCTACATGCCAAAGTCAGGTTATCTGCAGCAAGTACCTTGAACAGGACCTCTGAGTCAGATCTTCCCATGCTTTAAAATGATTTTTTCCACCTATTTTGTGATCTCTTTAGTTTTACACAAACTGCAGTGAGTGCTCTTGTAGCTATAGTGCACTGATATGCACACACCTGCTCTGAAATTCACCCTTTTTTGCAGTGTTCAACAACTCATACAAATGTTTGGGTTTTTTTTCCTGTGGCCTCCTTAAAAACTAATTTCGCAGGTTTTCTTGCTGATTATTTTTGCAGGATTAAAAAAAAAAAACAAAAAACAAACCACCACCACAAAAAACCACCAAACACAAAAAGCCCCAGAAACCCACCCCTGTACTTCAAAGCCTAAAAACCTTCTTTCACAATAACCTAAAAAGGACTGGAATAGTCCTTTTAAATGGAGTTTATTTTTTTGGTTCACATTCAGAAATGAAAGCGAGGGGTAAGTGCTACTTTTCAACCTATTAAAAACCCCAAAAAACAAAGCCACACCCAAAAAATTTGGCCAATACACTAATAAAACCCCTAAGTCCACTATTCTCTTTACTTTTCCTGCCCCATTCTCACATGGCTTGAGAGCAGTGTTAGTTCAGGTGCTTTCAGTGCACCTACTTCCTGAGAACGTCCCAGAACACACACCAGTATCAAATGCAAACTCCCCCCCGGGGAGATATGTGCTCAGAGTTTTGATTCTCTGTGAGCTAAAGTACAAACCTTCCTCTCTCTGCTCATTCCCTTTCCCCTTCCTTCATCTTTCCCTGCCTTTTTATAACAAACCACCAAAGAACAACCCCAGAGGAGCAGTGGGTGAACAAAAGGCACTGAAATGTCATTCCTGCCTCCGATGGTGCAGCAAGGCTACAGCCTGGACTTTTCCTCCCACTGGATTGAGAAGCTGGCAGAGCTCTGGGAACTGACAGGATACTCTTTTCCATTCGTTAAGTGTGAGACATCTTTCTCTGCTACAGGGTGGGGTCACACTGCTGGAGCAGCAGGACACAGTTGCATGCAAATGCCTTTTCTCCCATTCCCCTACCTAAACTGCAGCTGGATTTGGCACTCTTTGGGCTTTTCTTGGGCTATGAGTCAGTCTTAGCCTTTCTAGAGCTGCCAGTTTTTTTCCACTGACTCACCCCAAAGCTCCCCAAACCACAGTTATTTAGCCCTGCAAATGTTCAGGACACGCTGTCAGTGTGTTTTACTCTGGGGGGCCCCCAGCACAAAAAAGACATGGACCTGCTCGAGTGGGCCACAAAGATGATCAGAGGGCTGGAGTACCTCCACTATCAGAACAGGCTGAGAGAGCTGGGAATTGTTCATCCTGGAGAAGAGAAGGCTCCAAGGAGACCTCAAAACAGCCTTCCAGTACTTAAAATGGGCCTACAGGAAAGATGGGGAGATACTGACAGCAAGTGTAGAGACAGGACAAGAAGTAAACTGAAAGAGAGTGGATTTAGATTATACATCAGGAAGAAATTCTTTGCTGTCAGGGTGATGAGGCACTGGAAAATGGTTGTCCAGAGAGGTTGTGGTTGCCTCATCCCTAGGAGTGTTCAAGGCCAGGCTGGGTGGAGCTTTGAGGAAACTGATCTAGTGGAAGGTGCTACTGCTCATGGCAGGTGGGCTGGATCTAGGTGATCTTTAAGGTCTCATTCAGCCTAAACCATTCTACTATTTTTAAGATTCAGTCAAGAATCCAGGTTGTGAATCCTTACACTGAGCCTCCCTTTCCAGAGAAGAGACCCTAAGCCAAGGAAAACATTGCTGAGACATGAGAGCAGAATGACTACTGACGCTAGACAGGCTGGTGGGGAAAAAGTGAAGGTCATACACCTGCTGAACAGCCTGCATGAGTCAAGAGAAGATCTTGCACCAATGACAGCAAACCGAATTTCCTGTTCCTAGATGATGGATGTGGAGAAACAACAAGCCACACCAACAATAACCACGAATAACAATCACCATAGCAGCTTTCAGCACAAAGAGGGGGGGAAAAAAGCCTACCGATAAGCATGACAGACTCTCATCTGTGTAGAGACAATTTCTCTGACCATGCAAGAGTACACACACTAGGGAACAACACACAGCATTCATAGAATCAGTCAGGGTTGGAAGGGACCACAAGGATCATCTAGTTCCAACCCCCCTGCCATGCTCAGGGACACCCTACCCCGCATCAGGCTGCCCACAGCCTCATCCAGCCTGGCCTTAAACACCTCCAGGGAAGTGGTCCCAACCACCTTTCTGGGCAACCCATTCCAAGGTCTCACCACTCTCACGGTGAAGAACTTTCTCCTCACGTCCAGTCTCAATCTCCCCACCTCAGCTTTGCTCCATTCCTCCTAGTACTGTCACTACCTGATAGCCTAAAAAGTCCCTCCCCAGCTTTTTTGTAGCCCACTTCAGATACTGGAAGGCCACAATAAGGTCACCTCAGAGCCTCCTCTATTCCAGACTGAACAGCTTGCTACACCCTGCTTCAAGTTCTACCAGGCAAGCACTACCCATTAAAAACTAAGGCAGACAAAGTGTGGCCACCTATATCACCCCTGTCTACTTAAGTGCTTTGGTCCTACTATCATGAGGGCAATCTCAACAAGTGTGTCCTTGGCCTTCGTTTGCTGCTTAGCGAAGTATCAGGATGGAATGTAAGGTGCCACTTGGAGATATGACAAAAGGCCAAAGGTAGAGTTTCTCAAATATGGGGAGCTGGTTGCTGAAGAGGTTAAAGCCAGATTAGGTAGTGGTCCTTTGCTTCCAGCAGAAAGTGCACCGAGGGTAAGTGTACAGGATGTTTCTGTAGGAATGATTGGATTGTTTGGGATGAAAAGTCAGAGCACTCTCCACTGAATCTGAAATATTCCAGATCTGAAGTGTTCCTAAGTGATTTAGCTCATCTGACTTCCACTCCCATTCTCCTCTGTGAACGGAGGTTCCTGCTCGGGACTGCCCCTCCCTGGGTGACTTGGTGAGGCATACTGTGAGATATGCTTGGCTGAGAGGAGAACTGAGCTGGTAGCTTATAACCTCCACTAGTATCCAGGGAGCAGAGGACATGAAATCATACCACCCATGAACACCCTGGTGACTACTGACTCCTCTAAATCTCACATCTTCAGCTGAAGTCCCTTGGATTTCATATATTCAATTCCTCAACAAAGGGAATGTGGCACTTCAGGGAAAAGTAAATGCTTTGAGCCAGGATGTCAACAAAATCCTCCATGGATTGAGATCAACTGAGATGAAAGAAATTCTGCCTACCCCAGCTGCCACCACAGAACATGAGGAATGCAGCAGTAAGTTAAACCAGTGGTCTGTCTCACCTAGTGCTCTGTCTCAGATGACGGGAGTAGGGTGTCCAGTATTGAGAGAAAGAATGGGAACCTGGCCACTGTCTGAGGTGGCACAGAGTCACACCAGGAATACCAGTGGCTCAAATCAGGGACAAGGCCATTTGGAAAGAAAGAGGGAAACTGAAGGGGATGGGAGAGAAAATAAAAAGTATTTGATATTGATTGAAACTGCCACCTCTGTCATGGGTGTAAAGCCAACAGACATACAGCAATGCTGCCATGATGCTGCCAGTAAGGGTAGGTGAGATAAAACATTTTGCACAAGTTGTAGATCTGCTTTTTGACTGGGCTGAGGTCCTTACTGCATCTTAGCCCTGCTACAACTGCAGGCCTTGTCCTCATGTGCAATACAAGCATAGAATCATAGAATGGTTTAGATTGGAAGGGACCTTAAAGATTGTCCAGTTCCAACCCCGCTGTGCCATAGGCAAGGACACCTCCCACTAGAACAGGTGTCTCAAGGCCTCATCCAACCTGGCCTTGAATACCTCCAGGGAGGGAGCAGCCACAACCTCCCTGGGCAACCTGCTCCAGTGTCTCACCACCCTCACTGTGAGGAACTTCCTTCTAACATCCCGTTTAAATCTCCCCTCTGCCAGTTTAAACCCATTACTCCTCTTCCTGTCATAACAAGACCTTGTGAATAGTCCCTCCCCAGCCCTCCTGTAGGTCCCCTTCAGATCCTGGAAGGCTACTATAAGGTCTATTTGAAACCTTCTCTTCTCCAGGCTGCAGAGCCCCTACTCTCTCAGCCTGTCCTCATAGCATGAAACCTTATTTAGCAAGATGCAAAGGCATGAAGATCTCTGCCATATGCTGGTGGTACAGTGACTTTGGAGCCATCACTTTGTTACTGCAAAGCTCCTGACAGCTTTAAGCGACCACAGAGAAGGATCTTTTTGCTTCCATCTTTTGCTCTGTTTCTCGCTTCAGATCCATCTGAATCCAGAGTTCTTGCTAACTCCAGACTTTCATAAGCCATTGTATGCCAGCACTGGTGCCTCATTTTGACAGAGCGGCCTGACGCAATTTACCTTTTATGGACATGTGGATGACTAAACTGGTGCCTCTGGAAAGGCATTTCACATGTGTAGGAAAGGGGTTGGGCAAAAGGTGTGTGCGTGTGGGTACATTGAGACCTTTGGATTCTCTAGTTTATGGCAGCAAGAAGATTTTGTGCATGCATGAGTGGTGTCTGCAGTGACTACATGAGGCACAGCAAGGCTGTAGCAGTAGCAGATGGATATCAACCAAAGTGTAGAGCAGTCTGAGGGGCTACCACGGAAAATAAACTTAACTAAAGGAAAGATTTTTGTCTGGTTCTTGGAAAGCATTTCCTGGTGGTATGGTCTCCAAGGGATCAGGGGAGTGGTAAAGCCCTGGCACGTGAATCATTTCTGTGGGACCAGATAAAGCCTTGAAGAATCCACCCTTGGTAACAAACCTCCACTCACAGATACACAAGGGGGAGTCACCAAAGATGACACACAAGGGTTTTCCAGCTCTCATGCTCATGATTCATCTGAGAGTTGGGAAATATCAGAGCTCCTAGGGCAGACAGTGAGAAATTGGCATTTTCTCCAAAAGAAACCGCCCTCGAGCGCTCAGCCATGTGACAACATCAACTGAAACTCCAAAGCTCTCTTGGTAGTAAGAAGGGGAAGAGACGGCTGCCTGGGCCGGGCAGGCAGCCAGCAGCTGCTGCTGGAGGGAAACGCTGTCACTCCTCACACCAGACACCCCAAAGAAGAGCTGAGACTGCTCAGCAGCGAGTAAGAGGGAGGGGTAAGGAAAGGGACCTCAGAGCTAACAGAAAGACAACAACATCTATCACCTTTGGAGGTACAATAAGGAAGACCCTCAGAGTGTTGGAAGGTTCCTGGGTTGGTTAATTAGACACTGAAGTTGCTGGGACTTGTAGGGGGTTCAGAACAAGGTGCTAAGCTGCGTGGGAAACATTTGTGGGAGGATTGAGAGTGATGCTATGGGGTGTGTAGGGCTGGCTGTGCATCTGCAGCCCTGCCTGGCTCCCACTGGGAATGGGAGTGTGCATCTGTGGCGTCTCTGTGAGCAGAGCTGGACTACGTGAGAGCGTGTGGCTGTTTGCATCTGTGCTCTTGCATGGCTTCCTTATGGATGTGCACCATCTAGGAGACTTTGACACTGACAGTACTCACATGGAAGAAACTATCTCACAGCTGCGATAGGAAAGTTGAGGTTACTGTGTGGTGTGAGCAAGAGTACATAGATCATCTCTGGTGGGACTTTCTAATTTTCCTCCTTGCTATAGCTTTTAGATAGAGGTGGAAGGTCCCTGGAACCCATATTCAGCTGTGCTTTTGGCTGCATTTTTAAATTAAACCTACAGCTCTCTAATTTGCACAGACAATTTTTTTTCCCCTCTTTTTTTTTTTTCAAGGCAACTTTGACAAAGAAGTGGTTCCTGATCAGATTGCTGCCCCCTCTCTTAAGATTGTAAGAGCTCTGAACATTCCAGTACAGACTATAAGATCCAGAGGTCAAAGTGACTCATGCATCTGAAGAGTGTGAGCTTTTGGGTCTGTGTGCCTCAGTCCTTGGTCCTGCAAGCCAGCCTAGAAAAGCTTGTGCAGGATGAAATTGCAGAATTGTCTGATAGCTCCTTCTTCCAACCCAAAGTGCACAAGTGGCAAATGGGAAGGAACAGTAGCATGACTACAATGCAGAAGCAAGAGGATGCTGTGCAGCCCAGAGTTGGTCTGTGCTCTCTCTGTGCAGGGTGGGCTAAAGATGGTTTTCAGGTAAAACGCCCTATTTGCCTTCAAAAGGGCTTCTCACAGCTGGAGACTTTCAAGGCCTGTCTGGGTGTGTTCCTCTGTGATCTGTGCTAGATTGCATGGTCCTGCTCTGGCAGGGGGAATGGACTTGATGAGCTCCTTGGGTCCCTTCCAACCCCTACCGTCCTGTGATTAGTGTGGGCTGGCACAACCCTGTAAAGGTCATTCTAGCTCATCTTACATGTGCAAATGGCTTTCCACCAGGCACCAAGAACTCCCAATGTCAGGGCACACCACATTCTCCTAGCTGCAGCTGCAAGAGGCCAACTAGCAGGTAGGCTGGCTTAGCTGCCTGAGCTGGCACAACCAGTAGCTGTGCCAGTCTTAGAGCCCAGCTTTCATAGAATGGCTTAGGTTGGAAGGGACCTCAAACATCATCCAGTTCCAACCCCCTGCCACAGGCAGAGACATCTCCCACTAGAACAGGTTGCTGAAGGCCTCATCCAGCCTGGCCTTGAACACCTCCAGGGAGGGAGCAGCCACAACCTCCCTGGGCAACCTGTGCCAGTGTCTCACCACCCTCACTGTGAAGAACTTCCTCCTAACCTCCCGTTTAAATCTCCCCTCTGCCAGTTTAAACTCATTAGCCCCCATACTGTCATTACAGCTTTCCTTCAGTAGTGGTCCAAGATCCTGGAGCTTGTCTTCAGCAACCCTCTGACCAGTCTGCTTCCAGCCCTGAGCATTTTGCAGCTCTTCCTTTTTGCTCCCATGGATCACACTGTCCTTCCCATGAGATTTCCTGGGGCCCATAGGGGAGATATCTCTCCAGAATGAGAAGAATGTGGACACTGGACCTAGTCATGGCAGCTGCTTTCACAATCCTCCTCCTTGAGGAGACTCTGCCCTCTGAGGGCAAAAGGACAGTGAAATTCCTCACCTTAGATTTCCTCTAATCCAAAGATATTACCAGGTGCCTCTCACCACAAGAGCCAAGCTTTTAACATGAGTCACTGCTCACCTGCCATCAGCCACTACAGTGCTCATAGGTCATTGTGTTTCTTTGCATGGCTGGCAATGACCAAGCCCAGGATCTGTCCCTGAACTCTTATCATGAGTGTCTGGCCATGCCTACAACACAGACTGGTTTTCAAGAGGGAAAGGGAATAGATCTGAGCTACAAGCTTGGCAAACTGGTTGCTCCATTGGGCAAAATGGTTTCTGGAGCTGAGCTGTCCCTACTAACCTGCATAACAAGGTATTGGCTACACTTGGTCTTATTCAGAGAGCATCTCCCACGTACTCCCTGCCCTGATGCACATAGTTTAGGAGGAGAGTGTGCAGAACCGCAAATGGGACCAGTTTCCTTTGTTCATTGTCCAGTTGTTCTAAGGAGGTACTTTCCAAAGCTCTCCCTGCAGGATTTGAAGAAAGCATGCTCCAGATGACTGCCCCCAGATGCTCTGCTTTGCTGCCCTCCTTGCAGTGTCACAGTTTAAGAAGTGAGGCACTCCAGGTTTGCCTCTGGGCACTCGATATGCAGAACTGCTGCTGGGGCCCTTGTGTCATGCTGTGGCATGACTGGGTGTGGACTGGCTCTAACAGAAGATCTGTACAGTCACATTTCAGCTAATTCCTCAGCACGTGTATTCAGCATTACAGCACTGTGGCTATTAGTTATCAGACCTGGCAGAGGTTGTCAAAAGAGTAGGGGCAGTGGAGAAGAGCCTTGTTTTCTGTGCATGCTGCTTTGCCACAGAGCCATAAGCTACTAAGCTCCCCTCTTCAGACAGGAAATCTCCTTCCTTTGCCTCCCTTTTGGAGGCGTAAAAGAGTACATCTCGTCTCTTACTGCACCCTGCCTTAAAGGAAGGGTAAAGAAATCTCCTCTTTTAGCCCTTTTTCATTGCTCCTTTTTGCAGCAAAACAGGAGGAAGGAATAAAAATTAGGAGTGCCACACCCCTTGCAGCCTGCCCCGTGTCATGTCGGGTAACAATGCTGTCACCCCCCCCGCCTCTTGAAGGGTACATGCATGGGAGCCCATTGAGATCAGAGGGGTCCAGTAGTGCTGTTTCTTGCCTTTTGGGGAACTGGAGTGTCTGAGGGCAAATCCCAGCACGGCATCAGGTGCCTTGTCCTTCACCACTCTGTGAAGGGAGCACCTATCCAGCAGCCAAACTGGAGGAGTGAGCAAGTAGAAATGTGCCGTGAAATGAGTGCCACAGCTGACACATGGCATTGATGGGGCCTATGAAGTCCCATAGGAGCAGGCAGGGCTAAAGAAGCAGGCTGTGCCCTACCACTCCTCCTGCTTTAGCTCCGAGGAAACTCAAGCAGGCGCAGGCTGAGTGTCATGTGCCAGCCTTGCAGCTGGCAGGGTGACAAATAGAGAGAGAAGGATTCATGCTTGTGGCAAATCTTCCCCATCTCATTACAAACCAGGCCCTGAGGTGGGTCTTTTATCAAGAAAACCACTGGCTGTTATCAGCAGATCTTCCAGAACTGTTTCAAAGCACAGCCTTTGCTCCACCCCAGGCCACCAAACAGTAATTCCAATGTGCTTGCATTGCTTGCACGCTGCAAAATCCAAAGACCAGCAGGGCCAGTTTCTCAGGGTGCTGTGTCCTCAGGAGGGCACTGGGGAGCATTGGCAACCCTGCAGCTCTGAGGCACTTGCTCCAAAATTAGGTATTGTACCACAAGATCCCAAGTCCCTCCTCTGTGGACGTGCCCATCTCTCTCGGGTGTCTGCCTTGAGGTGACACATGGCTGCTGGAGATGCCCAGCTCTCACACGAGGACAGCCTGGGTGACTTGGCTCAGACTGTATGTGCCATGTGTTTGAGTGGTTGCTCATAGCTGAGGGAGCCTGCTGGGAGGAACTCCTTAGGTGGATGTGCAGTGCAAGGAGCAAGCACGCCAGGGTGTGCTTCCAGGCGCTGCAGTGTTAGTGAGCTACCTGAGTTTTGATCCCTTTCCTGTGCTGATCCCCAATGGGGCAAAGAGAAATAAGCTGTCTTTAAGCCTGCACTCTCTCAGTGCACACAGTGCCCAGGGCTTGGCAGCTGTGTGGGGTGGGCTGGGCAGAGGCACTCAGCTGCTTTAGCCACTGTTATCACAGGAACAACTACTAACGGGCTCCAAGTTTTCACACTCTCTGCACTCAGCTCCCTGTTGTATGTTTGCTCAGGAAAGATTCACACTCTGTCCAGATATGTCAAGTGGGCAGTTCTGGGGCACAGCTGCTCTCTGAGGTGCCTTGAGGAATTCAAAGCTTTTGAGTTGAAGCTCCTCTGCAGACATGGANAACTTTTTTTTTTTTTTTTTTTTTTTTTTTTTTTTTGGTGGGGGGGTGCAAACTGATTTCATTGTTAGTCATGATAAATTCCAACTTCCAAAATAGCTGTCCAGCCAGACTGTCTCAGCTTCCTTACCACTCAAACACATCCATTTTTTAGCCAAGAGCCACCCCTGCATGAGCAAGTCAAAAAGCAGGAGGGCCAGAGGGGACCTCAGAATTCCCCAATTCCACCCTTCTGCTACAAGGTTAAGTTCAGCTCAGCCTCTTGGCCATTCATTTAGTAACTGTCCACAGTACCAGTCTGAGCCCTCACCATTCCTGGACAGACTGTTTCAGTCTCATTCAGACACGTGAAACTGTGCAGGGGCGGACTGGGTTCCTGCAACAGGAACCAAAGCTTGGCGCCAACGAATTGGCTCTGCTGCACTCCCTTGCTCAGACCTCAGAAAGACTTCAGATTTGACCACAAGATACAGCAGACAGATGAAGTGAGAGAACTGGTGAAGAAGAGGGAGGGAAGGAGGGGGTGATGGCATGAAAAGAGGCAGATGAACGAGAAAAAAAATCGCTGGGCTCTGCAATCCTACACTTTCCATCAGTGCCTTTCCCCCCTGCCCAAATCCCACCGTGCAGCCTGCTGTGCTCTAAGCCATTTCACCCTCTGCCTTGCTTCAACTCTCGGTGCTCCTCACGCAGGGTCCGTGCTGCCAAGGAAGGCGTGGCATGCATTTCTACCCATCCTGTGGCTTTGCTTAAGAACTGAGGTTTGGCTCCGAGCCTCAGGAGCCAAAACCCCTACAGAAAAAAGAGAAGTTGTCACTGTTGCACCCTGAAGTCTCCACCTTTGGGGCCTCTCAAGCTTCGCTTATGGAATCACTGGTCTTGCTTTAAGATTAAAGCCCAGCAAACTGCTGATGGAGGGAAGAGAGAGATGCAGAAAAATGCAAGTGAGAGGCAGAACCACTGAGGCAGCAGCCCAAACTCCAAGCAGGCGTTGTCCCGCGGTTGTAAACAATGCTGCTCCAAAAGTGAGTGACGGCTCCTACGCCAGGGCTGGCCCAGGTTGGGTACCATGTGCTTACACCGTGGCTCCACACGCCCCGGGGCCAAAACGAACACTACAGCTGCTAGCAGCCTACGGTTGCAACCTGAGGCACCTTGCAGCGTCGATTTCCTCTCGAAACGCGGCTGCATTTCAAAGCTAGAGCTGAAAGGTTGAGGTGCGTCCCGTAGCCAGCTCGGGTGGCAGAGAAGTGGCAGAGCAGAGGGGAAAGCGAGCTGGAGGTGCTGGGTGAAGGGAGCAGCTGGCAGCGAGGGAGCAAAGCTGGAGAGAGCAGGTCTTACCGTGCGGACTGAGGCTGGTCCCGGCACCTGTGGGGAGCGAGAGGCTGCTGGGCTGCGGCGCTGATGTCCCCTGGAGCGCAGCGCTGTAAGTGAAGGGGAGTGACCTGCTGCCGGTTTAAGTTCCCTCCGGTGGTGCGGGAGGGTGGTGTCTTTCCACTCTGTTTTAAAGGAGTTACTATGAATCAGTCTGCCTTTAAAAAGAGCGAGCAAAGGAGGGGACGGGGAGGGGGGGAAGGATGGAAATTAATGAGCTACGCCCTGCTTTGCTGGCAGGGAGTCAAGAGTCGCTGGGAGGAAACCAGCGACTCAAAGAAATCTGTGCAGGGCTGCCTCTGACTCAGTGTGCCGCGCAGCTAGACCGCAGCCTGGAAAAACGACTGACGCTGAGCCAGCTGAGTAAGAGAGGCCCACAACAGCATCTCTATGAAAGGCTGAGCTTCTGGTTGTCATATAAATCATAATATACCCAACAATACAACAAAAAAAAAAAAAAAAAAAAAAGTGTAGTAGTTACAACTGTGGCAACGGACGGGACCTCAAACAATATGCAGTCACTCGAACAAACAAACAAGCGGTTGGCAAGGGACATCCCGAGGCTGGGTGAGTCACCTCATCCTCAACCCAGGGCTGCAGCGAGGTGGGGGCATGCAAATCGGACCGGTGGGGGGACAGCACCCACGAGAACTTTTTGAGGGTTATTACAAGAAGCAGAGGGGCAAGTCCAGAGGAGTGCCACAAAGATGATCAGAGGGCTGGAGCAGCTCGGCTATGAGGACAGGCTGAGAGAGTTGGGGCTTTTCAGCCTGCAGAAGAGAAGGNTGCAGCCTGGAGAAGAGAAGGCTTCTAGGAGACCTTAGAGTAGCCTTCCAGTATCTGAAGGGGGCCTACAGGAGGGCTGGGGAGGGACTATTCACAAGGTCTTGTAATGTGAGGAGGATGAGAGGTAAAGGCTTTAAACTGGCAGAGGGGAGATTTAAACTGGATGTTCGGAGGAAGTTCTTCACAGTGAGGGTGGTGAGACACTGGCACAGGTTGCCCAGGGAGGTTGTGGCTGCTCCCTCCCTGGAGGTGTTCAAGGGCAAATTGGATGAGGCCTTGAGTGACCTGTTCTAGTGGGAGGTGTCCCTGCCTATGGCAGGGGGGTTGGAACCGAATGACCTTTCAGGACCCTTCCAACCTAAACCATTCTGTGGGAGGTGTCCCTGCCTATGGTGGGGGGTTGGAACTAGATGATCTTTGAGGTCCCTTCCAACCTAAACCATTCTATGCTTCTATGCTCAAAAGGCAGTTGTAGACTGGTGGTGACTCCGGAGCAAGTTTAAGCAGACAAGGGTCGTTTGGTTCCGTGGAGGGAGAACCAGGCAAAGAAGACGAATGAAGGAGTTGGCCCCTTCCAGTTTTTCTGAGCTCAGCATCTATTGAGTCTTTAAAGAATTATGAAAATAGGTCCTTTAGTTTTGTAGAGAGCTGATTAGTGTAGCTAGAGGGAGGACAGTGGAGGTATGCTTGAGTTGTAGGTAAAGGGGGAAGAAGTTTGTCAGAAAGGACCTGGGTTAAAATGTGATCTGTGTCGTGATAGAGTTGGCCACCTGCTGCTGCAGGGGACCGAGCCTGCCTTTTCAGGGGCCCAGAAAGAGACAAACATACTGATAAAATAGCTGGCAAGAGCCTTTCCCATTTTAGTGAGGAGGATGACGAATCGCCTTTGTTTGAAAGACAAAGCTGATGTTCTTTGAAGTCTATAGAGGTGAAAAGGTCTTTCCGTTTTTCAGATTATTCCTTCTCTCTGGTGTTATTGATATGTGTGTGGTCTAATTTTGGACTCTAGCAACCAACTTAAAAACAGTAGCAAAGGTGACACCAGTGGTGTACAAAGATATTGTGCCCAGACAAACCCAAGCAACATGTGCCACTGATGGGGGGGAAAAAAAGGAGAGATTTTTTTGTCCCCTGAGGATAGAATAACCCTGTGTTGAATACCTGAGGGTTAGAATGTGCTTCTATGTATGAATACAATATCCAGGGAAAGAAAAGTACATATGCTTACCCTGCAAAAGGAGGTGACATTTCCATTGGCCTGCACTGCCTATTTGCCCTCCCCTGTTTCCCCAGCAGAGTTTATTGGAGTGAGGAATGCTCAGCTCCACACAAAATAGTGGAGTGCACAATCTGAAAGCAGAGTCTGTGGACCAGAGTTCAGCTGTTGGGGCTGTTCAGTCTGGAGAAGAGGAGGCTCCCAGGTGACCTTCTTGTGGCCTTCCAGTATCTGAAGGGGGACTACAGAAAAGCTGGGGAGGGACTTTTTAGGCTATCAGGTAGTGAGAGGACTAGGGTGAATGGGGCAAAGCTGGAGTGGGGAGATTCAGATTGGATGTGAGGAGGAAGTTGATCAGCATGAGAGTGGTGAAAGCCTGGAATGGGTTGCCAAGGGGGTGGTTGGGGCCACTTCCCTGGAGGTGTTTAAAGCCAGGCTGGGTGAGGCTGTGGGCAGCCTGATCTAGGGTAGGGTGTCCCTGGGCATGGCAGGGGGTTGGAACTAGATGATCCTTGTGGTCCCTTCCAACCCTGACTGATTCTATGATTCTGTGCCTCAGACCTGTTCACAAGTGATTGCCCACCTGAGAGAGGGCAGCTGCCTGACCACTAGCAGAATTGCTTAGGAGATGCATCAGCCAAAGCATCTGCATGTAAAAAGACATTGACTTGAGGCAGCAACAATGGAGCTCCCCAAAGAAGCTGGGTACGAAGTGACCTGTGACTGACAAAGCATTATTTGCCTAGAGAGAACAAAGTCATTTTGTGCTAATTGCTCTCTAGTCTGGGAGGCCACGTCAGGCAATGACCAACATCAAATGTTTTGTGGGGAGACATCAGGGTTCTGCAACATCAGCAGCAGGTTGCCCACAGGAGTGTTGCTTCTTAGCTCTCCATCTGGAAATGTGGGTGCCTAGCCAGCAGAGTAAAGAAAAGTAACCAGACAAGACACATAGGCTGTGACTGTGGCTCCGGAGGAGCACTGGTACCCTGCCAGCAACTGGCTTCACCCCTGCTGCTCTACCTGTCAAGCCAGGTACAAAAAGGGGTAACAGCAAGTGTCAAGCAAACAAAGGTGTGAACAGCTGCTACTACTTGGGAGCAAAGAGGACAGGATGATGACTTAAACAAGCAAGGGTGTCCCCCTAACAGCAGGGTATGATGAGATCAGAGGAGAGCTGAGCTTCAGTTGAGTCAGATTTATAAGGTATTTTCACCTTGTGTCTGGATAGGGAGATGACAGAATCACAGAATGGGCTGGAGCTCCTCTCCTATGAGGACAGACTGAAGGAGCTGGAGCTGTTCAGTCTGGAGAGGAGAAGTCTCTGAAGTGACCTTATTGTGGTCTTTCAGTATCTTAAGGGGGCCTGCAAGTAAGCTGGAGAGGGACTTTTTAGGATGTCTGTTAATAGTAGGACTAGGGAAAATGGAACAAAGCTAGAGATGGGTAGATTCAGACTGGATGTTAGGAAGAAGTTCTTCACCACAAGGGTGGTAAGACCATTGAACAGGTTGCCCAGGGAGGTAGTGGAAGCCCCGTCCCTGGAGGCATTTAAGGCCAGGCTGGATGAGGCTCTAGACAGCCTGATGTAGTGTGAGGTGTCTCTGCCTGTGGCACGGGGGTTGGAACTAGATGAACCTTGTGGTCCCTTCCAACCCTGACTGATTCCATGGTTCTATGTTAGGGGCTGAAAAGGAACTCGAAAGATCATCCAGTCCAATCCTCCTGCCAGAGCAGGATCATCTATACCAGATAGGGTAGAAGTGAGGATAAGATCTGTCTTGTTTTCTATAGCTGTTTTTCTGTAGATAAAGCTATTAGCTCAATAACCCTTTAGATGTGTGATGGAGAACCAGCTCTACCCACCCATCAGCATAAGAGGTAGGTCTTTCTGTGTGCTTCTGGCAACTTCTCCCTTTAGGGTGTGTGGTTTTCACAAGGCAGGTTGCAGTAGAAAACCCACGATGTGAGAAGCCTCATCACGATCCAGAAGTCTAAAGCATGCTGCCAGCTTGACACGCAAAGGCTGAGTTGCCTCAGATCCCCACGACATAATCTATGGTGTCTCTTGATCTAAGCATCACTCATTCACAGGCTTTTCTGACTGCCTACAGCCAACAAACAGCAGGTGGTTAGGTCAAAGCCATGAGAATTTAAAAGCTGTGGGAATCTGGACTGGCATTTCCAGGGGCAATGAGAAGGTGAAGCTTTCCATGCCATTGCTGAAGCTCTTCCCAAACAAACATCTGGAGTTGATGTCTGTTCTCTTTGCCATGCCCCACACATTTGCAGACATCCCTAATGTGTGAAGGGTAGTAGCCTTTGATGTTTCAAGATGAGCACCTTCAGTGACATTAGATAAAACAAACATTAAGCTCTCTCAAGCCCAGATCAAAGGAGGAATGAGTGATAAGGAGTGGAAGATGTGGCATGGAGTTAGCAGTTCAGGAGACGTGGCCAGGCTTGGCTGGAAGCATCCAGAGCAGATTGTTTCTAGAGAGAGGGGTGCCAGGGGAAATAGGCCATGGGCTCTCTGCACTTTCTTCAGATGCCAGCAACTATGCTTGGGAGAGGTCTGTAGCTCAGTTCCCATGCTCTCCAAGATCCTTCCACCTACCTATTCAACAAGAACTCAACATACTGTTTGAACACACTTCTCTGGACCACTGTCTGCAAACTCAAATTGCATATTAAGCTCTCCCAGCCTAAACACCATGACTTTCCACCTAAAGGTGCTTAAACCCTTTCCTCTCTCTTATATGTGCTGTTTATTCTGTGCAACCTCCTGCTGGCTGGTCGCATGACACATGGAAGTGATACGCACCACAGCACTTGCTGCTTGTCATGACATGGAGAAGGTGGGGTTGGGCCTGAGCTAACAGTGTGGGTTTATAAAAATAGAAACCAACAGGTTTCATGATGCTCTGCAGTGGTGTAACTGCTGTGCTTGTGTGTGTATGTGTGTGTGTCCTGGGGTTGCCCAGTTGCTAAAGTAACTTGCAGAAACCTATCGTAGAATGGAGGTGTTCAGGGCCAGGCTGGATGAGGTCTTGAGCATCCTGGTCTAGTGGGAGGTGTCCTTGCCTATGGCAGGGGGTTGGAACTGGATGATCTTTGAGGTCTCTTCCAACCTAAACCATTCTATGATTCTACGGTTTAGATTGGAAGGGACCTCAAAGATCATCCAGTTCCGATCTCCTGCCATAGTCAGGGACACCTCGCACTAGAACAGGTTGCCCAAGGCCTCATCCAACCTGGCCTTAAACACCTTCAGGGAAGGAGGAACCACAATCTCCCTGGGCAACCTGTGCCAGTATTTCAGCACCCTCACTGGAAAGAACTTCCTCCTAACATCCAGTTTAAATCTCCCCTCTGCCAGTTTAAACCCATTACCCCTCATCCTGTCATTACAAGACCTTGTGAATAGTCCCTCCCTAGCCTTGAGCAACGTGTTCTAGTGGGAGGTGTCCCACTAGAATGATGATCTTTGAGGTCCCTCCCAACCTGAACCATTCTATGATTCTGTGATTCTACTGAGCATTGTGTTTGCCTTTAATGCCAATGCAAATTTAATCTCAACCCTACAAAGGTATTTCTTTGGGTAAATGAAGCCCTAGGGACACTTTAGCTCCAGGCACAAGCATCCATGTTCCCCAAAGCTGCCTATACCAGATGTTTTGGTGATTGCATCACATAAAGAACACCTCCAGGGAGGGAGCAGCCACAACTTCCCTGGCCAACCTGTGCCAGTGTCTCACCACCCTCACTGGAATAAACTTCCTCCTAACATCCAGTTTAAATCTCCCCTCTGCCAGTTTAAACCCATTATGCCTCAACCTCTCATTACAAGACCTTGTGAATAGTCCCTCCCGAGCCCTCCTGTAGGTCCCCTTTCAGGTACTGGAATGCTACTATATAAGGTCTCCTGGAAGCCTTCTCTTCTCCAGGCTGAAAAGCCCCAACTCTAGTAGCCTGTCCTCATAGAAGAGGTGCTCCAGCCCTCTGAGCAACTTCATGGCCCCCTATGGTACATCTTGGAGCCATATGATAAATTGCATTTGCCTCCTATGACCCTGCAGGGTTTGCAGTGGGAGCACTCATCCACCAGAGAGGAAAGGGCAACGGTGCCTTTATTTATAGCTTCACTTAGGCCTGAAGAAGCAGCTACTGGAAGTCACACCTTTATGATTTTGATCACTTCTCTAATGTGTCCTGTCATGTTCCTGTCCCCTTGAGGACTGCCAGGCTTCCACTGCTTAGGGCAGCTGCCTTGGCAAGCTCAGTGGCACCAAAAAAAAGAGTGGGCTGCAATCAGCACTGAACTGATACAACTCTTCCTGTGCACAGTCTGGGTTTGGGTGGTTTGGGTTTTGTTTTTTTTTTTGGTGGCAGAGATGAGGTACCTTGGTAAACTTTATGAAAAACAAAACCTATAGAAACATCTACATCTGATTTTTCCCAAAATTACTAAGGACTGACAGACTGATCTTTTGAAAGTGGGTGGCAGGTACAAGGTTGGAAATGCCCTGAGCTTATAGCGTTTGTGTAGGAATGGTTTGTCACAAAGGAAGAAATTGTTCACAATAAAGGTGGCAAGACTCTGGAATGGATTGTCCAGAGAGGCTGTGGGTGTCCCCTCCATGGAGATGTTCAAGGTCACGTTGGATGAGGCCCTGAGCAACCTTTTCTAGTGGGAGGTGTCCCTGCCTATGGCAGGGGGTTGAAACTGGATGATAGGTCTCTTCCAACCTAAACCATTCTATGATTCTATGATCCCTCTCACTTATTCTGGCAACCAAGGAGGTTTTCATTACTGCTTTCTCCTGCTGCTGGCTCGTTTCGACCTCTGCCTTCTGTGGCTGCTGTATTGTGCAGAACATGCTGCCAATTGCTTCACTAACAGGTTTTACAATGTCAGTGGAGAAAAACAAATAATCCTGCCAGCACCAAGAAATGGCATGAGTTGACAGTGCCTTATTGTTTTCCTTTTATGCAGTGCTGACAAAGAGAATTAGCTGCAACACCCTCCTGCCTCCTGGGCTGCAACTGTTTCAATGGCTGGAGAAACAGACCTTGGCTAAGAGGCCAAGGCAAGGGCAAGTGCCATTCCTGTTGAGGTTTGATAGTGGAACACCTTTTTTGTTTACCTGCTGTGCCTATGGGATGTTTGCATGACTCAAAGGTTGCTGGGCTTTCTTCTCAGGACAGATGTTGGTGTCCTGAGCAAGTGTTAGGACCTTCCTCTGCAGCCAGAGATGAGGTTTGGAAGGTGCATGAAGGCTAATTGTACTATTAAAATAGAATCATAGAATCATAGAATCAGTTAGGGTTGGGAGGGACCACAAGGATCATCTAGTTCCAACACCCCTGCCATGGGCACAAACACACTACCATACATCAGGCTGTCTAGAGCCTCATCCAGCCTGGCTGCAAACACCTCCAGGAAGTGGCTCCAACCACCCCCCTGGGCAACCCATTTCAGGGTCTCACCACTCTCACGGTGAAGAACTTCCTCCTCATTTCCAATCTGAATCTCCCCACCTCCAGCTTTTCTCCATTCCCCCTAGTCCTGTCACTCCCTGATAGCCTAAAAAGTCCCTCCCCAGCTTTTTTGTAGGCCCCCTTCAGATACTGGAAGGCCACAAGAAGGTCACCTGGGAGACTCCTCTGACTGAACAGCCCCAACTCTTTCAGTTTGTCCTCATAGGAGCATCCTCGTGGCCCTTCTCTGGACAGGCTCCAGCATGTCCACATCCCTCTTGTAATAGGGGCTCCAGAACTGGACGCAGTTAGGCAGAGACTGCAGGGGACCAGGCAGCTGAACAAGCCAAACAATCACTTGCTCAACTGAGCTGAAAGAAAAGCTCAAGGAAAGATTGCTAGGGAAGGTGCATGTTGAGAAAGGAGGAGAAAAGAAAAACAGGGAGCTGTAGCTGTGATGGAACGATAGGCTGGGCATTGACAAGGTCAGGGAAGGGCAGAGAGGGCTGAGCACCCATGGGTGATACAGCCAATAAGGAATGTGCCTCCCAGCTCCAAGTCCGTGACCAAAGTGCAGAGGGTTGGCAGGAAGCTGGGATGTCCTCTCCCTCTCATTGCATGGCAGAAGGGAGGGGATGATCTCTAGGTTTGCTGTTTTCGTTCCCTGACAAAGAGGGAAACTGGTGAGTGTGGAGCCACAGTTCCCTTCTGAAAGAGGAAACATCTGTACATATCACACTATGGGC
Source organism: Psilopogon haemacephalus (assembly GCA_013396835.1). NCBI lineage: Eukaryota > Metazoa > Chordata > Aves > Piciformes > Megalaimidae > Psilopogon > Psilopogon haemacephalus. The sequence continues at coordinate 202,067 of VWZI01006226.1, read as the reverse complement.
CAGCTCCTGAGGTCATTTGCAGCAGCTCGGAGCTGGAACAGCTCTCGCTGGCCTCGTGGCAGTGTTGCTGATTTTAAATAAGGGATTTAAGCTGTGCCACGATGTCAGGAGAAAATTTGCCAGGTGGAAAACCTCTCACTTCAGCGCAGAGGCTGAGCATGGAACTAAACTCCCTCTCCTTCCTTGCTACCTGCTCCTCTGCTTCTTTCCACCTGTCCCTTGGTCTTTTGAGTGGAAACATAAATTATGCTTTGCTTCCCTTCATACATTCTCCTTTTCTGTGCCTTATGCATTCACAATTTTATTTTTTTTTCGGGGGGTGACTCCATTCCTTCTCCTTTTGTAATGTACAGTCACCACTTTTCGTGGCTCCCTTGTGTTTGAGGCAGGATATGGGCAGGAAATAATAACACAGGATTCAAACTGGAAGAATGCAAACCTATTATCTGGGGGAAAATAAACCCAAAGTTAGCTATTCAGAGGGCGGGAGCCTTTGGAACTTGCAAGAGAAATAAAGCTGGAAGCAGCTGAACAGGGACAGCAGCAGACAGAGAGGAGGGGAAGAGCTTGCAATGTGATACAGCACTTAGCGGGGGAGAAGGCAGCTGATGTCATTTGGAGCTCTTCAGACGCTGATGTCCTTCTTGCATCTATGAATCTGAGTGCTGCATTTCACCCCTGGAGTGGTAATGACAATGAAAGCTGAAAGTTCTCCTTGCTGAGAGGATTTGCCTCAAATCCTGTAGTAAGTGATTGCTCTAGCATGGGCCCAGCAGTGGGAATAGTCAAAGTCAGAAGCATCATATCCTTGCCCTTCTCCATGCTGAATGTAAACTAGACAAAGTGAGGAGAAAGGAAACATTCACCACATTGCTGGGTCTCAGGGTCATTAGATGGCACAAAGAATTAAAAGCCTGCACTTTTTGACCTTTCCAAATGTGCTTGGGAAGGCTGAAGCTTTGTGAGTGTGGAGCAAAAAAAATCAGCAAGATGTCTCGATGGCACAAAATGATTGCTTGAATTTGATAGGTGTGTCTGAGCACTGCCATCCCTGTGAGGGACATGATCCATCAGACAGAAAATGAGAATGAATGAACTACCCTACCTGGAGTACTATGTGCAGTTCTGGAGCCCCCAGCACAAGAAGGACATGGAACTGTTGGAGAGAGTCCAGAGGAGGGCCATGAAGATGCTCAGAGGGCTGCAGCACCTCTGCTATGAGGACAGGCTGAGAGAGTTGGGGCTTTTCAGCATGGAGAAGAGAAGGCTTTGAGGAGACCTTATAGTAGCCTTCTGGTATCTGAAGGAGGCCTACAGAAGGGCTGGGGAGAGACTGTTCATGTGTTGGTTTGAGCTAACCCACTACAATTCACAAGGTCTTGTAATGAGAGGATGAGGGGGAATGGATTCAAATTGGTGGAGGGGAGATTTAAACTGAATGTTAGGAGGAAGTTCTTCACAGTGAGGGTGGTGAGACACTGGCACAGGTTGCCCAGGGAGGTTGTGGCTGCTCCTCCCATGGAGGTGTTCAAGGGCAAGCTGGATGAGGCTTTGAGTGACCTGTTCTAGTGGGAGGTGTCCCTGCCTATGGCACAGGGGGGGTTGGAACTGGATGATCTTTGAGGTCTCTTCCAACCTAAACCATTCTATGATTCTATGATTCTATGATTCTATGATTCTCCTCCCGGGGAGGGTCAGTTTCTGCAGGCAGGCTGTTGCTGCTCAGCCATGTGCTGTTTGTAAAGCCGAGTTCTTCGTAGGAGAAAGGCCAGCTTGTCACTGTAATTTCAAAATCCTTTTCTTGCCATCTAGGGAAATGTCAGCAGGCAGGAACAAGCAAGGGGAGGTTTTGACCCAGACACAAAGAAGCAGTTGTTTTCTGCCTGTCCCTGCTGTCAGTGGTGTTGGGTTGCTCAATGCTACTCATGAAAACAGCTCCGGAATTTCTCTTGCTTTCCACGAAGGCTTGATGGGAAGGGAAGGGAAGGGAAGGGAAGGGAAATGTCTCTGCCTCAATAAACACCTGCCACACTGTCATGGGAAGAGCTGGGATGCTGAAATGCAGGAGGGTGAGGACTGACATCAGACCCAAAGCGGGAGCTGAGGAGAATCCTCTGGCAAAGCTGACGTCTTGTTTTTGATCACTTGGTTTCCACCCGCAGATGTAATCGATACCCAGGTGCTGGAGTGACTAACCTTGCCCACTGTTGCTGCTGCTGGGTTTCAGCTGCACCAAGCAGTGGAAGCGATGGGTGTGAGAGAAATAAATTCCTGACTCAAGAACCACAGAAGCCTTTTCATGCCTGGGATACTTTCCTGTTTGCTTTCCCCCAAGGTGGCCCCTCTCACCTTGGAGACATTATGGCACCTGAAACCGTGGGCCACATGACCAGGAGATTATTTACAGCTGCAAAGCCAGGAGAAAAAGACATTTTGCAGGCCAGAATCCCAGCTGGGGGAGCCTGAGGGGATGGATGTGGGGGAGCTGGGGTGTATCAGGAGAGGATATCAGGGTGATATCCTGGCTCAGAGAACCTGTTGTCTGGCAGAGTGGAGGAGATGTTGTGCCCCTGCTTGAAACGCTGATTTGTTTTCTGATCCATCCCAGTCTAGATGGATGGCTCAGGAACATCCTTCTGTGTTCAGGTTTGTTCACAAGCCAAGGCAGCCTTGCCTACCATCACCAGCCCCACAGGGAAAAGGAAGGGATGAATCAGTATTGATCCAAGTCAAGGAAGGGGAGGAGTTGCAATGGTATGGTACAGATCTGCACCCTATCCTCCACTGATGTGAAGAGCCTCAACCTTCTCTGCGCTGTAACTCTGTTTTTCCTATACAGCTCTTCTGTCTCCTGGAGCTCAGAAACCAGTAAGCACCTGTGTCCAGTTTCTTCTGTCCCTGGATTTGCTAAACTTAAGGTCCAGGGCATTAAAGCAATTAAGTGTAGTTATCAGAGAGAGTATCCTCACATACCTGCTTGTCTGAGTGCACTGCATCTCTGAAAGTCTGGTGCCAGGCAGTCCTGTGTGCTGGACCACTCTGAAAGGCAAGTGCTGGCTGTGGAGAGGTCTGCCAAATGGGATCACAGGTAAGGAAACAAGTGTCAGTCTGGGCACTTCAAACAGTTAGTCTCGACAAAGAGCTCATCAGGACCTCACAGTGGTCTGTGCTAACACTGCTGCCATTCAGTGCACTTGTCATAATCTGGAGAGCAACGTGAATAGCAAGGTAGAAGTTCACTTGTGGCCCACACTGATTTCAGAGAGGCCATCTCAAAACTGGCTGCAAAGGGCTGCAGAAAATCTGCTGGCACAGAGTGGCTGGACAGTCCCTGCCAGATGAAAATTTGGTGGCAGCAAATGCAAGGGAGATCCAGAGCCTGGCTGCACGAATACACTGAGCAGCTCTAAGTCAGCTGCTGCCAGTTTAGAAGTGAGCAGCAAGTTAGAAGTTCATTTGTGGCCCACACTGATTTCAGAGAGGCCATCTGAAACTGGCTGCAAAGGGCTGCAGAAAATCTGCTGGCACAGAGTGGCTGGGCAGTCCCTGCCAGATGAAAATTCGGTGGCAGCAAATTCAAGGGAGATCCAGAGCCTGGCCGCACAGATACACTGAGCAGCTCTAAGGCAGCTGCTGCCAGCAGAGAAAGAGTTCTTGAATTCACTGCAGCCAGCCTGCTGGAAACACTCTCTCCAGGCTACGCAGAGGTCAAAAGGCCAAACCAAAAAAATGTTAGGAGTAGGTGCAGAAGAAACAAATGTCTTTGTGCATTTCGTGGTCGGCTGAAGGTCTGAAAGTTGTGAGTGCTTCTGGTTACTCCTTTGAAGAGCATAGGGAAACACTAGTAAGAGTAGAGAGGATATCAACAACGGTCAGAAGTAAGATTTTCTGGCTGAGCAGAGATTGCTAATCTTGGAAATGCCTGAATGGGAATCACAAATGGTATGAAGAGTGTCAACAGAGGACTAACATTCGTGCAGGTCCATATCAGAAAAGCTAATGGCACCTGATAAAACGGTTAGGCAACAGGTTTAAAATAAACAAGCTCTGGAGTTTTCCACTCAGGCATCAAGGAATAATGGAACTCTTCACCACAGCCTGTTGGTGGAAGACATTGCATGACCAGTTGGGGACATAGAATCATAGAATGGTTTAGGTTGGAAGAGACCTCAAAGATCATCCAGTTCCAACCCCCCTGTGTCATAGGCAGGGACACCTCCCACTAGATCAGGATGCTCAAGACCTCATCCAGCCTGGCCTTGAACACCTCCAGGGAGGGAGCAGCCACAACCTCCCTGGGCAACCTGTTCCAGTGTCTCATCACCCTCACTGTGAAGAACTTTCTCCTAACATCCACTTTAAATCTCCCCTCTGTCAGTTTGAGTCCATTCCCCCGCATCCTGTCATTACATTGTGAGAGATGTTTCCTTTGGTGACTGCTGGCTGCAGTAGCACAGATCCTGCTTTTGTATCAGAAGTATTCCTAACAGCAGGCTGGTGGAAGGTGAGAAGATCTACTGGCATGTAGTTTGTGTTTCCTCTGCTGTTCCTACTTCTTTCAGCTGGTGACTGCTAGAGGTATTGATTTTTCAGCCTGGGCTGCTCCAAGTTGTCTTACAGTTTTGGTAAAACTAGTTTGTTGAATTTTTGTTGGTTTTTTTTTTTTTTTTTCCCTCTACAGTCATATTCCAAATTATTACCTGACAGCTAGCGAGATACTACAGGAGAAGTGGAAAACCAACCAATGAGCTGGAGAAAACTACAAACTTCCAGATAGGGATCTGGCAGCTCTTATGAGCATTCCTCATGTTCTTTGCACTGGTGTGCTAGGCCATGTCATAACCTTTTGAGTGCAAGCAAGCAAAGATTGTCATCGTGTTTTGTTTTTTTTTTTTTTAATGAGAAAAGCATTGTTTGGCCTAATAGCTTTGCCAAGGCAGGAGATGTCCTTAGTCTTTTAGGAGAAATAAGACAAGCACAGCCTTTTCATTATGGATGAGCAGTAAATATGCTCTGTTTGACCAAAATGGTTCTGTGATGGTTCTCTGTCCAGCCTAGTCTAGGGTAGGGTGTCCCTGCCCATGGCAGGGGCGTTGCAACTAGATGATCCTCATGGTCCCTTCCAATCCTGACTGATTCTATGATTCTAAAATGGTTGCACCTGCCCAGGCAGGAAATGCTAAATTCCATATCAGAAATGAAATTTGGATTCTGTGCATTTGCATCTCGGGGGTAGAACATTTGCAGAAATAACTGAGAGTAAAACTTGTCCCCAGGCATGACGGTCTTTACAGCTTGCACAGAGTCATTGCTTGGAGCTTAATTTCAACTGAGGAGAATAGTTTTGCATGCTCTCATCAGACCCCACCTGGAGTACTGTGTGCAGTTCTGGAGCCCCCACCACAAGAAGGACGTGGAACTGCTGGAGAGAGTCCAAAGAGCCATGAGGATGATCAGAGGGTTGGAGCACCTCTGCTATGAGGACAGGCTATGAGAGTTGAGGCTCTGCAGCCTGGAGAAGAGAAGGCTTTGAAGAGACCTTTTATTAGCCTTCCAGGATCTGAAGGGGACCTACAGGAAGGCTTGGGGGGGACAATTCACAAGGTCTTGTAATGACAGGATGAGGAGGAATGGGTTTAAACTGGGGGAGGGGAGATTTAAATGGGATGTTAGGAAGAAGTTCTTCACAGTGAGGGTGGTGAGACACTGGAACAGGTTGCCCAGGGAGGTTGTGTCTGCTCCCTCCTTGGAGGTGTTCAAGGGCAGGTTGCATGAGGCCTTGAGTGACCTGATCTAGTGGGAGGTGTCCCTGACTATGGCACAGGGGGGTTGGAACTGGATGATCTTTGAGGTCTCTTCCAACCTAAACCATTCTATGATTCTATAAGCAGGAAGGAGCTATACACTGCTCACAGGCAGCCTTTGCAGAGGAGAAGATAACCAGCTGCAAGTGCAGGGCTGTGATGTGCTGGTAAGAGGAATACCCTGGTTGTGGCTTAGCACAGTTTCAACCAGCAAGTGGTCCTGGCCACAGCTCCTCTTGTGGGTGTTTTACAAGGTGAGATCCTGCCAGAGCTCTGGGAGGAGGAGAATACACTTCCTACTAACAGAACTTCTTGGCCTTGTCCATTTCAGGTGCCTCGATTGCTGGTGTCTGCTGTGCCATTTAATGGCCAACCTCTGCTCAAGAGAGACTGCAGCTTTTGGGATGATGTGTGTCCTAAAACCATTCCAGCTGTGGGCCTGCTTTTCTCCTCTGTTCTGTTCTTCCCAGTTTCTAGCTCCACCTTCTCTGCCTGCCCTCCCTCCTCAGTTTGACAATGTTTTTTCCATTTAATTTTATGAGACAAGCCGAAGGCATTTTCATCCCCTCCCCCCGCCCCCAAGCCTGGAGAAGAAAAGCCCACATCTGTAGGCCATTCACAGCTGGAAGATCTCTTCTGACATTCCTTGCTTTGAAATCCAATCCACGTAACCTTCTCAACACCCTGCGCAGGCATGACCGAAAGGGGCTTTGAGAGGGGAACCCACGAAGCAGCCTGTGACCCCTAGATCCTTTTGCAAGTGCCAGGCTGCAAGATCACAGACGTTCTTCCCCACATTGCCACTTGTTCTTGAGGTTCAGCACCTCCTGCTTTTGAGGTCTCACTTGGAAAGCAATTTTTAAAAGCAGACTTCGTTCTTCTAAAGAGTTAAACATACCCAGCAACAGTTAAATGGAGCTGCCCTGTTAGATGGAGTTAAATGTCTGCAGCCCTGCCTAGCTTCCAACATCCACAACTGGCCTGTGGGCTGGATTTTCCTGTAGAGCAGTTCACTTAGGCTTCTGTTCACAAGGTCTTGTAATGACAGGATGAGGGGGAAGTGGTTCAAATTGGCAGAGGGGAGATTTGAATGGGATGTTAGGAAGAAATTCTTCACAGTGAGGGTGGTGAGGCACTGGAACAGGTTGCCCAGGGAGGTTGTGTCTGCTTCCTCCCTGGATGTGTTCAAGGCCAGGCTGGATGAGGTCTTGAGCGGCCTGATCTAGTGGGAGGTGTCCCTGCCTGTGGCTGGGGGGTTGGAACTGGATGATCTTTGAGGTCTCTTCCAACCTAAACCATTCTATGATTCTATGATTCTAGTGACTTTTCCACCACTGAAGAGAAGAGGCAAACTTCGGGTGTCTTGCATCCTCCTTTGCTCGCCCGGAGCGAATCGCTGCAATCTGACCCCTGCTCGCTAGGAAGGTGGATAATTTGTAATTCCATTTTGAATACCTTAGCACAGAGACTTGCTTGTTGTCGCTGTGTTTGCTTATCCTGTATAGGCTTTCATCTATGACTGCAATGCTGAGTGCTTTACAAGGCTAGCAGCCACACTCATCATTGTCGTAAATGCCCTTGTCATGACTAATAGGACAAAGATCATGAGCTGCTGCTCTGGTATTTAAGACTTGGCAGAGAAGAAGCAGGTGTGTCTTTTGCTTAAAAATATATATATATATTATGGATGAGGGTGTCTTGTTTGTTTGCCAATGGGATTCTGCCTCCTTTTACATTCTGATAAAGTGCCCAGTCACAAATCCCTTTCCTGGGGTTGCTCACTGGTTTGCCTGGACGATGACCTTGGGTGTTTCACATTGTCTTGGGTCTCTGAATGGGTCCAATTACCTTAATTTCTGGCGTCACACCAAGGTACTGCTATACTCATAGTGTGTGTCTGCTTGCCTGGAAACATCTGCCTGAGTATCCCTACTTGTGCTGCAAATCTGAGCAGATCGTTCCAATGGTTCCAAAGTAATACTAATGCAAATTCTTCTGCATTAGTATTACTTTGGAACCATTTCTGGTTGGTCATTGGTTTGTTTGTTTGTTTTTTTAACTCTTAAAGTGAGTAAGCTGAAGTTCAGCAAAGCCAAATGCAAGGTTCTACCCCTGTGTTGGGGCAAACCCAAGCACCCCAAGTATATGTTGAGCAAGGAGTGGCTCAAAAGCAGTCTTGAGGAGAATGACTTGGGGGTGTCAGTTGATGAAAAACTGAGCATGAGCCAGCAGTGTGTGCTTGCAGCCCAGAAAACAGCTGTGTGCTGTGCTGCATCAAAAGAAGTGTGAGCAGCAGGACGAGGGAGGTGATTCTGCCCTTCTGCTCTGCTCTCCTGAGACCCTGCCAGGAGTTATGTGTTCAGCTCTGGTGCTCCCAGCATAAGAAGGACATGGAGTTGCTGGAGCAGGTCCACAGGAGGGCCATGATGATAATTATGGGGACAGGCTGCCACAACTGGGACTTTTCAACCTGGAGAAAAGGCTCTGGGGAGACCTCATAGCAGAGTACCTAAAGGGGACCTACAAGAAAGCTTGAGAGAGACTTTTTACATGGACTGGTAGTGATAGGATAAGAGGGAATGGAGTTAAGCTTGAGGAGGGCAAATTTAGATTGGAGATTATAAAGAAATTCTTTACAGTGAGGATGGTGAGACACTGGAACAAGTCACCCAGGGAGGTCATCACAGGATGTTAAGGGTTGGAAGGGATCCAAGGAGATCGAGTCCAACGCCCCTGCCAGATCAGGACCATACAATCTTGCACAGGTCACAGAGAAACACATCTAGACAGGCCTTGAAAGTTTTCCAGAGAAGGAGGTCATGAATGCTGCCCCTCTCCCAGAGGTGTTCAAGGCCAGGTTGGATGAGGCTTTGAGCAACCTGGTCTAGGGGAAGGTGTCCCTGCCCATGTTAACGAGTTTGGAACTAGATGATCTTTAAGGTCCCTTCCAGCCTAAACCATTCTGTGAATCTGTGAGTGTATGTACATGCACTCAAGAGATGGAGGAACATACTATAAGAGAGCTGTATCAGTTTTCTAGCTGTTAAGCCCAAAGAGACTCAAGAGGTCCATTCACTTTCTCAGACATTAACTGTTGCAGGATATGATTTCTGCTGCCTTGCTTCACTTTGCAGTAGTACAGACACTGTTCAGCTCGTGTGTCTTAGGTGAGAGGATAGTGACAAATTACTGAGCAGAGGTGACTTTAGCCATGATGCAATTTATAGGGATTTGATTGACTCAGTTTAGCATTCTAGGCCCATGTAAGGCAATGTAATATAATGATCTGCACCTGTCTGGGCCATAAACAGTCTGCATCGTATCTCAGTTTGACTCACGTGTTGTGAACATTTCCTGAGAAGACTTCTGAGGAGAAAAGGGGTTAGTAGCTCTGGAGAATAAATAAGTTTTTGGGTTTTTTTTTAAATCATGGTAGAATTGTTCTTTGGTGATTGCATCACACAGAATATCTGCTATAGACAGCATTATTGGGGAACATGGATGCTTGTGCCTGCAGCTAAAGTGTCCCTAAGGCTTCATTTACTCAAAGGAATACCTTGGTAGGGCTGAGATTAAATTTGCATTGGCATTAAAGGCGAACACGATGCTCAGTAGAATCACAGAATCATAGAATGGTTTAGGTTGGAAGGGACCTCAAAGATCATCCAGTTCTAATCCCCCACCATAGGCAGGGACACCTCCCACTAGATCAGGTTGCTCCAGACCTCATCCAGCCTGGCCTTGAACACCTCCAGTGAGGGAGCAGACACAACCTCCCTGGGCAACCAGTTCCAGAGTCTCACCACCCTCACTGTGAAGAACTTCCTCCTAACCTCTAGTTTAAATCTCTCCTCTGCCAGTTTAAAGCCATTAATTCTCACTCTGTCCTTACAAGATCTTGTCAACAGTCCCTCCCCAGCCTTCCTGTAGGTCCCTTTCAGATTCTGTAAGGCTACTATAATGTCTCCTTGAAGCCTTCTCTTCTCTAGGCTGCAGAGCCTCAACTCTCTCAGCCTGTCCTCATAGCAGAGCTGCTGCAGCAGTTCTCTGAGCATCTTCATGACCTCCTCTGGACTCACTCCAACAGTTCCATGTCCTTCTTGTGTTGGGGGTCACTGTTACTGGCACCTTATTCTAACAGTCTAAGGGACCAAGCCAAACCATATTATTAGTAGTGATTATTACTGTTATGTGCTCTAGGGCTATGCTAAGAAGCAAGAGCCCCAGTGTGCTAGGTGCTGATCAGAAATATAATGAGCCACCACTGCTCTTGGAGGTAAATGTGATGGTGAAGCCCAACAATGTTCACCAGTGTGGCTGTCTCAGGCATCTGCATCCCTGACTTGGAGTGCAAGGGTTGGCCTGAGAATGCCATCTTCTTTTCATGTGCTTTTAAGTTTGGAGAATAATTCCAGACATAGAATTATCATAGAATGGTTTAGGTTGGAAGAGACCTCAAAGATCATCCAGTTCCAACCTCCCACCATAGGTGGAAACACCTCCCACTAGAACAGGTCGCTCAAGGCCTCATCCAGCCTGGCCTTGAACACCTCCAGGGAGGGAGCAGCCACAACCTCCTTGGGCAACTTGTTCCATGGTCAGCATGTGATGCTGACCTTCCCCCCTGGGTTATTCTGTTGCTGGTGACCACACAGTTGTCATCAGGAGTTGCAAGACCTACCTTTCAAGGCAACCAGTCCTGTCATGCTGGGACCGTAGGCTCTCTACGTACTGTGAGCAGTTGGAGATGGTCACAGTTACTGCTCCCATGGTCTGCTCTGGAATTGTGGTGTCTCATCACTTCTGAAAAATCTGTCTCTTGCTCCCAGCCTTGGAAGCAGTGTGCTTCCTTTTGACCAGAGGGTGAACCAGGGCAGGGCAGGGCATGGCAGAACTGGGACAGGCAGTTCTCCTGAAAAGCTAGCCTTGCACACACAGTGATGAAACTGTGTTCTGGAAAGGTGGAGGTAACTGGAATATGCTGCTTAAGGGAGAAGGTCCAAAAGAAAATAACTGGAGTAATGGAAAGAGTTTGAGTGAAAGGAAATTTTCAGCTGAATGTCAGGAAACCATTGCTAGCAACTGACTTCTGTTGGTGTGTGGAATAGTTTCCCAGGGGAAACCCAGTAATGGAATCCTAGCCCATTCGTTTTGGCCTCCAAATCTGTACTGGACATAGAGAAGAACACACTGTAGGCCAGGAAATGAACTTGCTTTGGCTGGGATGAAGGCTATGGGTGTGACCCCGCACCATAAAACTCCTGTGTGAATGCTGCCAGTGGCCTCAGGGAGCACAGGCTCCTCCTAAACAGTTATCCAGTGCTGAATTTCCACCTCCCTTCTACTCTTGAAATTGGTTCTTGTCAGTGCAATAGTGGTAGTAGAGCCACCAGGATATCCAAACTTACACCTTTTCATTCAATTCTGCTGTTTCTTCCTTTCAGGCAACTCTTCAAGAATGGTGCAAGTGTCTCTTAGGTGCACAGAGTACCAAGAAGACAGAGACTTAACTACTTATCACCGGTGGGGATAGAAGGGAGCAATTCCATACAGTGCATGAAGTCTGCAAAGCTGTGTTTATCTCATCAGCCTCTGATCTGGCAGGGAAAGGAGAAGGAATAGAATCATAGAATCACAGAATCACAGAATTAGTCAGGTTGGAAAAGACCTTCGAGATCATCAAGTCCAACCTATCATCCAACACCATCTAATCAACTAAACCATGGCACCAAGTGCCACATCCAGTCTCTTTATAAACACTTTGAGGGACATTGGCTCCACCACCTTCCCAGACTGCCCATTCCAATGGCAATCATTCTTTCTGGGAAGAATTTCTTCCTAACATCCTCCCCTGCTGCAACCTGAGACTTTGTCCCCTCATTCTGTCACTGGTTTCCTGGGAGAAGAGACCAACCCCCTCCTGGCTACAACCTCCTTTCAGGTAGCTGTAGAGAGCAATAAGATCTCCACTGAGCCTCCTCTTCTCCAGGCTCCCTCAGTCACTATTCACAGGGCTGTGCTCCAGCTCCCTCACCAGCCTTAGTGCCCTTCTCTGGACACATTCAAGCATCTCAATACCTTTCTTAAATTGAGGGGCCCAGAACTTGACACAGCACTCAAGGTGTGGCCTCACCAGTGCTGAGTACAAGAGAAGAATGACCTCCCTAGTCTTGCTGGCCACACCATTCCAGGTACAGGCCAGAATGTCATTGGCCTTCCTGACTACCTGGGTGCACTGCTGGCTGATGTTCAGCTGGCTGTCAACCAGTACCCCCAGGTCCCTTTGTGCCTGGCTGCTCTCCAGAAGGTTTTCTACCAAGCTTGCTCTTACTTCACTTGTTCTCTGTGCTACCCTGGGACTCCTCTGCCCAGCAGCCTTACAGCAAAGCCAGGTGACACTTTTTGGCTCTCTCATGCTGGTCTCAGCAGACATAGAATCATAGAATCAAAGAATGGTTTAGGTTGGAAGAGACCTCAAAGATCATCCAGTTCCAACCCCCCGCCATAGGCAGGGACACCTCTCACTAGATCAGGTTGCTCAAGACCTCATCCAGCCTGGCCTTGAACACATCCAGGGAGGGAGCAGACACAACCTCCCTGGGCAACCCATTCCAATGTCTCACCACCCTCACTGTGAAGAACTTCCTCCTAATATCCTGTTCAAATCTCCCCTCCACCAATTTGAAGCCATTTCCCCTCGTCCTGTCATTACAAGCCTCTCTCCAGATGTATCCCCAGGGAGCCATCCTTCTAGAACTCTTTACAGTCCTTTCTGGTGTTCCCCAGCTATGCTAAGGTGTGTGTGTGTGTTCTGGGGTGTACAGGGCAGTGTGAAAAGGGTGGAGGCAAATAACTGTGGGTTTAAAAGTAAATAATTTAAGCAACAATAACTTCTCCACCCAGGTAATCACAGTGAACAAACATTCTGCGTGTCAAAGGTGTTTCTGGAGATAAGAGTTAGCACAGTAAGTCTCCTGCTTGCTTAGCTTTATCGAGGGGCTCAGCACTCAGTGTCACCTAGCTCTGCCAAAGGCAAAGCCATGTCCCTCTAACCACCAGTCCCAGTTGTTTTTTTCAAGGGGAGCTCTTTGTGCTGACAATAAGCTCCCAGTGTGGCAAGTGTGGTGCCACATCCAAGGTGGGCGGATTTAACTCCTAAAACTTCGCCTTTGACTCAGAGAATGCAGACAAGTAGTCTGGAGGAGTAGGCAAAAGAGAGAGATGTGGAGAAGAAGTCCTTCTCGTGGCTAGGTGATTCAGCTTCACGCTTGCCAACTGCACTCCTGCTGGCAGAGCAGGCTGAGACTTGGATTTTCCCTCGTCCCTTTCTTCATTACCCATCTTAAGGCCACTTGCCGGAGAACTTCAGCTACCCAGCCAAGGGGACCTCTACAGAAGAAATCCTGGAGCTTGCTGCTGAAGGTTTGGCCTTGTGACCTTCCTGCCACATGCTGACAGGCCTATACCACGTTGTGGTGGTTGCCCTATCAAGGCAGTGACAGCTGTGCCCAGGCACGGTGACAGCCATGCCACACCAGACGGCTGTTGAGGCTGAAACTCTGCAATGCTTCTTTTGCAACAGTGCAGGGCTTGCATCAGTGTGTCCCCAAGTCATGAGAGCGGGTGCAGTGGCAGGGTGACACTGTCTACGTGCTCACCTAACTGCTGTCACCAAGTACTCTGCAGTGGCTCCCTGGTTTGCTGTTACCAGCTGTAAATCTGCACGGCTGAGCTTGGAACTCTCCAGTGGAAAGCCATGAGGATGACTGGGGCGCTTGAGCATCTGCCCTACAAACAGAGACTGAGAGGCTCAGACAGCCAACTGTGTCCTGGGCTGCATTAAGAGAAGCATTGCCAGCAGGCAAAGGGAGGGAATTCTCCCCCTTTACTCTGCTCTCCTCAGACCCCACCTGGAGTACTGTGTGCAGTTCTGGAGCCCCCAGCATAGGAAGGACATGGAACTGTTGGAGAGAGTCCAGAGGAGGGCCACAAGGATGGCCAGAAGGCTGCAGCACTGCTGCTATGAGGACAGGCTGAGAGAGTTGGGGCTTTTCAGCCTGGAGAAGAGAAGGCTTCGAGGAGACCTTATAGCAACCTTCCAGTATCTGAAGGGGGCCTACAGGAAGGCTGGGGAGGAACTGTTCACAAAGTCTTGTAATGAAAGGATGAGGAGTAATGGGTTCAAACTGGGAGAGGGGAGATTTGAACTGGATGTTAGGAGGAGGTTCTTCACAGTGAGGGTGGTGAGACACTGGAACAGGTTGGCCAGGGAGGTTGTGGCTTCTCCCTCCCTGGAGGTGTTCAAGGCCAGGTTGGATGAGGTCTTGAGTGACCTGTTCTAGTGGGAGATGTCCCTGCCTATGGCACAGTGGAGTTGGAACTGGATGATCTTTGAGGTCTCTTCCAACATAAACCATTCTATGATTCTATGAAGATGACTGGGGCGCTTGAGCATCTCCCCTACAAACAGAGACTGAGAAACCTGGGGCTGTTTAGTCTGGAGAAGAGAAGTCTGAGAGATCTTACCCATGCATACAAATATATGAGGGGTGGGTGTCAAGTGGTCGGAGCCAATCCCTTTTCAGTGGTCAGCAGCAATAAGACAAGAAGCAATGCATACAAGCTGGAACAGAGAAGGTTTCACATCGACATGAAGAAAAACTTCTTTCCAGTGAGGGTGACAGAGCCCTGGAGCAGGCTGCCCAGAGAGGTTGTGGAGTCTGCTTCTCTGGAGACTTTCAAAGCCTGCCTGGATGTGTTCCTCGATGATCCTGCCTTGCCAGGGAGGTTGGACTTGATGACCTCCTGAGGTCCCTTCCAACCTCTAAAGTTCTGTGATTCTGTGTTTAAGAGCAGTTAATTCCTTACATCCAAACCCATCCTTCCATCTGTAGTCATGTCAGTGACTAGATTAGAATTTTGTCCACTTGGCACACACCTGTAGGATTCCTGACCCTGGAAAAGAGGTCCAGGAGGACTTGAGCCTTCTGTTATGTTCATAAGAGGAAGGGAAGCTAGGAAGGGCCTGCAGTGCAGGCATGCTGGTGAGATCTTACTCATTTACTGTCTACTGTTTTCCTGTTTGTATTTCCCAAAGGATGCTAAAAACTGGAAAGGGCTCAAAATGTAGTTTATATAAGGGAGAGTTAAGAACTGGCTTAATCACGGTCCACAAATATTTCACTTGGGAGAGAGAGATTTCTGATGGTAAACAGTGCTGGCAGAAAGGGCCTTGTTGAAATCTCTGTTGCACCTACACTAGTAAATAAAACCATCTAGGGCCAGTTCTCTGAGGCTCAGGGCAAGTGGCACAGCATGCCCCTCAATAAAATGCCTTCTCCCCCAAAGAAAGTAGCCTTGCCCCAACAACCTGTCGGGAACAACGTCCCTGACTTGTGCTATCAGACTCAGCCCTGCTGCTGTTAGGAGAGCACCTGCTGCCACAAGCCAAAACTTGCCATGAAGCTTGCTAACAGTTTAACAATGCAGAAAATTACCTGCCAGGGCTGGAGTTCATGGCCTGAGCTGCTTAGCTTACTAATACAGAAGTCACTGAATCATAGAATGTATTGGGTTGGAAGGGGCTTCCTAAAGTCATGTTTTCCAACTCCCCTGCAGTAAGCAGGGACACCTCCAACTAGAGCAGGTTGCTCAGGGCCCCATCAAGTTTGACCTTGAATATCTCCAGGGATGTGAGCTCCACCATCTCTTTGGACAACCTGTCCCAGTATTTAAATCCTCTCGTTACTCAAAACTTCCTCCTTGTGTCCAGCCTAAATGTTCCCTGCTCCAGTTTCAAACCATTGTCCCTTGTCCTATCACTACAACCCTTTCATCAATCCCTCCCCAGCCTTCCTGCAGGTCTCCCTCAGACACTGAAATGTAGCTATAAGGTCTTCCAAGAGTTTTCACTTCTCCAATTTGAACAAACTCAACTCTCCCAGCTTGTTTTTGTAGGAGAGATATTTCAGCTCTCTGATCACCTTTGTGACCTTTTGCTCCAGCAGGTTCCTGCCCTTCCCATCTTGAGGGCTCCAGGTGAGGTCTCCTCAGAGCAGAGTACAGTGACAGAATCACCTCTCTTGGTCTGCTGGCCACAGTTCTTCTGAAGCCAACTAAGATATGATTTGCCTCCTGGGCTGCCAGTGCACATTGTTGGCTCACATCCAGATTCTTGTCCACAGTACCCCTAAAGCTTTTTCTGCAGGGCCCCTCTCAATCTCATCATCAAATTCACCTCACTGGCTTGCAGTTGAAGACCATCTAGAAAGGAGGGATGGACTCCAAACTGTAAGGCTGGACAGCTTATGGACAGTAAGTTCATTTGAAGTCTTTCATCCCAGCCTGGATGCCTTCCCTAAAAAGAGATGTAAGAGAAACCATGGGCTTAGTGTGGGCAGGAGGCAGCCCGAGGGTGAATGCTGTGTGTGGAATCCAAGCAGGTGCCTGCAGTGTCCATCAGATGCACCTGTATCCTGGAGGGTGTGATCACTACAGGGAACAGCTCTGTGAGAACATCCCAAGGATTGGAAAGCAACTAATTCTCCCTCATCACTGCTAGCAGCCCTAAGCTCCATGGAAAGCACTCGATTAAATCTCTCTGCCTCCGGGATAGGAGATTGAAGTGTCACTCCCTGCTGCTCTTCTCCGTGGTGAGTTTCAGCATCTAAACATAACCTAGTGGCTGAGAAGGGCTATGGGGTCTTCAAAAAAGAGAGAGAGGAGGTTCTTAGGGGTGGATGGAAGCATTCCAAGCCCTGGCTGTTTTCCAAACGGTGATGGAATGAGCTGACTGAGACGTTGTGGCCATCAAATTACTTTCCCTGGATGCACATTTTGGCCATGTTCTATTGAGTCAAGCGTCTGAAGCAGGGTCCCAGTATAAGTCTGGGAGTGAGGAGGTGGAGAAAGAATAACACAGGAATCTCCCCATTAGGAAATACAGCAAAATTGGCCAGACTGGATGTATGGATCCTCCAGACAGCCCTGCCTCTGCTTGTCAGGATGCATCCCCAAGACAGCAATTGATGTTGTCAAGGACACTTTGTACCTTACCAAATTTAATCTGCAACTCACAAGATGTTGTTCTTTTTTTTTTTTTTTTTCTTTAGCAACAACCTGTGTGCTGGGCTGCATTAAGAGTAGTGTGGCCAGCAGGGCAAGGGAGGGGATTCTCCCCCTTTACTCTGCTCTTATCAGACCCCACCTGGAGTACTGTGTGCAGTTCTGGAGCCCCCAGCACAAGAAGAACATGGAACTATTAGAGTCCAGAGGAGAGCCATGAAGATGCTCAGAGGGCTGCAGAAGCTCTGCTATGAGGACAGGCTGAGAGAGTTGAGGCTTTTCAGCCTGGAGAAGAGAAGGCTTCCAGGAGATCTTCCACTATCTGAAGGGGACCTATAGGAGGCCTAGGGAGGGACTATTGACAAGGTCTTGTAATGACAGGATGAGGGGGAATGGGTTTAAACTGGCAGAGGGGAGGTTAAAATGGGATGTTAGGAGGAAGTTCTTTCTAGTGACGGTGGTGAGACACAGGCACAGGTTGCCCAGGGAGGTTGTGGCTGCTCCCTCCGTGAAGGTGTTCAAGGCCAGGTTGGATGAGGCCTTGGGTGACCTGTTCTAGTGGGAGGTGTCCCTGACTATGGCAGGGGGTTGGAACTGGGTGGTCTTTGAGATCCTTTCCAACCTAAACCATTCTATGAACAAAAAGACTTCAGTAGATTTTCTGTCCTAGAGGATCTCAAAGCCTCTCGAGGAGCACACTGGAAGCTTTAGAAGAGCAGTCTCCTGATCTTCATTGCAGCAGCTAAGCCATCTGTAAAAATGGCTGTGAAGGATTGTGAGGAAGTTCAGTCACTCCAGGTTTTAATTTCTATTTAATAATTATTAATGCATTTTAAACTATGAAAGGTAGAGGAAGAGCACCTCTGCTCCAGCAAAGCTGTGAAGCACACGTTTAAGGTCTGTAGCAGGCGGTGGGTGGAAAGAAACCCCAGTAAATTCCAGAATGGCTTTGCTGGGAAGCTTAAGAATATAACATCACAAACGTCACTGTTATCCCAGCCCCAGAGCACGATGACTGCAGAGGGAAGGGTTACCCTGGACTGCTGCTGTGTTAGCCCAAATCAGGAGGTGTTCCAAGGTTGCAGTAGTAAAGTGTGGTACAAGAGGACAGGCAGACTTTCTTAGGGCTGACTGGGGACTGCTCAATGTAGGTTGGAGTTCAGATGCTCATTAGCAGAGCCCTGAGGCATCCTTAGGATTGCAACACAGACAAAAAAAGTGGCAAAGGGCTGTAGCACAGGACAGTGACCTGTTCTGAGTCTCATGAAAGAGGAGCAGCTGACCTGTGACTGCATCCAGTCATGAACTGAAATGTAAGGGATTTTGAAAGTCAGGATTGCGGCGTGTTGGTAAAGCTGAGTGTGAGACTTCAAGGCTGAAGGGAGCAATTAAGGATGTTTGTTGTGTCCAGCACTGGATTAATGGAGTGAAAGACCAGCTCTGCAATCTCTGTTTTCATCCAACCCAAACCACAGCAGCACAGAACATTTTTCATTTGAAAAAAACCTCCAACCAAAGTTCTTCTCACTGGAAAACCCTTTGGTGAAAGCTAGCAGGTGAAAGTTGTGCAGAGAGCTAGAGCTGAGCCTTCTCATTTCTTGCCCAGTGCTGAAGGACGGCCAGGAGGGACTGCAGGATGCCACAGCTCTCCCAAAGCCACCCTCTTTACCG
Source organism: Psilopogon haemacephalus (assembly GCA_013396835.1). NCBI lineage: Eukaryota > Metazoa > Chordata > Aves > Piciformes > Megalaimidae > Psilopogon > Psilopogon haemacephalus. The sequence continues at coordinate 183,528 of VWZI01006226.1, read as the reverse complement.
TTTACCAAACTCCTAATCCCCACCCACACTGTCCTCAGCATAGCTCACCTGCTCATGCACCAACCCCCTCCGAGCTGTGTTCCCTCCTGTTCTATCCAGCCAGTCTTTCTAGTTTAACAGCCTCTGTGAGGCTGCAGGCTTCTATTTTATTTTATTTTCGGGTTTTTTTGGTGTGTCATCCAGGGAAACACACCCACCCCTCTCTCTGCGGCCCCACGTTCTGCTTTGCTCAGAGATTCTGTAGCTCGTGAATAAATTTCAAGCAATGAAAAACTACAGCCAATTCAAACAAACAAACAAACAAACAAACAAAAAACCCCAACAAAAACCATAGGAATTAGAGATGGGAAAATCTTGCTAGTCCATCCAATCCATCTTCCCACAGTCTCACCCAGCCCTGTCCCTGCAAGATTCTTGCCTGCAGTACGTAATCATAGAATCCATCAGGGTTGGAAGTGACCACAAGGATCATCTAGTTCCAACCCCCCTGCCATGCCCAGGGACACCCTGCCCTAGATCAGGCTGCTCACAGCCTCATCCAACTGGCCTTAAACACCTCCAGGGAAGTGGCCCCAACCACCTCCCTGAGCAACCCATTCCAGGCTCTCACCATTCTCATGGTAAAGAACTTCTTCCTCACATCCAGTCTGAATCTCTCCACCTCCAGCTTTTCTCCATTCCCCCTAGTCCTGTCACTACCTGATAGCCTAAAAAGTCCCTCCCCAGCTTCTCTGTAGTCCCCCTTCAGATACTGGAAGGCCACAAGAAGGTCACCTGGGAGCCTCCTCTTCTCCAGACTCAACAGCCCCAACTCTTTCAGTCTGTCCTCATAGCAGAGGTGCTGCAGCCCTCTGAGCATCCTCATGGCCCTTCTCTGGACACACTCCAGCATCTCCACATCCCTCTTGTAATAGGGGCTCCAGAACTGGATGCAGTACTCCAGGTGGGGTCTCAGTAGAGCAGATGGGGAGAATCACCTCCCTCCACCTGCTGGCCACACTTCTCCTGCTGCAGCCCAGGCTCTGGTTGGCTTTCTGGGCTGCAAGTGCACACTGCTGCCTCATGTTGAGTTTCTCATCCACCAGCACCCCCAAGTCCCTCTGCTCAGGGTTGCTCTCCAGACAGTCACTGCCCAGCCTTGGCATTGCCTTGACCCAACTGCAGGACCTTGCACTTGGCCTTGTTGAACCTCCTGAGGCTGGCTTGTGCCCACCTCTCCAGCCTGTCCAGGTCCCTCTGGATGCCATCCCTGCCCTCCAGCCTGGCTGCTGCACCACACAGCTTGGTGTCATTAGCAAAGTTGCTGAGTGTGCACTTAATGCCTTTGTCCATGTCACCCACAAAGATGTTGAACAAGACTGGTCCCAGGACTGATCCCTGAGGGACTCCACTTGTCACTGGTCTTCACTTGGACATGGACCCATTGACAGCCACTCTTTGAGTGTGGCCATCAAGCCAGTTCTTTATCCATCTGGTGGTCAACCCATCAAAGCCATGTTTCACCAGCTTGGAGACCAGTGTATTATCCAGACTGGTTGTGTCTGGTTTAAGCAATGGGCATCCTTTACCTCTCGTGGGGAACTATTCCACAGATAATCCTTTTTCACTGTTTGGAAGATGTTCCTGGAGTTTCCTTTCTATTCTGCCCAACCTAACTTATCTGCCCATAGCAACATGCCAGTTAAATGTTCTCCTGTCTTCCTGCTCACTCCTGTTCAGGCTATGGCAAATAGCTCTTGTTCAGTCAAGCTCCTTGGCCATGAGGCTTAACACTTAGTTGTGGAAGCTCAGCATTTGTAATCCTTGGCTACATGGGAAAAACTCAGGCTAAGATGAGCATGTAAAGAGGTGTGCAGAGTCTAGAAGACATTGCTAGTAGCATTGCCTCTTTGTTGTAATAGTCACTTGACACATCTCATCACAAGGTTTGGCTTTGTTTGCTTTTGCCTTTGCCAAACAACTTCTAGCTCCTTTCTCCTTTGTTTTTAACAATTTTATCCTGTTTGGGTTTTGTTTTAATTTCAGTCAAAGCCACTTAGATGTTTCTGAGAACAAGGCTGGCAGGGGAATATTCTGATTTATCCATACTTTTAGAAAAGAACCAAACCTGGATGACTTTTTCATTTACAAAACCTCCCTCTGAGCAGCATCTTGCTTTAAAAATAAATCACTTTTTTTTTGCCTTCTCCAACAAAATTCCCTCCAAATTTGGCTAAACAATGAGCCTTTGAGCAATTGCAGCTTGAGCCTGCTCAGAAAAAGCTAATGAAAACCAGGAAGGACAGTTGCTTATTATTGTATTTTTTGAAAACTACAGGCCCAATGGAAATGACAGCACAAGATTTAAGGTTCAGGATACAATGCACTCAGAGAAAGGCTGTGGCTGCAGTGTCACCTTCCTTTGGCCTCCTCTAGCCTGAGGGTGGTGTCACTGTGCCTGGACTCTTGCTACCCCTTGCCAGGGCCTACCTGCTCCATGAATGGTGCCAGGCTTGCCAAGGTAAGCAGAAACCTGGCTGTGAGCAATTGGGGCAGTATGAAGAAAGGAGGAGGAAAGAGAAAAGGAAATTAAAAAAAAAAAAAAAAACAAAACACAAAAAANTTAACAAACCAGCCAAACCCGAAAAATACCCCAAACAACAACAACAACAAAAATCTAGAGAAAAAAAAATCCAAAGGAAAAAAAATCCAAAGAAAAATCCAAAGGAAAAAAAAAAAAAAAAATCCAAACCAAACCTAGCAAACAAACAAAACCACAAAAAAACACAAGGAAAAAAAAAAAAAACCAACAAAACTCAAACCCAACCAAACAGAAAAAACAGCAGAAGAGAGGGAGGTGCCTGAGTTCTCTGTAAGCCATCTCCAAAATACTTTTTGTTTCCGTTTCCACCAGCTGGGGCCCTCCCTTCCCCTAGGACATGTAGGGAAGCCTGGGCACTTCTAATCTGCCTGGTCATGGCACACCCTTGCTGCATCCACCCCATGCCCACAGCAGCAACACTGCTGCCTGCTCCA
>VWZI01006226.1:129201-165019 GCA_013396835.1 Psilopogon haemacephalus | reverse complement strand
AGAAACAAAACAGCCAGGTTGGAAGAAATCTCCAAGATCATCCAGTCCAACGTATCACCTAGCCCTAGCCAATGGCAGTGCTCCATCCAGTCTTTTCTTGAACATCTCCAGGGATGGAGACTCCACCAGTTCCCTGGGCAGCCATTCCAATGCCAATCACTCTCTCTGTGAAGAACTTCTTCCTAACATCCAGCCTATACCTCCCATGGCACAGCTTAAGTCTGTGTCCCCTTGTTCTGTTGCTTGTTGCCTGGGAGAAGAGACCAACCCCACCTGGCTACAACCTCCTTTTAGGTAGCTGTAAACAGCAATGAGCTCCCCCTGAGCCTCCTCTTCTCCAGGCTAAACATACAGGTGTGTGCTGGGAGGCTCTGAGATGCATAAGGTGGGGTGAATGACTTGTGTGACAATCCCACCCCGTCCCATTTGTGTGTTCTAGATGGAGCTGCTGAAGGGCTTGCCGTGGCGCCGTGCTTTCCTGGCTGTCATCTTGAACCTGCTGGCTCTCAGCCTCTCCACCACTGCCTTACTCAGCAGCTACTGGTGCACCGGGACTCAGAAAGTGCCCAAGCCTTTGTGTGAGAAGAGCAAGACCTCCAAGTGCATCGGTGTCCCCATGTCACCTGACGTGGGTGCTGGCAATGTCTCATCCGAGGATGTGGTGCACTACAGCTGGGAGACCGGAGATGACCGCTTTGCCTTCAGATACTTCCACACAGGGATGTGGCTTTCCTGTGAAGAGAGCATGGAAGGGCCAGGTAGTGTCTTGCCCAGACAGCCACAACTTCTTCCCTTGTATTTATTCCACAGGAGTTTAGAAGTGAAAGGCAGAAGGCCTCCCAGCATTTGGGAGGAAAGCCTTTTATGTTTTCCTGCTTGGCATCAGCCCCATATGCTGCTGTGGCCATTATATCTCTGTCCTTCATGGGGATGTGTACAGGGAGAAGCAAGGGAGAATGGATGTCTGGTGTGCCCTTCAGTCTGGAATGGGAGCTGTGAAGTGCAAGTGCTCATGGTGGTGGCAGTGACTTTGCAATGGCATCTTTCTTCCTGATGTGAGCTGGAGTGATCCTCCTTTCCCTTCCCTTATATTTCCATTCCTACACAGAGCTTACTTCACGCTCTCCAGGGCAGATTTTGGCATGTCCCCTTAGAAATCCAAGTAGTGTTGCCAGTTTGGGCAGGGAGGGACTATTGACAAGGTCTTGTTATGACAGGACAAGGGGAAGTGGGTTTAAACTGGAAGGGGGAGATTTAAATGGGATGTTAGGAGGAAGTTCTTTCCAGTGAGGGTGGTGAGACACTGGAACAGGTTGCCCTCCCTGGAGGTGTTCAAGGCCAGGCTGGATGAGGCCTTGAGCATCCTGATCTAGTGGGAGGTGTCCCTGCCTATGGCACAGGGGGGCTGGAACTGGATGACCTTTGAAGTCCCTTCCAACATAAACCATTCTATGATTCTATGATTTAGTTAAGGACAAGCTGCAATAGATGTTCTACTTAAATCACCAAGCCTTAGAGATGCAGAGGAAACCTGGAGGATCTGAGCACAAAGGAACTAAAGCTAGGAGGCAAGTTGACCTCAGTCATTAGAGCTGCAATATTGCAATCTTTGTAGTTAGTTTTGTGATATTGTGACAGGTCTCATTTGTGGGTTTTTTTAACCATGTGAGACTGGCACTGTATGTCCTGGAGGGCCAGGGGCTGGTCATGCAACCTGCTAGACCCCCTTGGTACCTCATTTTACTCTTGACTTGTTCCCATCCAGCCCTGCTGAAGTCCTTCTGTTGAAAGCTGTGGTACACCATGGTATGGTGTACAGATCTACTTTATGGCCTGACACACACACATCAAGGATCAGAACTAGGACAGAAAGTGGCCAAGAGGGAGGTCTGTTTCTAAAGATACAGTGATGAAAGTTGCTTTCATCAGGCCCATTCCCCTGAGCCCACTGCCCTCCCTTCAGCTCTTCCCAAGCGCAAACATCTCACCCCCTTTAACCAAGCCACTCCTCTATCAGCATTTATTATTTTGCTGTCAAGAGTCTGAACATAAAGGATGGGTGAATGAAAGCAGACAGAAGGGAGGTGGGAGCAGGAGGGAATGTACTTGAAACTCTCATGTCCTAATGAGAGGCTGCTCCATTATGAGCGTTTTCAGACGTGATGTGCAAAGAGATGTGTTTATTGGGGCTGGGTTGGGTTGGGAGGTGTTTCCATGGTGCTTGTGGGAATGAGACTAAATCCCTTGACAGCTTTCTCTGAAAGCCTTGTCTGGCCACCAGGCAGTCCTGGAATAACCCCAGTCCCTGAAGGAACACAGGCACCACGCTACATGTGGATCACAGCAGGACATTAGGATGGAGCACATAGTCTCAGTCTTCTGCTTCCTGTGAATTAAGTAGAACCCACCCACTCCTGCAGCTCTTTGAAGCAAGTGCATGGACAGCAACAACAAAAAGGGGGCTGCTATAAGCAGAGAGATTGAGCTGAGCTGGAGGAAGGATTTCATTATTCAGGCTAATCTGAGGATCAATTGAGATGAGCCATTACTGAAGAACTTCATTAAAGTTCTAGGCAAAGTAGCAAATGGCAAGATAATGAGGACTGCAGATGGCACTAAACTGGGCAGTGTGTCTCGAGAGCCGTGGATGGCAGAAGTAATACAGGAGATTGGGAGAGATTAGAATTGAGGACAGACATTAAGAAAATGAGATTCTTGCATGAAAAGCGGCAGGCTGGTAATTCTGGGAGAAAATGCTGCACCAAGCAGAGGGAGGGGACCCTCAAAAGCAGTAATGCAGTGTGGAGAAAGAGTTACAGAGACTGGTGATAGATGCTCAGCTGAGACAACAGTTCGCATCTGGCCGAGATAAAACGCCAAAGCAAACATGAGCTGTTGCTCCAAATTGCACGCCTAAAATGTGAGAAGGCCATGATTTGTGTTCCTTCTCTGCCACAGAAGAGGGCATTCACATCTCTGCCATGCTGCACATCACTTGGGAAGGCTTGCTTGGGGTGGGATTTTTCTGCTTTCTTCTTTGGGAAGTGCTGCTGAGAGGGTGGGGCGAGTGGGAATTCACACCCTCAGCAGTTTGCAGTCTGTTATAAGCTTAATAGTCCTGACCAACAGCTATGTTGTGAGTGAGTAGTAACAGATTTTTATACTCACCAGAGGACTGTAAGTTTTGCAGATTGCTGAAGTTGTTGTTGTTGTTGGTTTGGGGTTTTAGTTTTGTTTTGTTTGTTTTTTTAAATGGAAAGACCACTTCTAGTTTTCCAGCCAGGTAATATCTTCCCCTAGCTTATACCAGTAAAGGTCTGGAAAGATGGTGAGAAAGAGATCAGAGGTGAGAAGGTTGGATGGATAGACTCAGGGATAACTGGAGCTATGCAGTGAGAGGAAAGGAAGAGATTTTCTTTTCCCTTATGCGTACTGCGTTGTTTTACAAATGAGTATCTTTGTGTTTCAGAAGAGAAATGCCGTAGCTTTATTGAGCTTTCACCAGCAGCAGACAGAGGTAAGAGCAATTCCCGTGTCTCACTGTAGCTGCCCAGTGCACCTCCTTGGAATGGAGAACCTGCAACATTTGGCCTGTGTGAGGACAGCAGGTTGGGTCCCCAAGGAGCCAGGCAGGAAATCCTGACCTCAAGGTTGCTGAAAAGAGCACAGATTTGCTCATGACGTTTGTCTAAACCTCTGCCACCTGCAAAGCCAGTGCTGGAAATGTCAGACTCCCACCTATATGGAGTGGGATAGCTCTCACCTAATAAGGTGCCCAGTCTGAACTTGTCTTGCTGTAGTCAGTGGGAAGTGGGTGGAGATGCCACCTGAGGGCAGTCCCTGCCACATATGCTACCAGTTGACTCAGTGCTTCAGTTTTGAGGTCTAATGTGACTGGAAGCTGAATCACTTCTTTGTGGTAAGTGATCAGCACATCTGAAAGTTACACTTCCAGGGTGAAGTCCATGCCTCAGCAAACACAAAACTCCATTGGGTTTGGAAAGTTGACCCCTCCTGTCCCTGTCACGTTTCAAATTATCCTGGTGATAACTTCAGTATACGACGTGGAGATTTTACTTACTGAAAGCTTTTGGGTTAGTGTGGTCTTGCTAATTGTTCCCTGAGCTGGAGGCCAGAGGCAAGTCATTTCAGAAGCTGTTCATATGTAAAAGCAGTTCAGAGGAGGGCCACGAAGATGATCAGAGGGCTGGACCTCCTCTGCTATGAGGATAGGCTGAGAGAGGTGGGGCTCTGCAGCCTGGAGAAGAGAAGGCTTCAAGGAGACCTTATAGTAGCCTTCCAGGATCTGAAAGGGGCCTACAAGAAGGCTGGGGAGGGACTATTCACAAGGTCTTGTAATGACAGGATGGGTTTAAACTGGCAGAGGGGAGATTTAAACTAGATGTTAGGAGGAAGTTCTTTGCAATGAGGGTGGTGAGACACTGGAACAGTTTGCCCAGGGAGGTTGTGGCCGCTCCTCCCCTGGAGGTGTTGAAGGTTGGATGAGGTGACCTGTTCTAGTGGGAGGTGTCCCTGCCTATGGCACAGGGGGTTTGGAACTGGATGATCTTTGAGGTCTCTTCCAACCTAAACCATTCTATGATTTTTAAAAGGCAAAGGCCCAGGGTGAAGAGTCTGTATCAGCATTCAATCCAAGAGAGCAAGGACTGGAACAAATACTGGGAAATCATGGCAGCCAGCAAGAACATGAGCACTTTGGAGGAGCTCATCTTCTTTTTCTGCTGGCGTCCCCTGTTTTAAAAGCCCCAGCAAAGGCTCTACCTACCTGCTTTTACAAGGTGCTGCACGTTCCCAGGTGAGGGGTCCTCTGTGCGTGGCGTGCAGTGGCATCACTGTGCAGATTAACCTGGGTCACTCTTGGCACGACAGCACGGAAGAAAAACCTGCCCTGCCTATGCCTTTGGGACGCAGCATTCGCACGATTCAAACACTGCTGGTGTTACAAGGTCATTCTGAAGATCTCCACTTTGTCATAAAATCAATGGCTTAACTGCAGTTACTGAAAGACTCTTGCATTTAACACGAAATCCCCACTTCACAGGGAGCAGCAACACATTTTTCTTCCTTCTCACCTTCTTCTGCTTTCATTCCCTCCCCTTGGCTCTGCTGCTTCCAACGTCTTCTAGCCTGCTTTCCCAAGAAGGGAGGTTTATGCAACCAGATTATGTGCCTTTATAAATCTTTCTGCCTGCCCTCCACTTAAACCTCCTCCTCCTGCTCTTTGTCTAATTGCAGCCCAACACTGATGGAAAAGCCATGCTCTCTAAGACGTTGAGCTCCTATAAATTAAAGGGAAGGCAGATCACTGTGAGCTCAGGCATGGCAGTCATTAGTGACAGTGTGGTCTTCACAGCTCTGTCACTTGCCTTTGCCCCTTCCTGCACATAGTGTTACCTTAAGATGCCCTTGGCCTCCAGCACAGATGCTATTATGTACTTGGGTCAGTACTACGGAATCACAGAATGGTTTAGGTTGGAAGGGACCTCAAAGACCACCCAGTTTCAACCCCTCGCACCCCTGCCATAGGCAGGGACACTTCCCACTAGAACAGGTTGCTCAAGGCCTCATCCATCCTGACCTTGAACATCTCCAGGGAGGGAGCAGCCACAACCTTCCTGGGCAACCTGTTCCAGTGTCAGTGCCTGCTGACTGCAGGCTGGTCTGGCTGAGCTGGGTGTGTGCAGAGCAGCTCCACATTACATAGGCACCATTACAAGACTAGATTACACAACATAGGCATGGTGAGCCTGGACTCAAATAGATGCATGTGTGGAGCCAGCAGCCTCCACAACACTTTCAGCAGCTAGACCTCTAAAGAAATAGTCTCCCTGATGGTGCTACCACAAGCAAGCCAGCTCCTTTAACCAGAGAAAGCAGCTCATCAATTCCTGCTAAAGAGCTGAGTGACTCTATGGCACTAATGATGTTAAGGAGTCAAATCAGTGCTGCATTAATGAGGGCTTTCTTCACACTCCCTTTCCCCAGCTGAATATCTCCTCTATGGGCATTAATAGTTGCTAGCAGTAGTGTTCACAGTGCTGCTTCATTTGTCAGGTTAATGTCTCTTCCTCAGTGAATCCTGTGCCTTTCCACAGCCCAGCAACGGCCTCCAACTCCTGATGCAGTGACCTCAGCTGTGCACTGTGGTATCACTTCACTCCCACTCATAATCCCAGCAGGAAAGTACTTGCACTCTGTTCAGGCAACAGAGGAGTGGTGAATGTTATTGTCCCAGCTGGAGATCTGCCCCAAGGAAGATAGTTTCATTTCATCCATTCAGCTGCTGGAGTGGATCCAGAGAAGGACACGAAGATTGTCAGAGGGCTGGAGCACCTCCCTGTAGGGACAGGCTGTCAGAGTTGGGGCTGTTCAGCCTGGAGAAGAAAAGGCTCTGGGAAGACCTTCTAGTGGCCCTCCTGTACCTGAAGGGTGCCTACAAGAAAGCTGGGAAGGGACTTTTTACAAGGGCTTATAATGATAGGATGAAGGAGAAGGGATTGAAGCTTTAGGAGGGCAGATTTGGACTGGGTATTAGGAAGGAATTCTTTACAGTGAGAGTGGTGAGACACTGGAACAGGTTGCCCAGGGAAGTTGTGGAGGTTGGGAAGGGGGAAGTGCTCTCCCTTGAACAAGCCATCCTGAGCTGATGTGAGAACTACCTGGGTCCTGGCAGGAATCCTGTGGCTGTCGCTGGGATCAGAGATGCTGTACATCAGCTTGCTGCTCATCAGCTTCATCCTCCTGATGGTGGAAATGCTGCACACTGGCAATCCTGTCTGCGGGCTGAAAATCAACGCCTTTGCTGCTGTCTCCTCAGTGCTGTCAGGTAAGTGTGTTACTGCAGGCTTGGAATCACAAGAGCAGGAGAGAGGCTGAGGTATGCTGTCCTGGCTCCTGATGGAACTTCTTTTGCTTTCTTGTCTTTTGTGTTCAGGTCTCCTTGGCATGGTGGCGCACATGATGTACTCTCAAGTCTTCCAGGCAACAGTTAATCTGGGACCAGAGGACTGGAGACCACATGAATGGGACTATGGTTGGGCATTCTAGTACGTGAGCTCTAGAGTCATCTTCACCTCTGATATGCCATAGCTGAGTTGATAAATGGTTGGTTGAGCCTTGCAAGTGCCTGTGGACAGTGCAGGCTCAGTCTGTGATGCTGTACTGACAAAGGCCATGCTGGTTCTTAAATGATACAGTACCATATGCTAGGAAAGGACATCAGATGTCATCATGGCTGTCTGGTTATGCTCAGGCTGACATGCTTCATGTCACAGAATCACAGAATGGTAGGGATTGGAGGACACCTGTGAAGATAGAGTGCAACCACCCTGCCTGAGCAGGATCACCTAAAGCAGATCACATAGGAACACATCCAGGCAGGCCTTGAAAGACCCCAGAGATGGAGGCTCCACCACCTCTATGGGCAAATTGTCCAGGGAGACACTGATCAGCCCTGAAATACAGAACATGCTTCCAAGCTCTGCTGTCATCCTGTGACAGAGATGACCAGTACTTAACCCACTGATCTCAGAAAGATCTTGTGGTGGGATAACCCCTAAGAACTGCAACATTATGAGTCTTAGTCTTTGTAGTTCGTGTCTATGCCCAGCAACTTCTACTTGACAAATCAGGGTGCATCATGGTGCACGCAATTTGACTCCTCACCTTGCTTGGCTTCTCACAGTATGTGCTATTTTTGTGTCTCTTCTGTAGCATGGCCTGGGTCTCTTTTACCTGCTGCATGGCCTCTGCTGTCACCACTCTCAACACCTACACCAAGACAGTGCTGGAGTTCAAACGAAATCACTTCAAGGGCTACGATGGAAGCTTCAGGGCTCAGCCACAGCACCACCAGTGCTTCATACAGCAGCAAATAAGCAGCTACTACATGCCCCAGGAGAAGCCTCTCCGCTCAGTCTCTGAGGGAGTTGACTTCTACTCTGAGCTGCAGAAGAAAGTGTTGCAGAGGGAACCAGAGCTGGAGTTGGATGAGGTCTTGGGACAGATGATCGGGGAAGATCGTTGTTAGGGATGAGTGCACGGCAGCAAAGCAGCAAGCTTTGGGAGGCACAAGAGCTCTGAACCAAACAAGCACCAGAGTTAGCAAGTTCTTGGAGATCACTTCCTTCAACAGTTCAGGTAGTGAGAAGGGAAGGTGAGCACCGGGCCAGGGCAACAGCAGTGCTAACAGTAGCAGGACGAGTCTCCCCTAATCACTGTTTGTTGGGTGTCCTCAGCTGAAAAGGTTGAAATTAGTGGGACATCTTGTTGGTGCCAGCTGTCACTTTCAGACAGAGCCGAGGCAGATGTCCTAATCCTAGCAGTATTGCACCTGGGAATAGTCAGCCAGTGCCATCTGGCTGACAAACTGCAGAGCTGGACCTTCGTAAGTGGTGTCACACTGACCTTCCAGCAACACCCCTGGTTCAGTCAGTGCTATACGGTGCAGGGCATAGGTGCTGATAGTGACTGGCTGTGATCCTCTGAGCACCTTCTTTGTTCTTCACTTCCAGGCCCAACCTCTTCTCCCTGCCACCACATTAAAAGTGCTGCTGCAGTAGGAATGGGGGGCTGCTTTCAGACATCTGTCTCCTCTCCTCTCTGTAAGGACTCCCACATGCTCCTTCCCAAAAAAATCTCCCATTCTGAGGTACTTTCCCATCTGTGCTTCTCCACAGCCTTTAAGAACCTTTGGCTTGGATTTGTGCTTTTTTTTTTTCCTTTGTTTCTCCTCACCTGTCCTATTCCCCCATTGTCAAAATACCACAAACTCATGGTCTCTGGAAGGTGAAGCACTGATTTACATGACACGTGATGCTGTACACAGTATTTATTTGCTCCACTGCAGTTCACAGTTCAAATACATTTTCCCAACAATATACAGACAGACTCTTTATTCACAGTGGGGATGTGTGTGTGTGTGTGTGGGCAGAGGCAATTCACATTATCGAGGAGCTAACATCACTGCACTTCAGTATCAGTTCTCACAGGAAGAACCTCTGGAGAGTAACTACTTCAAGGTAACAGCCACTTCACCTTTCCCAGCAAGGTGGTGGCTAGAGAGGAGGGAAGGGATATTCCTATCTAATCCTGTGTTACTGGTCCTGACACTTTCAGTCCCTGTTGTGCAGCTGCATTAACTGACTATGGATTATAAATACTAACCCCTGTCTGGAGGAAAATGCCAGGCCTAGAGTCATTGCTACAGTTCTGCTAATATATACACAGCTATTTACACAAAAAAATACCATGAACCATATACAAACTCTTTATAGGCCCTAACATTAAGAGAGCAGGGCCCAAGGACCAGCCTCGGGGCTTGCAGCTAATCCTGAAGGGCTATCCTGAAAGCTTTTACATGGAGATGCAGGGATGGAGAAAACAGTAGGTGATATGGCAAGAAGAAAATGTCAAGAGCCCAGAAGTGCAAACCCATACAGATGTGTCCATCTGAAGGGAAGGTCTAAGTCCTGCCATCACCTCACTACTCCCAGGGAAATGCAAGAAGGCTGGGAGGGCTCATGTCAGCAGGAGGACAGCAGAATGCTTTGCAATCCTCATCTCAGCCTGGCTCTACAGTTCCTAAGTTGCTGCCCTGCTCTGTGGGGAGCTGCTGGGGCACCAAAGTGGTTGTTTTTCATATGGTCGCTTCTACTGCAAGAAAACTCAAGTAGATGCTCTGCAACTACTGCCCTGCTCTGTGGGGAGCTGATGGGGCACCAAAGTTATTGTTTTTCATATGGTCATTTCTACTGCAAGAAAACTCAAGTAGATGCTCTGCAACTACAACACAGGAAACTGGGGCACACTCAGAGGCATAGTTCAAAGCACTAAATACACTGTGAGCAAATATGCCCTGGGGTTAGTCTCCTCCTCCTGGAACTGCACACAGGGCTAAGCTAGCAAGGGAAGAGTAATGTCGAGCCCAAAATAGGAGTTAAAATGCACAAAAAAAAATAAATCTCTCCAGTTCTGCCTGTGTCTGAGCCTTTAAACTCTGAAGCAGTGCTGTGAGAATCAGCTTTGCTGCGACTGGATCTAGTGTGTCAGTGGGGATCTGCTGGGAATTGATTCCAAAAGAGCTGTGATGTACTTGTAAAGGGCCGGGGTGGGGGTGTCTACTCTATTGGACTGCAGTGAGATGTTACAGTGGCACTGTGGGTTCATGGAAACCTCAGGGATGGACAGAAATAGGACGTGAACTTTTTGATTCTACATCACCCACACGAACCTGTCCTGAACTTGGGATTGGGGAAAGAAATACACAAGTGCAAGGGCTGGCAAATACTGCAGGGATCATCTTTCTCTAGTCCAGAGAATTCAGTCAGAAAGCAAGTTTGTTTGTGATCTAGGGGACAGAATGGAGAAGAGGGCTTGGAGCACAGGAAAAATTGCAGACAAGACTAGCCCTGCAGGAGCCAGACAAAGGCTTCTCTCCAAAAAAATATAAAGATTAAAGCAGGTGGTGTTCTTTAGCCACACCATTTGCCTTGAGCCACAAGGGCCCACTCTAGGCTTACAGCTTATTTGACTGCCTGGGAATACTGTTTGGACATAAAAATGGGTGTCTTAAATCTCATTCATAAATTAAACATACAAAAAATATACATATACAGTATAAATTGATACATATATATATATAAAACCTGGGTTTATATATATATATGTGCGTGTGTGTGTGCATATAAATTCTAGACACATTTCTGTGTTGCCTGGAAGGAAGCATGCATGAACAGCATATGAAGGGGAAGATGCTGAACAAGGTTTCTCTGGCACTGGACAGGTCTGCCAAGCACAAAACTACCTCCCTCCAGCAGCATTCCCCAGAGAGCTGAAAAAAGGGGAAGTGGTTTTAGCCCCCATTCTCTCCACACAGCACTTTTCCTGAAGATTCATAGAGCAGCTTCCTGTGTTCTGCAGACAGGCCACAGGTCCAATCAAGATCTGAAGAACCACCAGGCTAGAGCTGGAAAAGAAAAGGCAAAACAAAAACTAAAGCCAAAAACATACTACCATCCAGTCTGGTACAAAAAAGTGATATAAGGTCCTGCACCTGGGTCGGTGCAATCCCAAGCACAGCTCCAGGCTGGGTAGGTGAATGGCTGAGAGCAGCCCTGAGGAAAAGGACCTGGGGATCTGGGTTGATGAAAAGCTCAATGTGAGCCGAGAGTGTGTGCATGGGGCCCAGACAGCAACTGTGTGCTGGGCTGCATTAAGAGCAGTGTTGCCAGCAGGGCAAAGGAGGGGATTCTGCCCCTTTATTCTGCTCTTGTCAGACCCCACCTGGAGTACTGTGTGCAGTTCTGGAGACCTCACCACAAGAAGTATGTGGAACTGTTGGAGTGAGTCCAGAGGAGGGCCACAAGGATGATCAAAGGGCTGGAGCAGCTCTGCTATGAGGACAGGCTGAGAGAGTTGGGGCTCTGCAGCCTGGAGAAGAGAAGACTTCAAGTAGACCTTATAGTAGCCATCCAGGATCTGAAAGGGGCTACAGTAGGGCTGAGAAGGAACTATTCACAGTCTTGTTATGACAGGACGAGGGGTAATGGGTTTAAACTGGCAGAGGGGAGATTTAATTGAGATGTTAGGAGGAAGTTCTTTACAGTGAGGGTGGTGAGACACTGGAACAGGTTGCCCAGGGAGGTTGTGGCTGCTCCCTCCCTGCAGATGTTCAAGGCCAGGTTGGGTGAGGCCTTGAGCGACCTGTTCTAGTGGGAGGTGTCCCTGCCTATGGCACAAGGGGGTTGGAACTGGATGATCTTTGAGGTCCCTTCCAACCTAAACCATTCTCTTATCCTATGATTCACAGGTCAGGAACTGAAACTGGGCACCACTATATGGAGAACCCATGTTTGCCCATGTCAAAACAAGTTATCTGTCTCACCTGCCTGCTCCCTCTCTGATTTTCTCAGTCCCTTATGATTACCTTCCCTGGTTCTTTCTAAACTTGCTCTCCTCATTCAGCTGCTGAAGTGCAGTTGGGCCTCACGACCTGTTCAGCTTATGCCCAAAGGGGTAGCCAGGCACCTTGCAAAGTTTCTTTGCATCCCACTAGCCTCTTTGCAGCCCAAAGAGCACCTAACCACATCTGCAGGGAAGAGATCAGATGTTTTCAAAGGACAGGACTTCATCAGGAATTCTGAAACATTCTCACCTTCTGAGGAAAGTCAACAAATTTCAGCCGGGCAAGGAACCGCCTCACTTCTCCACGGCTTATTTTGGGAGTGGTGGTGTCCTTCAGCCACACCATTCGACCTTGAGTCATCATGGCCCACTTCAGGCCCAGCTTGCTGACTGAGAGAAATCCTGGTTGTTTTTCAGAGGTTGCAGTCGTTGTCACTGTGATGTGAAATGCATCCTTCTGGAGATCGTTAATGCCAACTGGTCCACCAGAAAAGGCCAAGAAAATATTGGTGAGGAGTGACTACATTTCTTCCAAAGGAAATCTTACAGTCAAAACATCCACTACACTGAGGGCACATTCAGCCTGACCTTACCATTGCATGTACTTTAGTTCATCGGAGAAAATTATTTGCAAGATGATTTTTTTTTTTTTTTTAACATGGAAATACACTGAAATTTTGATCAGGCACTTAAAGGGTTTGGCTCCAGGTGGTGGTTTTGCATGGAGTGTGGCCAGCAGGTCAAGAGAGGTGATTCTTACCCTGTACTCTGCTCTTGTGAGACTCACCCCACCTTGAATATTGCATCCAATTCTGGTGTCCCCACAATGAGAAGGACTCATTGTGCTCATTCGACCATTGTGCTCGAATGAGTCCAGAGGAGGGCCACAAAGGTGATTCAGAGACTGAAACACCTCTGCTATGAGGATAGGTTGAGGGAGCTGGGATTGTTTCGGCCTAGAGAAGACTCTCAGACCTGAAGAGATCCTACAGGAAGGCTGCAGAGAGACTTTTCAAAGGGTGTCTAGTGATAGGACAAGGGGGGGATGGTTTGAAGCTGAGGCAGAGCAGGTTTAGCCTGAATCTTGGGAAGACGTTCTTCGATACAAGGGTGGTGAGACACTGGAGGGAGGTTGCAGATGCCTCCTCCCTGAGGGTGTTGAAGGCTGGGTTGGATGAGGCCTTGAACAGCCAAGTCGAGCTGACAGTGTCCCTGCCCATGGCAGGGAGGCTGGAGTGGATGATCTCTAAGGTCTTTTCCAACCCAAGCCATTCTATGGCACAGAAGATGCACAGATTTCAGTACTGCAGATCATTTTCAGGGAGCTTTCCTTCCAGGTCTGTTAACAGCTATGGTTTTACCTCTACAGAAGGGGAAATTGGCAAAGCAGTTCATTCCACTGCAGAATGATCCTCAGAACAGACAGACCTCAGAAACCTCATCTACTAATAAACCCCTCTAAAAATTACATTCTATTTGTTCTTGACAGAGATGTTTTTTAAATACAAATCCAATTAGATGTATCTTTATGTAGCAGCTTTTTTATGCTTCCTGGCCTACTGGACTCAGTGCTGGATGAACAGATCTTCTATCCCACATTCCTGCCATGCTTCAAAAGCCTGGCTCTTGGTTGAGCTGCCTCAAAAAGAGCAAAGAAAGCCAACAGGGACTGTACAATTTTTTACAGATGTTAAATCCAGGCTTACTTGTCCCTGAAAACATCTTTAAATATATTTTTTATTCCTCTTTTCAAAAAGAAACAAAGAACTACCACAGTTGCTATCCCAGAGAGCAGAAGATGGCCAGCAAAGGCAGAAGTGATTCTGATTTGTGACAGAGAAAATTTTCATGCTAGTTCTTCACACACCACCTTAAATCATAAATAGCTCCACAGAAAGCTCATGGTAGAAAATATAAATGAAGCCAAACTCAGGTCTTTCCCTGTTTAAACATGAGCAAGAAATGTGGTAAGTCTTTTATTTGCAAAGTGGGGGCTGGGTAAGATGTTCCTTCAGTAGGAAGATGAATTTTATTTCCTACTGCTGACCTATGTGTGGTGGATTTCAGATGGAAGCATCTGAGCCGACAGATTGTTATAATCTGGAGTAGAGGAGGCTGAGGAGAGACCTCATTGCCCTTTATAACTATCTGAAAGGAAGTGGGGGTCAGTCTTTTCTCCCTATCATCAGGTGGAATGAGATAGAACAAGAGGAAATGGCTTGAAATTGTGCCAGAGGAGGTTTAGGTTGGATATTAAGAAAAATTTCTTTCCAGAAAGAGTGGTCAGGCATTGGAACAGGCTGCCCAGGGAGGTGTTCCAAGAAACATGTGGGACGTGTTTTAATGGCCATGGTGGTGTTGGGCCAATGGTTGGACTCCATGATCTTAGAGGTCTTTTCCAACCAAAACAATTCTATGACTCTACACCACATTGTTTCTCAGACGTACCTCTCCCTCTGTATTTCTTTTAGCCTAGGTAGTTTCTCCCCAATTTGTACTCACCTGCCGAAGCAATGACTTTGTCTGTTGCATTGGTGAGGTCCAAAAGGACTGTAGGAAAAACAGGATGGAGCAGATAGAGGTGGTGCAGCCCTGAGTGCTCAGGTCTGGGCCCATGTTGCTGTTGGAATGAAGGACAGAGGAAAATGTTACAGCTGGTTAGCAAAGAGGAGTCTAGCTTTGCTAGAGAGCTAAGAAGTTCTCTGACACTGCACTGTCTTTTCATGGGTCAGAGAATCAAAAACTCAGTAATTTTTCAGAGATGAAATCCTGCAAAGTGTTTTTGTTTTTTTTCTAAAACACAACTTCTGTTTGGTAAGGTTGAGATCTGGCTTGGTCCAAGACAGCTTGATGGGCAAAGCTAGAGTCTGGAAGTTTGAGTCTCTCTGCTCACTTGTGTGCCTGTGCAGAGAAGATGCACTCTAGGGCTGTGAGCAAATCTGCAGATAAAATACCTCCGTGCTGCAGGAAAAGAAACAAATTTACACAAAGTTTTGGTTTTGTGGACATTGACTTTCTCTCAATAAAACTTTCTGGTGAAGAATTTGCACACAAAACCTCCTGTGTTCAGGCTCAGAAAAGTCAGACTGCCAAAGCAAGAGGAAAAGAAGTCCAAGAGAGCCTTCTTAGATGGCAAGTTCAGAGTTCAGTTACATTAGGAATGAAAGACAGAGACTGCACATGCTCCACAGAGAAACCTCAAAGTGAAGGAAGGATGCTTGCTTACCCAAGTTTGTAACACAGGCTGTGCTTCATCTGCCCAGAAGAGAAAAACAGATCTCTTGTCCAAAGTCATGACTGACAGCGCATTGAGTTGTTGCTTCTGCCACGGGAATTCCTGGTTCCAAACCGGGAGGCCAGATCTGCCATCTATCACCACAACCTCAAGGCAGAGGAGAGATCTAGCATTAATGAGTGTCCAGGTGTGAGCAGAGAGATTCCTTGCAATGGCATGACCTGTGCTGTTCCCTTTCATGCCTGTGGCTACACAGTGATAAGTGTCAGCCACAGGAACAGGAAGCAGCAAGGAACAATTGTCCCTTTCTACCCAACTTCCCTCACTCCTATACTGTCATTGCCTACCTTGCTTTCACTTCTTTTACCTTTTTGTTGCCATCTCCAGTCTGTGCCTGAAGCAAGAAGTCCAGAGTTTGGTCAGCACCAAAGTAACCTGGTACAGGCTGGCTGCAAATTTGGAAAAACAAACACTCAGCCCCAGAGCAGAAACCTAAGAACTTCAGAGAGAGGCAGCACAGTCGCTTCCATCCTCCATTCTTCCTCTTAAAAAGGCAGATTTTGCTATGCTAAGTAGCATGTTCCATCCACTCAGAACTGTTTTGACTGTCAGGAACCATTTGCTGGTGGATCAGAAAAGTGAAATATGAACAAGCAGCCCATGGTGCTTGTTAGACATTTTTCAGAGCTGTCTCTGTGTGGGGCATCCCTTGCTGGGCTGCACAGGCATTTGTTTATCACCCTGTGGCACAGCCCTGTATTATTCTTCCCTTAGCATGAGCACCAAAATAGTTTTGCTAAGGTCATAAAATATTACCCAGCCCCTTCAAAAGGCATTGGTGGATTTGACCTCCTGCTGAAAATGTATTTCCCAGGCTGCCTTAGCTGTGAGAAATGGCTCTAAATATACTCACCACTAATGTCAGGCCATGATTCTTTTGTTTTCTCACTGCTGGCAGTTTCACAGGCCTTTTTATAACCTTCAGCAGTTGAAATTAAGTCCCCTCTCATCCTCTCCCTTCTGGATGACATAACATCATTACTTGAATGCCCCTCATTATAACTGTTTTCTAACCAGCCTGCTTGCCTTTGGCTTTCTCAGTCTTATCTCTGCCTTCCAGAAACTCACCACAGCTAGACAACAAGGCTCTAAAGAAGCACAAACGATGCCTCAAAACACAGGGAATCCAAGATCATATGGCAAGGCAGGACCATCAGAAAATGTCTTCACTCCTCTGCTTATGACATATTGCTGTATTTCACCCAATTAACCAAGTATCAGTAGGCTGCCTTTGACTAGATCTACCAGCCTTGAGGCTTGCTGTGGAAATACAAAGATGGGATGAATTCATCACTTCTCCTGACAGTCATCTTTAATGATGAATCTCCCTCCCAGAAACATGCTTGCATTTCATTTTCTTGAATATGAATGGCTTTTGCTCCAAGGCACTTGTTCTTGATATGGCAAGATTAAAATGCCTGTTAGTTCCCATTACTTACATATGCTTATGAACTCACCTCTCAGGCTTCTCTTCAATCATATTAACCCACTGGACTGAAATCTTTCATGCTAAATCATATTTTTTTCCCAGTCCTTTCCTCCACCTTTTTTTTTTTTTTTTCACAGCTTGCCTTTTAAAATGTGTATACCAGAATGGCTCCTGAACAGCAGTGCCACAGTACAGCAGAGGTTTGACCATTCATATTTACTACACGAAACAATGTCCTCTGCTTCACCTTTGGCATCCAACACCAATGCTTTCAAAGCATTACCATGGGACTGCAGCCTGAAAGCTCCCCAGCAGCAAAAGAAAACAATAGGTAGTTCTGTCCCATGGGTACAAACTTAAAACCTCTCCTAAAGGTGCCTCTTCTCACGGCCCTTATGGGTTAGTCAGCAGCAGTGCCCACAAACTGAATGCAGATCAGACATAAATATTTTAGATGCTACCAATCAACTGAAAAATCCCCTGGGTGCTCTCTTAAATGAACCAGAAGGTTAGTAATTATTCCTGCCCAACAGTAATCCCCAAAGCAACCTGCTATTAATCCTCTCTCATCTGAAACATCCATTTGCAACACAATTTTCAACTGCTTACCCAATTTCATGGTCGCTGAACTCCGCCCTTGTTTTATGACTACTGATTCTCCTTTATGGTTTTCCAGGGATCTTGTCAACAGCTATATGAAAATGGAGCACATCTGCAGTGGCCAGGTTGTCTATCTTGGAGACTGTTCCCAAAGGGTTGGGTTCAGTCTGGCTGGCTGGAATGGTGTGACTGGGGCAGGTTTCTCAGGAAAAGGGGAGCTCTCAATTGGCTTTGAAAGCTTCACCTGATGAGGAACTAGGTTGACACTTGTGGTCCCTTCCAACCCTGACTGATTCTATGATTCTATGACTCTGTGGTGACACCCCTGAGCTGAATTTGTTGCCTAGCCTGTGTCACTTCAGCAGAACTTACTTTAAGTCCTAAAAAAGTCCAAACCCTCTTAAGTAAATGCTTCTCTACAATATATTCAGTCCACCAAATTTCATCTCTCTTAACCCCAAGAAAACAGGCAGTAAAGGACTTGAATACAGTGGCCTTGAGAAACAAATGCTTTCATTATTTTTCAGTGTCTATCTGGCAACTCCTGTTGCACTCTGTCTCTTGGGAGGTCACAAAACCAGAAAAAAAATAGGGTTGGAGTACAGCAACATGGAGTATTAGATGCCCAGAGAGGTTGGAGGATGGAGTTTCCATGCTTGTCAGCACATAGCCAACTTGCTGAGCTACTTGAGTAGACAGATTGGCCCAGGCAATCCAGATGCCTTCCAACCTCAACTACATTGTGTTCCTATGTATGGAACAGGTAAAGCAGTTTTCAACCCTTCTTGAGCTGAACCCATAGACATTTTCCAATTCCTTCGTGGGTCCATTTCACAGTATCCATGAACTAGCTTTGCTTAGACAATACATGCTTACCCTTTAAACTAGACCCCAGACACATCCAGAAATCTCCAGACTAGGGGCCCAAAATATTTAGTCCATCTCCTCTCCTCATAGCATGATCAAGCAGCCATAAGCCATTCCTAAACCATTGCTTATGCCACTCACCTACCCTCAAGAACTCTACCTGAATATCAAACCTACCTGAACATCTATCTTTTTTTTTTTTTCTTAACTAAGTTCCAATGCCTTCTTTCTATAAATGCTCTTGACAGTCAGGTAACACAGAGCTGGGAAGTGCTTTCTTTTCTCTAGACAGTAGAGCAAGCAATTTGTTTCCCACATAATTTCCCTCAACTGTGCCCAACTGCCCTTTGCAAATATTTAATACTGGGTAAGCTGAAATTGCTGGTTATTATCAACCCAGGAGATCTGGCAAATTACTTAATTGCCATGTGTGAAATTAGAGGCCAAGCAGTTTCATTTTAAGGTTTACATTTAGTCTAGATGGTGTGCTGACTGTCATCAGGGTGCTCATTTTCGGTTTTCAAGGAACATTAAGATCTGTGGGCCACACTGAGACACCTTCTCAAAATACTTAACATCACCAATGCAATTTCTCCTCTCCACTGAGCTGGCAAGTGGCAGCCCTGAGCAGCAGATGGGCTGGACCACTCACTGGCAAGCCCCTGAATTCCAACGCCACAACACTCCCTTGACAACAAGGATAGGTACCTGAATCAGACCCTTTACCTGTGATCACTCACAAGCACACAGCTCAGGTTTCCAGCCTTCTGCTCTTTGCTCCCCCTGCCCTCCTCACTTGCTCAGCTGTGCATCTGCACACATCCAGGTCTTAGATTTCTCTCCAGACTTGGGGAATTCTTAACTGCTTTCCAATGAGCACATGTGCTAGAGAGGTAATGGTACAGGAAAAAATAGGACAGACAAATGTTCCCAGTATGTAACCTGCTGATGTTCTGCAGTTCCAGGGTCCAGCGGGGCTCCAGATCCTCTCCTCGCAGTAGGATCAAGCTGTCTTTGGTTGTGATGAGCAGGTTGCTGCAGTTTGTGTCAGGTGTCTTCATCATCTGCAGGAAGTCAACACCCCCACTGGAACAAATGGAAAGCAGAGAAGAGATTACAAGGCTTTCATTTGCATCAGCTGCCTGTCCACATGGCATTTCATCCTACCTGAGATTTGAGCTGTTGTTGGAGAACCCTATTTTTCCCCCAGAAAAAGATATTCTGGGCATTCTTTTGGGCATTCCTCAGTTAAGTGGGTTAAAGTTAGGTGTGGGGTCTTCCAAACACCTAGAGTTACTATAAAAAACAGGAAGCTTGTGGGTTCACATTTGTTCCTACCCTGGCTGACCTCCAGAACAACTTAGCAGCAAAGAAATGTAGGCCTGGAATGCTTCAAACAGACTGAGCTTCCCAAAGGGACTCCATTAACTAGGAATAACATATATATTTTTTTTTCCCCTTCAGGTACAAATAAGGGGTGGATTTGAAGAACAAGGAGCAGGAGAAGCAAAGACTCTCTTTGATCATACTCTCCACTTCTTTTGCTACAACAACCACAGGACAGGGAGGAAGCAATGGGTTCTTGGGTTCTCCCAGAGTACTGTTACGAACTGGACAACAAAAAGAAGGAGAGTGCTGAAGTAGGAGAGACCATCTCTAGGTGTACTATGGGTTGTCTACCCTTCCCTTCCTCTTCCAGCAGATGACAAGTCCATTTCCTACCTGTAAATGTCAATGAGCTCTGACAGGTTGACAGATCTGCGCTTTTCCCACTCTGGCTCTTCCTGCTCCAGCACTGCAGGAAAGCGATCTCGGTTTCTGGCTTGGGTAAAGATATCCCTCAGGGCAATTGCTTGGACATTACCTGCCAAGAAGATTAAGGATGAAGAGACCTGCCTGTAGAAGTTAGCCCTGAGGGTCTCTGAGACCACTGCAGTTGTGGTAGAAAGCAAAGAAATGCTCAGAGCTGGAACTTCCCTGGCATGGGAACCATTTGTTGGGAAACTCCAAGTTACTCCAAGCTGGCAGGTATTGGTGCTCCTGCACTTTTCCACACCATGGCACTGAGACTTGTTCCCATGCTCTCTAGTCCGAGCTTTTACAACAGAAGGCATAGCAGAAACATCTCAAGGATGCTCTGGGCCGTTTTAGATGAAATGAATGTTTTCTTGGTAAGGTAAATTGCTGAAGAGGCAAAGAGCATCTTACCAAACCCAAACAGGATGTAGATGGCTCCTCGGCTGGTGATGTGGACTTGGGGGCCAATCACTTTCCCTTCTCCATTGATTTTGTACTTCACAGGGCCACCCAAAGCAGTGCCAGTCTTTCCTGAGACCAAGATGAAAAACGCATCAGGCTGCAAAGAGAAAGGTGTTGAGATTTTTAGCAGTCCTTTCATGCACTTGTGAAAGCACTTCTCAGAATCTTTTCTGGTCCCCACAGCCTGAGGCTCCATTGCTCTTTGCCCCCACAGCAAGGTCTAGCTTGTGGTCTCTTTCTCTTTGCTCAGTCTGGCTTGCTGGGTGTCTTTCATGTTTTTCTCTTGACTGCAAATGCATTGAAGATGAAAGGGACTTCAAAAACCTGAACTCCCCTAACAACATGAATACCAGAATTGTGGGGAGGGACAAGCACAGAGGAAATCTGTTGTCTGAATTAACCACAAGAATTTCTTTCCTTCACATAAGATGAATGCTCCTTTCTCCAGAGATCTATCTCAGCATGGCTTAGCACTCACTTCAAAACCAGTCTTCACTGAACAGAAACACAAAATTCTCAAGTCCCATCCAGGGGTAAATAGTGACCCTTTTGTTCTTTGCTAGATGACAAGGAATGTAGGTAGTGTCATTATCGCCTGATCTCACCGCTCTGACCATTTGAAAGAAAAAGATTTCAGGGAAATCTAAGGGAATGAAAATTAGGGGCTCCTGATAAAACCTTGCCACATGAGACTCCCAGTTCTTCCTCTAGCTAGTGATGGTTCTTCCAAATGCTGAGCAGTGATATGCTGTACCTGTGTCTCCTTGAGAGCCAGAACAACAATATCCCTAATCCCATCTCCATCTACATCCGGAAGAGTTGCAGCTGGTGCAGCCAACATCCCACTTGAAAGGTGGATGTAGTTCAGTGTCCAGATGGTCTTGCCTACGAGAAGAACAGGAAGAAAGAGACCTGCAGAACTTGGGGAACTGGCAGGCATCCTCAGAGTTCCACAAAACCTTTTTGAAGGAGGGAGCAAACAAGATTGTTTACCCCATTCTCTGGGAAACGACAAGCCTACAAACTGGGACAAGTTGCAGTGAGGAGCAAAGATCTTGCCCAAGCATTTCTACAGATTGCTTACTGAGTCATACCTCAGGTCCTCCCATGCTTCCACCTTAGCATCCCTCTAAAAAGACCTGAACCCAAAACAATTCCTGAAATGGCAGAGAATCTTACTCTTGAAAGGAGAAGCTAAATGAGAGTGCTGCTTTGCAGGACAGCAGTTGTTATCGTCAGCCAGGAGTAAAGCCTGTAGGTAAAGCCTGTAGGTAGATGCCAGAAAAGGGAACAGATGGGCAGTTCTGATATGCAAAATGCAAATCTGTGTCTCAGTTAAATTCCCATCAGCAAACAGTCACTCCAGCACTGTGTGCTCAATCCACCTGAGGGGGAAAGCATGTTAGCAGACGTGATGTGAAATAGTTCAGCAGCCCAGCACGGACCCAGCTGGAAACTCAGCAAAACCTGATTTTCAAATTGGCAAATAAACAACCCATGCCCCCCCACCAAAAAAAAATGGGGGGGAGGGAAATTAAATTAAATGCTTTTACTTTTTCTTGATTCTTTTGCCAACACTTCTGCTTTTTCATTCACGGTTAAAAAATGCTTTTCTGATGCTGATGCTGCTCTGTAAAGTAGGGTAGGGTAGGGTTTGCCTCTGCATGACAAAGGAAGCTAAAGGCCAGACCTGCAAATGCTTGCATACATTAATAACACTACTCCTGCTGTTAAAGGAGACAGCCTCTGGTCTTGACTGTGTAAGTACTGTGTAAACAATCTGGTCCCTAAAAGCATGAGAGATAAGTGACACTGCTCATTGCCTGGATCTTGCACTTAAACCCAAGGTTTCTTGTATGCCTCCATCAGCTGCTCTGATTACAAATTAATCCCTGTGCCTACCTATAAATATTTCTGCCAGTGAATCAATGTGATAGAACAAACAGCAGAGAATGGAGATACACATGACCAAGTGATTAAAAATACAATATTCATTCATCTCTAGTAAATTCTTCCATGGACCTAATTTCTCTGGAAGGTTTGCTGGATGTAGCACATGTCCTCATGCAACTTCTTCAAGAACACTGATCAGCTTCCCAGTGATGTTAAGAAGGTGCTGAGTTGTACTAACAGCTCAAAGTTGATAAGAAAATATCTTACATATTCTTTATGCCATGGGGATGCTACAGGATGAAGATCATAGAATCAGTCAGGGTTGGGAGGGACCATAAGGATCATCTAGTTCCAACTAGATGCCCCTGCCATGCCCAGGGACACCCTACCCTACATCAGGCTAGCCTCAGCCAGCCTGGCCTTAAACACCTCCAGGGATGGGGCTTCAAACACCTCCCTGGGAAACCCATTCCAGGGTCTCACCACTCTCATGCTGAACAACTTCCTCCTCACATCCAGTCTAAATCTCTCCACCTCCAGCTTTGCTCCATTCCCCCTAGTCCTCTCACTACCTGAGAGCCTAAAAAGTCCCTCCCCAGCTTTTTTGTAGGCCCCCTTCAGATCCTGGAAGGCCACAAGAAGGTCACCTGGGAGCCTCATCTTCTCCAGACTGAACAGCCCCAACTCCTTCCGTCTGTCCTTGTAGATTAACACTTTGAAATGTTCTGAGGTGGCAGGATGAAAATGCTGCCACAGAGCAGCTATGGTTTGGATTGTCTTGTCCTATGTAACAAAAAATTCATTGCATTTTGACTCTTTCCTGTGTCTCACTGGATTGCAGCCACCACAAAGTGCCAGCACTGGATCATTAATGCTTATTAGTCCATGAAAGAAAACAAAAAAGCAGAAGCGTATTTCTAATGCTACTGCTTGACTCTACCTGTGGAAGCACTGAGAAGGCTGAGGAACTTTGATGTGCCTGTAACAAGGCAGACAGGCTCTGCAGGTGCCCCCAATGACAGTCCTTTGCACTGCACACTCCGAGTCTCCTCTGGAAGCTGGATGGACCACAGGGTGCTGCCATTCATACCAGACAGGGCCACCACGGTTACAGAGGGCCTAGAGACACCTGGAAAAGACAAGAAAGAGAGAGTGAAATCCTTTATCATCAAAAGTTACATCCATGCTGCCTTTGGCATTAGAGCTTGAGCTACAACTTCAGCTTCCAGAGCTGAGTAGCTTAAGCCAGTCACATCCACACTGCCTGCAAACAAAGTTGAAAAATCCACCCCATAACTGAGTCTCTCTGTCTGAAGAGCCAAGCAGTGACTCCAGACAAGTTGGGCTGTCAGCCAACACCGCAGATAACCATGGAAATTGGACCTGTGCTCACAGCAAGAAATGTGTCAGCTAGGCACAGAGGAACCAAGATCCTGGAGACAATCTGCTCAGTTGTGCTGGCTTCCTGGTGTGAAATGTGCCTGCTGTCAAACCCCTCTCCCACAAAACAACAGCCAGCTCCAAGTGGAAACCTTAAGTGACTCCCAAGGCAGATGCTACCTCATGTGAATGTCCTGGATTGATGTAATTCTGGAGCCCCAGCAGGTGATTGGCAATCTGAGAGCTTTTCTCTTATTTTTCCACCATTTCTTATTCTGAAAATCAGACTGAATGCAACCAATTGGTGTAACTTAGGGGATCTTTTCCTAATTGACCAATTTGCACAAAACAATTGTGGGGGAGACAGGAAAAAAAAAAAAAAAAGAAAAGTGCTCCATGCCATTTCCATTGACTGTTGGCTCAGATTCCAAATGTGAGCAACTTTTGAGCTCAGCCTGCCCTCAAACATAGCTGTGGTCACTGTGATGTCCACTTGGCATGCTCCTATCACAATTTAAGATGAACTCACATAGATTTCAAAATAACAACAGGTCCCAGCTGAATCCTGTCTTACCAGGCAAACAACATATGACTTGGCTACACAAAAGGAATAACTGGGCCACTGGCTGAAAGCAAGTCTCAGCCTGCTCGCCAAATCAAACTCCCTCTCTTCTCAAGCTGAAAATCATCTGATTTAAGCTAATCGGTTGCCTCAACCCCTTCATTTAGAACCACAGAATCACAGAATCAGTCAGGGTTGGAAGGGACCACAAGGATCAGTCAGTTCCAAGCCCCCTGCCATGGGCACAAACACCCTACCCTACATCAGGCTGCCCACAGCCTCATCCAGTCTGGCTGCAAACACCTCCAGGGATGTGGCCCTAACCACCTCCCTGGGCAACCCATTCCAGGCTCTCACCACTCTCATGCTGAACAACTTCCTCCTCACGTCCAGACTGAATCTGCTCACCTCCAGCTTTGCTCCATTCCCCCATGTCCTGTCACTACCTGATAGCCTAACAAGTCCCTCCCCAGCTTTTCTGTAGGCTCCCTTCAGATAGTGGAAGGCCACAAGAAGGTCACCTGGGAGCCTCCTCTTTTCCAGACTGAACAGCCCCAACTCTTTCAGTCTGTCCTCATAGGACAGGTGTTCCAGCCCTCTGATCATCCTCATGGCCTTTCTCTGGACAAGACTGGCAGGGACCAACAAGTAATTCTTGAATTCAGCTCATACCTGAAGTATATATAAGATGAAGAAACAGCTAAAAATGTCATAGCTGAGTCCATCAGGTAGCTATCTCAAGCTTATCTCTGCTTGACACTGTGAATGCTCTGAACACAAGCTACAGGAGGGCTGATGTCCAGCTATTCAGGTACAGGATTATGATGTGTTTAGATCTGATTTAGTATCTACTTTTTGTCTTGCAGCACAGCTCTAGTCCAGGAGGCAGCTAGGTATGATTACTCCCATTCAGAGCATGCTGAGAACTGGACATATGTCTGTGATGAAAAATAAATACAAAGCACAGAGTGCAAGGAAAACCTCCAGAAACTGAATGCAGCCTTTACATCAACAGAATCTCCTGCTCTCACTTTCTTTTGTAACTTACTCTAGTTTGCTCTCTGCTCATAGGTTTGTTTCTATAGGACTCACTGTGAAATACCAAGGGCCATGGAGAAGCAGCACTCTCCCAATCCTCTTTTATTATCCCACCCTTTCAAGAGCCAGGGCATTTCGGTCCCACAGAAGTTCTCTTCAGGCTGTGCAATGTATGCTTGCTCCCTGAATACATCTCTGAGATTGAACAGATATACATAATCTCAGGTGGTGCCAAGGCTGGGCAGATGCAGCACAGCAGGCAACCAGAAACCCTGCAGGACTTCAGAAGCCCAGTGCAATAGGATGCCACTGGACTTGGCAGCCCCTGTATAAGAATGGCCAGCATCAGCAGGCTGCTGCTATGCTACCTGATGGTGTGAGGGTTAATAAAGCAAAAAGAGCCAGGAGGAGAAAGCAGGAAGCTATCTGCTAAACAGCCAGGCACAGCAGCTTCCCCATCATCA
The DNA here is from genome assembly GCA_013396835.1 of Psilopogon haemacephalus. Taxonomy (NCBI): domain Eukaryota; kingdom Metazoa; phylum Chordata; class Aves; order Piciformes; family Megalaimidae; genus Psilopogon; species Psilopogon haemacephalus. The sequence goes on along the minus strand of VWZI01006226.1, from coordinate 139,307 downwards.
CCCAGTGTTTTATTTGTGAGTTAACAATGATTTGGAGCCTGGAAAGTGTATGGAGTAACCTGGAGAAAAATGCAGCAAGGTGAGGGTGTTTTCTACCACATCAACCTACAGCTGCTCTAATAAAATCCATAAAGCAACTAGCTAGAGTTCAGGAGAATTAGTGCTCCAAAAGACAGCTCTGCCATCACTGTCCCTGTTGTCAACTATCCTTGGTAAGAACCAGAACACCGGATCACAGACCAGGAAAGAGTCAAGCCTCTACCAGTGAATCTCATTTGTGATCTTTGCCAAGCTGCTTCCTTTTTGTGTGCTTCCACCTTTGTGTCTGTAAAATGCAGGTAGCCAGCCTGAGCAATTTGGCGAAGAGATTACAAGGGTGGATAAAATCCCCACTTTATTTTCAACTGCTACTAGTAGAGCAGTGTTTTCTGATCACTTTATCTCTGCTCCCAAACCAAGTGTACACAAATACAGCACAAAGAGATGGACTTGCCTCAGGATGAGATTGGGGAATACAGATGGTATTCAACAGGTATGGAAGCAGAGGCTTTCAATGGAAATTACAAGCAGCATGACAATGCACAAGCAAAGTTCACCAGCTGTTTTATGGAACTCTGAAAAGAGCAAGGCAGTGGATCTGCAACGGTGGGGGCTCTTCCCATGCCTAAGACAAACACACACAGACGAGCAGAGAAAGAAGAATGGAAAGGAACTGTGGTGCTTACCCTTGACACTGGCATTCATCAAGGCAGTGAAGACAATGAGGATGTCAGGGATCCCATCGCCGTTGACATCAGCCAGCTCCAGCGGGGACAGCACACCGCCTGCAAGTCACAGAGAATCACTGCAGTGCTGTCAAAGAGGCCACCCAGCCCATTTCCCATGCCGGGAGAGGAGGGCTGGCCTAGGAACAGGGTCAGCCAAGCCTCACAGAGTTTGCTAGGGAAGCACCAATGCCAGGCAGCTCACACCATGATGAGATATTTCATTGCATGGAAAGGAACACAGCATCTGGATCACAGAAAGGAAAGGGAAGTGGAAAATGGAAGAGCTAGCAGAAGAAGATTTCTGCTTCCCATTTTGCTTTCTAAGGTGATATGGGAATCACATGTTCTTATGAAAGGCATAGATTTGCAAGCCAGAAGCAGAAAGCAAGGAGGGAGAGACATATCTAGACCTGGCAGAAAATATTTCACCAATCACTGTTACTTTACTGCAAAAGTCAGAATGGGAGATACTTCAGAAACGTTACCAGTGGCCTGTATAGGACGACAAAAGATGACAAATTTTGATTTACGGATTCAAGTGGGACAAGAAGACAGAAGAAATAAGGTTAGTAGTGCCAGTTAGGAGACACAAAGACTTCTATCCCCCTCCTCCCAAACACACTCACACACTTCAGCATGGAGGTGCTGGTGAAATTCAGGATGCTGAGAGGGAGGTGCTGTATTTTAAAGTGGGCTGGGCCATCTCCAGGGGGAACAGAGCACATCATCCAGACAAAAAGGCAGGATGGGAGAAGAGTCAAAATGTTTCTCGGTGTTGACAGAGACAAGATTCTGTGGCATTATTATCTCCTTATGCCAGATTTCACAGGCCTCAGCTTGAAGAGTGAGCAGGGGACAGCCACCTGTCTGTTTGTTACCTCGGAGCATCTGCAGTGGTGAGGAAGGGCCTCTGCTCCGACCTGGCTCTCCCAGATAGGTCTCTCCCGCCGATGCCCAGCCTGGGAGCTGCCACCTCCCCCAAGCCAGATGCCGTTCCTGGGGCTTTCTCACCTGCTCCCTGCCCTAGGTTGCGGTTCCAGGTGTTATGCAAGTCTCTAGGGGGACAGGGAATTAGAAAGGCGCACACCAACACAAGAATCATGGAGATCACCACAGTGAGCAAAAAAATCGCCGTGCGCAGGTACGGCATGAGGGAGGGAGCAGCCTTCTGCTCCAGGCTCCCGGTCGTCTCTGCAGGATAACCCTCGGGCACGCTCTCTGACGTGTGCTGCTTCGTCATCCCAACCTCCACATCAGAGTCAGGGTCCTGCACCTCCTCAGGGGGACTCTTCCCATTCTTGACACCCCCATTCTTCTGGATGTTGAGTACCAGGTCATCTTCGCTTTCATCACTATCAGCCTGAGTGAGGGGATCGTATTCCCCTAGGTCGGGGCTCTTCTTTCCTGAGGGAAGAGATGGAGAGAGACAATGAAGCATGAGTTACTCACTTTTGCAGGATCTCAATGGAGAAAAGGCTGCAGTGGAGCCCTCCCTACAGAAGGGATGACAGCACGGTCTGCACTTTGCATGGGTCCGAGTGTAAGTGAAAAAGAGTCTGCCTATGTTTCAGAGCAGCAGCTGCAGGAGAAAAGATGCCAACACTTTTATTTCCCCAAGATCATAGAATGGTTTAGGTTGGAAGGGACCTCAAAGACCACCCAGTTCTAAACCCCTGCTACAGGCAGGGACACCTCCCACTAGAACAGGTTGCTCGAGGCCTCATCCAGCCTGGCCTTGAAAACCTCCAGGGAGGGAGCAGCCACAACTTCCCTGGACAACCCATTCCAGTGTCTCAAGATACAGGTGTATGTATATAATATCTATATAGACATGTAGGTAGGTGTATCTATACATATGGAATTCATGAAATGAGAATTATTAGTTCTCATTAGAATTATTAATTAGAATTGCTATGATTCATTCTAATACGTTCCTGTTTGGTAATGAGACACATTGGCACGAAATCATGCTTAATGCTCTGGGTACCTAAACCACTCTCTTGACATCAGACTCTGAACTCCTTTAGCATCTGCCAGCTTCTCATCCCACCACAGCCCCTTTTCACTTGTGCTCTATGTTCTCTGAGGCGACCTCACTCTGAAACTCTCTCTGAAACTCTTTTTTTTCCCCTCCTTCTCCTGCCAGGTCCAAGCAGCACTGCTGCCTCCTAGCATGGCACATCAGCTGGCCTGCTTCGTGAAGGATAGGAGGGATAGCACACTACACAGTTTCTTTGCAGTGCTGGTAAAAATGATCAACTGAAGATGAAGGCAAAGTGATTTTGCCCTTTTGGGCCAGTAACATGCCGGTGTCTGAAGGTGTCAGGCCCGTTTCTCTAAGACACCACCTTTCTGCATGGCTCAGCACTGAGAGGGGGAGTGCTCCAGCCTCTGCACCGCTCCTCCTTCCACCAGAGCCAACACCTTGTGCTTGGCCTTACCAAGATAGATAACTTAGTGCTGTCACCTTCAGGTGCTGGTACAGTAAAGTAGCTTGGCCTTAGGTGTCTTCCCCACAGATGTCTGGCACATAGACAACGACTCTGCCAAGCCCAAGACGGCTGCAGGGAGTGTAACAAGGGCAAGTGCAGAGCCTGGTTGCACACACTGGCATAAGGCCAGGGCCATCTGTTTATGGGTGCAGGCAAGATCACACAGCCTGACTGCCCTGAGCTACGAGTGGAAGATCACGTCTCAGGGAGCTGCCCTGTGCCACTAGGCTGGGCATGGAGCCATGGCCGCTGCTCTGGTGATTGCTGAGGCTCAGTCTGTCTCTCTCTCTCTCCTATTCCAAGGTGGGACTTCGCTATTCCAGATATGCTTCATTTCCCTTTGCCTAAAGTTGACCTGAGACAGGAGTTAGCTTATGCCCAAAGATGCCTGAAGTGATACATGCAAGGCATAAATAATAAGCAAAACTAAGCAAGCTGTAACCACTTTCAGAGACTAAGATAATGGGAAGGCTTTACAGAGCAGAAATTTAAGGGGTTTCATGGTTGTTTTTTCTGCATAATATTCCTTACTCCTGTTTTTTTCTGTGAAGGCAAGACTCAGTTACAGACGTACTGCAACACACCTATTTTGCAGCAGCTAGAATCTATTTTGCACCACATGCATTTAATTTTTTTTCCCTCTTTTCTCACCCCACAAAAGTATTTTCACTTCCCCTTTCTGTACCACATATTCAGCCAATCCTACTAAAGCCCACACAGCCCACGTTAAGCGGAGCAGCCAACACAACCCACCTACACTGAACAGTGGGGGAAAAAAAAGATGTCTTACAATATATCAGAGCCTTCCCTTTCAAATTAGGGCCTTCTACAAGAGACTGAAGTAAAACAAAATAATCCAGTACATATAAACAATCCCAAAAGCTGTTTATTGTGGAGGCAGAGCACCCAGCTAAAAGATACTATATTCCCACAGGATAGTCCAGTGTATCCCTGTGAGACACTGCATTGCTTCACATAGATCATAAAGTCATTGAATAGTTTGTGTTGGAAGGGACCTTAAAGATGGGCAATGGGCAGGGACACCTTCCACTAGACTAGGCTGATCAAAGCCCTCTCCAGCCTGGCCTTTGAACACCTACAGGAAGGGGGCATCCACAATCTCCTTGGGCAACCTGCTTCAGCACCTCGCTACCCTCACTGTCAAGAATTTCTTTCTAATCTCCTGTCTAAATCTACCCCTTTCCAGCTTCAATCCAACCCCCCTCATCCTATCACTACAAGCCCTTGTGAAAAAAATTATTTTCCCAGCGCTTCTTGTAGGCCCCCTTCAGGTACTGGAAGGCTGCTGTAAGATCTCTCTGGAGCCTTGGCTCTTCTCCAGGCTGAACAATCCCAGCTCTCTCAGCCTGTCCCCATAGGGAGGTGCTTCAGCCCTTTGATCATCTTTACAGCCTCCTTTGGAGCTGCTCCAACAGTCCAATGTCCTTCTTAAGCTGGAGGCACCAGAACTGGACACAGTACTCCAGGTGAAGTCTCACAAAAACAGAGAGAGGAAGACTCACCTCACTTGGCCTGCTGGTCACAGGTCTTTTGATGTAGCCCAGGACACTGTTGGCCTTCTGGGCTGCAAGAGCACATTGCCAGCTCAGGTTGAGTTTTTCCACCAACCAATAATCTGTCCTAAACACGCGTGCAAAGTGTGGGCTTTTCAGGAAGCCCTAATGGTGTTGACTCCATCGTGCAAACAGCACAGAAGGCCACTGACCTCGGTGGCACACAGCAATCTGCTCAGAGACTGCAGTGACAGCACAGGGTGGATTTCCCAGGTGCCTATGCAGCAGGTTGTGCTGACAAGTTGCTAAAAGGGTACTCAGCAAAAAACAAATTCCAGGGAGGACTCTCTGGCAGGGCATTTGCAGCTTCTCGCTACAGATCCAGATGTGCTAGTTCAAGTCAGGTCAGAGTGGTATGAAAAGCAAATGCTGCTGGCCCAAGAGCAAATGGAATTTAGTTTGAGAATTCCAAGTCAGGCAGTTACGTTAAGCAGACTGCTCCTGGTTGTAGAAACCAGTGTGCTTTGAGCAAAACAACTCGACAAGATACATTTCAGATGTACTGTGATTTATTTAGTTGTTTAAATTAGAGACTGAAACCTGCTGTTCATCCTTGCATTGATAAGAATGGGCTTTATCTGCATCAGTTTTGTTCTGGATCTCTAGGAGTCACATCCAAACTAGGGTTCACTCACTCAAACTGGCAAGAATGGAGATGCTGGCAATGCTGACACTGGTGTCAACCACAGTGTGTAACAGGAACACCTTTCTGTTGAGAACCACTGACCAGAGGCTAGAATCATAGAATGGTTTAGGTTGGAAGAGACCTTAAAGATCATCCAGTTCCAACCCCCCACCATAGGCAGGGACACCTCCCACTAGATCAGGTTAGATTAGGCTACTAAACAGTAATGAGTTACAGCTTTTGGTGATCTACATAGGAAAAGACTGAGTTACAGGAGAGATGTAAAGCAGAGAGCTGCTCAGTCTTATTCCACATCTAACTTTGACCAGGAACTAGAAACTGGCATTCCTTCTCTCTCCCTCTCTCTCCTTAAAAAGTTAGCTAGCACTCTCACCAGGCACAGCCACTCAGTAAGGTCAGGCATAAAATTTATCCTCAAGAGGAATCAAGTGCCCATCTCCCTCTGTTTGTAGAGAGTCATAACAATAGATCTGTGAATGTTTTGGGAATGCACTGGCAGTATTTTAAGGACATGTTCAGCCCAGCCTTCTGAGGCTGTTCTGTGGTGCAGAGAATGCATAACTCATGATTCACCTGGCTAGAGACAGTGCAGATGGAACAGGACTCTTAATTGAGCTTTAGGTCGCTTGCTGTGGGATGCCACACCTGCCTTCCACCAATCATTCCCAAATGATTTTCCACCAGAAAAGCACAAATAGAGAGACATAAATAGTAGCAAAGAATTTCATAGAATCAGTCAGGCTTGGAAAGGACCACAAGGATCATCCAGCACCAATCTCCCTGCCATACTCAGGGACACCCTACTCTAGATCAGGCTGCCCACAGCCTCATCCAGCCTGGCTGCAAACACCTCCAGGGAAGTGGACCCAATCCTTGAGCAACCCATTACAGGCTCTCACCCCTCTCATTCTGAACAACTTCCTCCTCAAGTCCAGTCTGAATCTCCCCACCTCCAGCTTTGCTCCATTCCCCCTAGTCCTCTCACTACCTGAAAGCCTAAAAAGTCCCTCCCCAGCTTTTTTTTGTAGGTCCCCTTCAGATCTGTCTTTAAAACAAAGGCCACAATAAGGTCACCTGGGAGCCTCCTCTTTTCCAGCCTGAACAGCCCAAACTCTTTCAGTCTGTTCTCATAGGAGAGGTGCTCCAGCCCTTTGATCATCCCCGTGGCCCTGATTTGTGAAAACAAGGGCAGCCTCACACCTTTTAGAGAACTATGATTTACTGAGAAGTCCTCCTGCAGTCAAATGCTTTCACTTCTGGTCAACGACAAGGCTAAAGCTGAGGAAAGATACTTTGACCATCAAGACAAAGCTAAAACTGCCTCTGTTGCAGGTGATTAGCTGTCAGAAAAGTCAATACTCATAATGCAGTTTTCAGCTTTCCATCACGAGTAGATCCAAGTTGGTGTTTTGGTCAAACTCTCACTCTATCACCCTATCTCCCTCAAAACAATAATCACTGTGTAACCTCCATGATAAATTAGTCCCTGTGCTAAAGCAAACAGTCTCCAGACCTACCTTCAGCAGTACTATGGCTTTGTGTATGTAACAGATTTGTTTAACTCGTACTTTGTTATCTACCTTTTGCACACAAGTCTTTAAGTGTATATAAACCTTGCATCCACTTTACGGGGACTGAGTTCGTATCAGCAAAGTCAATTTCCCGGCTGCTCTGTGTTCTTTCATATAGGTAAACAAACCACTTCTGTTTTGACCTGCTCTAAACTGTATTCCCTTTTTTTCCATGGCACCAGTGAGAAAAGAGGTTTCCAGTCAGTGGCCTGTGGTTACAATCAACCTGTGGAACTGTCGCTCATCGTCTGTGGCTAAGCTACCAGTTAGGTCACCCTGGATCTATTTTTACAGCCACTGGAAGAAAAAGCAAATACTGAAGAGGGAGAAAAGTGTCCCACAAAGAGCAGCTGAACTCTAAACTGCACTGCCTGACTTTGAAAATCCCTTGTGCATTTGCCTAATAGTACTTTTTTGCACGGGCAGCTCTTGCAATTGTTGGAATAGAAGAATGTGACCCCTCAGAGAAGAAAGCATGCACCACGTGATCATGATTTGGAAAGAGGCATCTGTGAGGTGATCTATGTTGGAATCAGGTCCTCCTCATAATGAAATATTAATTTCTGGTGCTGATAGCTTGAAAGACATGCTTTATAATTTTTTTTTTCTGCTTTTGACTTACTGGAAAGGCTTTTCTTTGTGCTTACTTTGGAGTGAAATGAGAAGATTTTTAGACTGCAGATGAGTACAATTTTCTGTGCGTTATTCCAGTGATGACTGGTTCCAGTCCTTGGTATTCACTTCATGTTCTGGGGTTTGTCTTTCTTCCCCCCCACCCCAGCTGGCAGTTGGCAGGCACCAGTCACTGGGTACTGCAGATGTATCCCTAAGCCCGTGGGGAGATGAGCTGCCACATATTGATGTAATTAATTGTATGAGATGCAGCAGGAAAAAAAAAATAACAACAGGCTTTCTGCTTTCTCATTGCTGCTGAAAGATGCATTCTTCAAGAGTTAACTGCACAAATAAGGTATGATACAAGCAATTTGACCTACAGACTGATGAAAGAACTGCTTCCTTAACTGTAGTTGTAAGGCCTGTGCTCTTTTTCAAATCAACTCCTCCCAACAGCAGATATCAAACAGATCATGCTACTTCCAAACGTCCCAGAAGAGATCTGTACTTGTTATTGTACAGTTCCCTGGTGGAAATACACACATGCTTATCTCACCAGTTCACACTTCTCTTAAATAAACTTCATGTAAAATGCATTCCTTCCCATTCAGGAAAACACACACAGATATAACCAGAAAGGAACTGATTTGCAAACATAATTTCTTTGAATGCGATCTAACAGGCACTACACGAACAGAAAAAATAACTACTCCTGATACAGGTTACTAAAAGCTGGTGGGAAGGGTCTTGGGAGACATTACTGTGATCTTTATGGATCAATGGAGGAGGGAAGTACATGACCTGCCCACTCAGCGCAGCTTCACAGACTGGGGCACTGCAGGACCACAGTGCAGCAGCACATAGCTGGGCCCTGTCTCTGTCCCATGCCTGTCTTTAAAGCAAAACATAGTCACAAAGGGCAACGAGGCACTCTTCCATTGGGTTAATGCAGCCAGGTGCATTGGCACCGTCTCCAATCTGCTTTCAAGGTCTGGTTTCACAGTGTATTCTCAGTCCTTTTTAATCTCCTGGCTGAAGAGAACGGTTTGGTTGTTGGACTGCTGCTCACTGCCTTATCGTCGAAAGATCCTGTTTCCCAACACAATAGTCCCTTATGCTTGCACAGCCTTTCATCTCGCTGAAGATCTCTGGCTCAAAGAGTGGCGGTGGGCAAACTCGGAACATTTACCTGGGTAACTGCAGTGGCACTTGCCGAACTCCTGGCCTGGCTTTCGAGGGTAAAACCCAGCTGGACTGAAACAGAACGGGGCTAACGCTTTCTGGAGGTGGTGGCGGCGGCTGCCCCGAGCCCTGCGCCCATTTCTATGCGGCCTGCAGGACCCGGCGCATCCTCCCGCTACGTCCGGCTCCTCACAGGGCTGCGGCCGGGCCCAGGCAACCCACCGTTAAACACCACCACCCCCGGAGCCCCTAGGCGCTGACCCATTTCCCTGCAGCCTTCCCTCCACCAAAGGCACTCGGGCAGAGGCCGCCGGCACCCCCGCAAAGCCTGCGACCCCAGGGCGGCCTGGCCTGTCCCCCCACCCCAGCGCTGGGCCTCGTCCCACATCACATCACCACATCACCATATCACCATGGCAACGTACCCCACTGCCCCGGCCAGTGGCAACCGCGCCTCACCGCCCCGCAAAGCAGACCCGGGCGTGGCTGCCCCGGCTCGGCCTGGCCTGGCCAAGCTCGGCGCCTGGCGGCCCGAAATCTCCCCTGCTCCCGCGGGTGCGAACCCCTTACCCGGCAGCTTCAGCGCCCGGGACAGCACCGTAGCCATGCTGGAGCGGCGCAGTGCACATGCGCCAGGCCGCACTCCCTCCGTGCCTTCCCACGGCCTGCTGGGAATTGTAGTCCTGCGGTGCGGGAGCGCCCACCCCCCCAGCGCAGCGGCAGAGGCCCCCAGGAACGCGAGAGGCCCCCAGCGCAGCGGGAGCGCCCCCTAGCGCAGCAGAAGCGCCCCCCAGCGCAGTGGGAGGGGACCTCAGCGCAGCGGCAGCACCCCCAGGGCAGCGGGAGAGGACCCCAGCAAAGCGGAAGCACCCCCAGGGCAGCGGGAGCGCACCCCAGGGCAGCGGGAGCACCCCCAGGGCAGCGGGAGCTCCCCCCAGGGCAGCGGGAGAGGAGCCCAGCGTAGTGCGAGCGCACTCCAGGGCAGCGGGAGAGGACCCCAGCAAAGCAGAAGCACCCCCAGGGCAGCGGGAGCGCACCCCAGGGCAGCGGGAGCACCCCCAGGGCAGCAGGAGCTCACCCCAGGGCAGCGGGAGCTCACCCCAGGGCAGCGGGAGCACCCTCAGGGCAGCGGGAGCACCCTCAGGGCAGCGGGAGCTCACCCCAGGGCAGCGGGAGCGCACCCCAGGGCAGCGGGAGCACCCCCAGGGCAGCAGGAGCTCACCCCAGGGCAGCGGGAGCTCACCCCAGGGCAGCGGGAG
>VWZI01006226.1:103149-126995 GCA_013396835.1 Psilopogon haemacephalus | reverse complement strand
TTTTTTTGCTAAAATTAAAGGCTGCCAGAATGTTTTCCAAAACTGTTCTCAGTCTTCACCACAGCCTTCCGAGGTAAGTGAACAGCAAACTCTTCCTTTCCCACGATAGGGAAGTTGAGCAAGGAGGTTTTTGTGGCTTCCCCAAAGCCACAAAGCTCCAGCTTCCTGATTCCCAGGCCCATGCACGGGCCATCTAACAGCACCACTTCTTCAAATCGTGGTTTGTCTGGGCACTCTTCCATTGTCACAGAAGAACAAAGCCAACCAGATCCTGCATCAGGAGAAGCGTGGCCAGCAGGTTGAGGGAGGTGATTCTCCTCCTCTACTCCGCCCTGCTGAGACCCCACCTGGAGTACTACATCCAGTTCTGGGGCCCCTATTACAAGAGGGATGTGGACATGCTGAAGCGTGTCCAGAGAAGGGCCACGAGGATGTTCAGAGGGCTGCAGCACCTCTGCTATGAAGACAGACTGAAAGGGTTGGGGCTCTTTGGTCTGGAGAAAAGGAGGCTCCCAGGTGACCTTATTGTGGCTTTCCAGTATCTGAAGGAGACCTACAAAAAAGCTGGGGAGGGACTTTTTAGGCTCTCAGGTAGTGAGAGGACTAGGGGGAATGGAGCAAAGCTGGAGGTGGGGAGATTTAGACTGGATGTGAGGAGGAAGTTTTTCAGCATGAAGGTGGTGAGACCCTGGAACGGGTTGCCCAGGGCTCTGGTTGGGGCCATTTCCCTGGCGGTGTTTAAGACAAGGCTGAATGAGGCTGTGGGCAGCCTGATCTAGGGTAGGGTGTTTGTGCCCCTGGCAGGGGGGTTGGAACTAGATGATCCTTGTGGTCCCTTCCAACCCTGACTGATTCTATGATTCTATGAACACTTAGCTAAGTGCATCTCAAAAGAGAGTCCAACTGGCTGAAGAACACACTGTGTTTCCTCAGCACCTACTGCTACTTCTGCTTTTTCCTGCTTCATGTATTGTTCCTGTGAATAGTGTACTTACTGTCAAGATCTGTCCTGAGATTTTAAAAATTATAACCATAAAGAAGGAGCAGAAGAGAGACACTGAGTGGCCTGGCTGGTGATGGGAATTACTTTTTTTCATATACGAACAGGAAAGAGAGAAGTTCTTAGCCAAAACCTTTTAGTACCAGAGGGATTTGATCCATTGATGCCATCAGGCTTCAGATCAGGACCTTCCTGAGAACACAACACTTGCCACCACGTCCCTGGTGGCAAACCCTTGAGAAGCCATCAGAGTCATTCTGTTTCTTTTCCTTCCAGGTCTTTCCGAATGCAGAGACCTTCTGTTCCATGTTCCATTTCCCCCTTCTGATTTCAGAGCAGTGACTATGCTGTATCTATGTAAATATTTACAGGGGAGATCCTGGACCCTTTCCTCGTCTCAGTTAGCAAAACCTCTGATATGCAGAGAGAAAAGCTGTCCAGCAGAGTGACTCTTTCTAAGAAAATTCTTCTGGCACCCATCAGAGCTGGGAGTGAAGGTACAGCAGAAAACAGCCAGAAGCAGGAAATGGAAAATCTGATGTTCCTCATTTGAGGTCTTCTAACATCTGGCACGCACAGATGCACTGCAAGAGCCCAGAGTGCACAATAACTGCACATCTGCAACACAGCAGAGCCCAATCTTCATTTCATGCATCCTCACAACAAATGACTTGCTCCCCAAGCCCTGAGATCTCTGTGAGGCTAATGGATAGCAAAGACAAAGGACTTGTGATGAGAACTGATGCTTTTGAGGAACATGACTGCACATAATGCAGTCATATGTAGGGTGTAATGATTTGCAAAGGATGAGCAATGGAGTTTTCCTTCTCTGCATTGTGAGTGTAAGCTGATTTGCATATAAATTGGACCTGTCAAGTGGACTAATATCAATCAAAAAGCCACGAAAATAAAACTGAGGTTGCAAATAAATCACTCATTTATGTGACTGTTGCTGCTCTTTTTACTTAGTTATAGTTTATTTATTTATTTTCCAAAGCAGGTTGGAAAAGCCAGATGCTAAAAAATTAGATGCTTGGGGTTATGCTCGGAAGAGCTTTGTGTAGGCAAGGTGGTCTTTTAGAAAAGCATTATGAGCCAAACAAGCATCAAAATACGCAGCCACCAGCCCCTCATCAATATGGAGCCTGTGCCAGCCCTCTCTGCCCACACTGATGCCTGCTGTCCTGTGTAGGATGAAGGCACTGCCTGAGATAAATTTGCTGTGCCCTGCTGGATGCCTGAATGATGACCTGATCCATGCCCTTTGAAATACTGCTGTGCTGAAGCTGCTGTACAGGTATGCAGCATTCACCTGACCTACACAAACTGTAGTGGTATTATAAGACTAGAGCAGAATGACTTTGTGGTTGGCTCAAAAACACTGGGACACAGCATAAGGAAGCCTTCTGACCATCACCTCTTTCAGCAACTTCTTTCTGTCACTCTACACAAAAGGAGAGAGGTAACGTGCTTGACCTAGCTCCCTGTGATAGGACAAGGAGCAATGGATATAAGCTGCAGCACAGGAGATTCCACCTCAACACAAGGGGGAACTTCTTGACTGGATGGGTCACAGAGCACTGGCACAGGCTCCCTAGGGAGGCTGCGAGTCTCCTTCTCTGGAGTCTTTCAAGGCCTGTCTGGATGCGTTCCTCTGTGACCTGAGCTAGATTGTCTGGTCCTGCTCTAGCAGGGGGCTTGGACTCCATGACCTCTTTGGGTCCTTTCCAGCCCGTGATATCCTGTGAGCCTGTGATCCTGTGAACAGCAGCAGGAACATGATATGTAGAGGCAGCTGCCTTGTCCAGAAATCCCAGATAACGCACTCCAGCTCTGCATCTAGGTTGTAGCTTCTTCTCCATCATTATTTTTTGATGGGCCATGCAGAATGCCCTTCCTCCCTTGAAAATCAGTTTGTTCAGTTCTCTTCCACTGTAGCCACTGGACCAGCCTACGCTTCACTGTCCTACAAGTGAAAAGTGCTGCCCTGTTTGTTCAGTGATTACCCCTTGTAGTGGGTTTGCAGTTACCTGCCCCCCCACCTTTATAAACCCTGGCTAAAACTCAGAAAAAAAAACACTCGAAGTTAATAAATGAAGCTTTATGTTTACAGCAATGCAAATATACAAGCAAGTATTTACAAGATATAACAGATATTTACAGAAATATACAGTAAAAAAGGTAATACACATACCACACCCCTCCCAGAGACCAAAATCCCCAAGAGAGGGTAACCAAACTCCCCCCTACCACCTTTCCCCACTTCCCCAGCTTTATCTCACCACCTGCTGATGCTGCAGATAAGCCAAAGATCAGAGAGATTAGTGGTAGGAGGAAAAGTTAGTCGTTTTAGTGATTTTACTCTGAATTTAGCCAGCAAGCCCGAAAGACAAAGGAGAAAGCAGCCGCAGTGCCCAACGGACAGAAGCCCTCTGCTAATCTCATTTGTTTTGGGAACATCTCTTAAAACAATTTTTTTTTTCCCTTTCTCAGTGAAACTTGGTGAAGTGACACACTGTGTTTAACTCTCTCTCAGCCAACAGTCTAATTTCTCACTCAAATTCTCCAATTAGCTCAAACCAACACACCCCTGTACCTGTGCCAATCACTTAGGAAAGGATGGGGTTAATGCAAAAAAAATGTGCAAGAGGTTTAGGTTGGGCTGCACCAGAGCAGGGTTAGCTGGCAAGGTCCCACATTCTACTGAATCTTTCTGCCACCTTCTTGCCACCTTTCTTGCCACAGCTTTCTCCAGCCTGCTTGCAGAGGAAACTCTGGTACCTAGATTAAACACTGCTACTACAGAATCACAGAGTGTTAGGAGTAGGAAGGGACCTCCAGAGATCATTGAGTCCAACCCCCCAGAGCAGCTGGTTTGGATTAATATGACAATGTTTTAGTAGCATCAGGGGCGGCTTCTGTGGGTGTTAGAAGCTTCACCTGTGTTCAATAAAGCAAATGCCATCTGGCTCCAAGATGGACCTACCACTGGCAAAAGCTGAGCCCATCAGTGATGATGGTAGTGCCTCTGAGATAACAGATTAAAGAAAGGGGATGTGGAGTATGTGTGTCAGGGAATAGTGCAATGGCAACTTTAGCCAGAGAAAAAGAGTGAGAATAGACGAGACACAACTCTGCAGACACCAAGGTTGGTGAAGAAGGAAGGAGGGATAGGAATCATGGTGAAGGCCACGGTGAGGCAGACTGCTGCCCACCAGCCCATGGAGGTTAATAGTAGAGCAATATCCACCCACAGCCCATGGAGGACTCTGCAGGAGCAGGTGGATGTCTGAAGAAGGCTGTGACCCCATAGGAAACATGTGCTGAACCAAGCTCATAGCAGGGCCTTTAGATCCATGAAGAGAGGAGATATTTGTTCAAGCAGTGAAGGCTGACAGGAAGAAACAACATGTAAAACCAGGAAAAGTGATGATAGCATTTCTAACAGGTGCACAACACTCCAAGTTTGCTGGTACACTCAAGGGAAATTTAATAGTGCAGGGGACTGTAGAGTTTTGTGCTGGTTTGAGTCTAACTGGAATATTTTAATGAGGAAAAAATAGATTATAGGCTGTGAAAAGAAAGCAATGGTGATGTCTACTTCGCTCACAGGTTTACTGAGATGTATAAAAGCAAGGACACAAACATAGATAAAACAGAGTCTCTGTCTGTGGAGTCTGTTGGTGCCTGTCTCTCTCTGGCTTCTAGCTGGGTCCGTGTAACCCAACTAATCAATTCTGCTTCTAGCCCCCATCAACGATCTTTCCAATTCACCTTGCACGTAAGGCAGATTCTGGGATAAGGTTGAGGGGTGGAGAGAAGGTGGAAGGGTGGTTGGGAATCCCTTGTGGAGACTGATGTCTGGGAGGGGTAGTGTGTTCTGTATTGCTTTTAACTTACACATTTCTGTATATAGCTGTAAATATTTGTATATTGTGCTAAGCTGTGAATATAAAGCTTCATTCCTTAACTTCCAGCCAGCTGAGACTAGTCTGGGTGAATTCAAAATTGGGGGGAAGGGGGAAGTTAACTCCCAAACCATCACAAGTTTCTAATGAGCCCAGGCAGTAAGAGCAATGCCAGCCCTTTGTTCACCCCAGCAGGAGCAAAAGGCCAAAAGGTTGGCTGGAGCTTTGTAAAAGGTTTCAGTTGTGCAGCCCCAGGGCTGTGTGGTGTCCCCACATGCTCTCACAGGGCAGGCACAGTGCGTAGTACATGAGAGAGACTATGGAGAGGCTGCTCCAGCCAACTCCTGATGAGTCCTTCTCTAGAGACACTTCCAGTTCTGGTGTTGTCCTGCCAATGCTGTGAGTTCTGTGGTTCTGATCCTGGAGGGAGATGTTCAGAGGTATGTGAACTGAAGCAACAAGAAATTAAGAGATGGCAAGGGTAGGTGTTAAGGGGATGTGGTATACACAGGTGGAGGCAACATCTGCTGCAAAATCCTGCAAACTGCCCAGCACCAGCCACACACCTTGATGGGCCTTAGGGAGTTACTCTCTTCCCTCTAACCTGCTGGATCTGACAATACCTGTTTGATTGTGCTGTGAAGTGCTCTGTATGCTTTTAATACCAGGCTTGTGTCTCTTGTTGCTCTTTGTGGCCTCCTCTGACAGCCTTGCTTCCCCATATGAGCTGATGGTGATGCCATGGGTGATCTGACTCTTCCTGCAGGTGCCTGTGGCCTGGAGCAGTGATGTGCAGACAGCCCTTGCTTTCATTCCAGCTGGGCAAGAGAGGAGGCTTCATGTAGCAGAGACATTTCCCATGCTGATTTTCATCAGCACAATTCAAGCAGGAAGTGGTATTGGGAGGAGAACAACAGTTAGTAGGTACTCAGCACTTGCCTTGATCAGATGTGAGAGAGAAGTGGCTACAGCTGCATGGGTGAGACCTCAGTGCAGCTTTGGTTTGCACAGAGGCAGGCAGGAGAATGGATGTTGTGGTGGTTGAGCCAGACTGGGGACAGAGGAGCTCTTTCAGGCAGGCTGTGTTCTGGCTTGTGTGTGGACTGAGTCAAGTCCAGGTTGGATGAAGCCTTGAGTCATAAAATCATAGAATGGTTTAGGTTGGGAGAGACCTCAAAGATCATCCAGTTCCAAGCCCCTGCCATAGGCAGGGACACCTCCCACTAGATCAGGTCGCTCGAGTGACCTGTTCTAGTGGGAGGTGTCCCTGCTTATGGTTGAGGGATTGGAACTGGATGATCTTTGAGGTCCCTTCCAACCTAAACCATTCTAAGAGTCCAGCAGTGACTGACTGCCATCAGCTCTAGCATCAGCTCCAAGAAATTGCACAGAAGCTTCAGAACTTTACTGAAACCTCTGATAGCTCAGTGTGGATTTTTTAAAGGTTCCCATCCTTACAACTGCTAAAATCTATCCTACACTCTGAACTCTGAGCGATGCCAGGAACTCCTCTGCAATCTCACTCACAGTGTCCAGTTTTTGCACTCTGCAGGTATTTTGGCTCAATGTGTGCGTGGCAAGCCAGGGCTGGACACAAGTAGCAGCATCATGGAGACCCTCACAGCTGCCCAGGGTCCAAACACCCTGCAAAGCACGGGACTTTCCGAGGGGGTTTGGATTCCTTTTGCCCTTGGCTTACTAAATCTACATCTGCCTGAAGGCTGCAGGCTGAACCAGGGTCTGGGGAAATGAAGACAAATGTTTCTGCAGACATTGTGCTTGCCAGGTGGATTTTGCTGTCTCAGAGCTCTTGCATGTCCTGAAAGGCCCACAGACAGACCACGTGCAACAGCCTGTTTGCGTATTGCAAGCAAGCTTCAGTGCTGAAGCTACCCGGGTCTAGAAAATCAACTGCCAAGCAGCAGTCTTCACACAGTAAGCAGATCAAATCCCCTTCAGCTGCTTACAACAGTCACAAAAACATGGCAACAACAAAGCATTATAAAAAAAAAACACAACAAAAAATAATAATTAAAAAACACCACACCACCACCAACAACAAAATAACCCAATCCAAAAACTCCCCAAACCCCCCCAAAAAGCCAAAGCAAAAGAAACCCCAAGGGATTTTCTTGCTAGTTGGCTATATTTGATTTCCCAGTCTCTGCTTAGTGACTGAAAGGATGGCACACAGATGCTAGAGATCCCTATGTGAATGCAGCCGTGGTGGTGGCAGTACAGGCTGGGCAGTAATTCTTTCACATCACTGGAAATATGGTATGTAGGAGACAGGGAATGGAAATGCTGCAGCTCCCTCCTGTCTTGCTTTCCCTCTAGTCCCCAAGGAGGCACAGGGTATGAGGAGTGTCTGTGGTACACACTCCTGCCTGCTGAGAATCATAGAATAAGTCAGGGTTGGAAAGGACCACAAGGATCATCTAGTTCCAACCCCCCTGCTATGCCCAGGGACACCTTACCCTAGATCAGGCTGCTCACAGCCTCATCCAGCCTGGCTGCAAACACCTCCAGAGATGGGGCCCCAACCACCTCCCTGGGCAACCCATTCCAGGTCTCACCACTCTCATGCTGAAAAACTTCCTCCTCACATCCAGTCTAAATCTCCCCACCTCCAGCTTTGCTCCATTCCCCTTAGTCCTCTCACTATCTGATAGCCTAAAAAGTCCCTCCCCAGCTTTTCTGTAGGCCTCCTCCAGATACTGGAAGGCCACATGGGAGCCTCCTCTTCTCCAGCCTGAACAGCCCCAACTCTTTCAGTCTGTCTTCATAGCAGAGGTGCTGCAGCCCTCTGAGCATCCTTGTGGCCCTTCTCTGGACATGCTCCAGCATGTCCACATCCCTCTTGTAATAGGGGCTCCAGAACTGGACACAGTACTCCAGGTGGGGTCTCACCAGGGTGGAGTAGAAGGGGAAAGCTGTGCTGCAGCTAGCAGCACAAGACCAGGGCATCAAGCACATGCTGCAGCCCTTCACTAGCACAGGTTGAATTTGGAGCAGGTTTTCAGGAGAGCCTTGCTGCACCTGTGTGAGTTTTCCCATCATGTTTCCGCAGCCAGTGGCTCTGTGCCATGCCACAAAGGGGTTCTTGATCAGAGCCTTCCTTCATCCACTGTCCCCATCCCACACCGACCATCAGCAGTTCATTTCCTTTTCGCAGGGAGTTACATCAGCGGGATTGTGTTTGCCAGGCACTGAATGGGGAACAGCTGGAAACAGATGATTGTTTGGGTTATTTTGCCTGTTGCCTGGACATTTTGTTTGCTTGCTTGAACCCTGGAAGAAAAAGAAAAATAAAAAAAAAACAACCCCAAAACCAACAACAAAAACCAAGACCCAAAGCAGTTTTCCAGTTCCTCCGGAGGCTGGCCTGTGTTAAGGGTGGATATTGGGGACTGCTTTTGAAAATGGGTGTTTTATAACTTTACAAATGAACGTCCTGCTGTTTCAGTGGCAATGCTCCATAAACAAGGCAGGCTTCTCAGAAATTTCCCTGCCACAGAGCCAAGGGGGACTGAGGGAGCTGGAGCAGACAGAATCACATGCTCCTGGTATCGGAGAAGCAGGAACCTCGCAGTCTGGCCCCGGTTGGACCTCTCTCTTGAGTGGATTGAAGTGGCTGACTAAATGGCAGTGCTGGCTGATGTTTATGAACTGTGCTCAGAAGGATGCCACTCAGCTTTCCTGCCGATGGGCTCTTCACCTGGGGTTAAACCAGCATCGCCCTGTTGCAACTGCAACCCTGTGTTTGCAACACTTGCACTTATCCTCTGCCTCCTTACTTCGGGGTGTTTGCTTTTATTCTGAGCAGCTGGACCTTCACGCTGTGAGAGACGCATCATTTTTCTCACTGTTGAGTACAGACGCTTTAGATGTGGAAAAGGGAGTTAAATAGGAACAGGGTGGTCGGGAGACAGAGAGGGTGTTGTTGCCAGCTGATACTGGAGAAGTAGTATCAGGAAGAATGCAGATTTGGCCAAAGCACTCTCAAGCAGTGCCATGGGTCTAGTCATGAGTCTGAGTTTGCAGCAGTTGTGCAGCTTTGGGCCGTGGTGGCTACACATCCTCTCAAATCACAGCAAAAAATGTCAGCCTGACATGGACACAGGACCAGAATCAGAGGTTCACCTCACACTTCAGGAAAAAAAAAAAAATCATCATTTTAACACCTTGAGTTGCCTTGGAAATCTCTTTATCATGTACTGACCAGATCTGAACTTGTTTAATTTGGCAGGCAAGGACCTGGGGGAAGGAGACATGGGGAGAAAAAAAAACCCCACAAAACAAAACAACAAACAACACTGCAGCTGATTCATCCCTCCTTGTTTATTCCACCAGAAATAGATTTGGCAGAGTGCATCAGGAATGAACTAATCAGCAGAGAATTAATTGGCACGTCTGTTAAAAGGCAGAAACAGCGTGGTGAGCAAATCCATGGCTGGATGGCCGGAGGGTTCAAGCAGCCAGAAAGAAGCACTGCATAGTGGAAACTGTGACTAGTAAGAGAAGTCATACAGCTGTGCTGGAGAGCCAGTGGTTGAGAGCTGCCCAAAAGAACTGGGGGCAAAGAGAATCGGGTGTTCTTGCAGATGGAGCTCCGTTGCCCAGGCTTTCCTTCCCATAAGGCTCCCATGTGTGGGGAGAGATGATAGTTAGATTGCAGGAGTGGGAGGGAGGGATAGGAGAGGTACAGCTGGAGGAGGCTCCACGGAAAGACTGTGGCAACATGGAAAACGGGGAAATGAAGAGGGACACGTCACTCAGTGCGAGCTGAAATGCAGAGGGGTGGTGAGGAGTAGAGGAGAGGGAGGCAGAGATTTGGAAGCCTCGTAACAGAAGGACTGGCCTCAAGACCACAGGTAATGCTTGTATGCAATTCTCTGCCTTCTTTCCCAGGATCTTTTTTTTTTTTTTTTTTTTTTTTTTTTTAATTCCTCTGGAAGAGGCACACCCGTGCATCTTGGAAAGAGCCTGATGCATTGAAGGACTCTAAAGGTACATATGGGAAGAGTCAGTGGAGACTGGTATGGACTTATAGGTTGGAGCATTGCTACCTAGATTTCCAAAGGAAAGGAGAGTTCCAAGTGAAAAACAGAGAGAGAACAAGAGAGTGAGGCAGGCAGACAGACATGGAGAGTGCAAGGTCTGCAGGTGCCTATCCAGGGAAAGAGAAGAAACTTCTTAGAAAGAGCACCAAACTCTAAATGAGAAATGGACACAAGACAACTCCTGAAGAAGGTGTGCAGCCAGGTACACCTGGGGAAGAGGCAAAAGGTAGATATTACCTCCTCAATACCAGCAGGACTTTAGCAATCTTGTGATGTGCAGTAGATGTGTGCTTTGCACCTGGGTGACTATTTCTTTAGCGTCAGTATGCCTGCTTGCTGCCCACAGCAGCATCCTAGGCTGTCCATCATCAGGCTGTCAATCAGATCCCTTTGCTTAGCAGAATGATCAGGCTGTCTGACAGACTAAAGTGCTCTTTGCTCTCACACAACATCCAGGTATAACAGGATGTAATTAAGAGCTACTCTTAATTAACTCTTAAGTAACAATAACTCTTAATTAACAATAAGGGTCTAGTGGAGGGTATCCCTGCCTAGCACCAGGGTGGGAGTGGAACTAGATGATCTTCAAGGTTGCTTCCAAGCCAAACCATTCTAGGAATCTGTGAATCTTTGCAAAAGCACTATTTAACTATTAAATAGGTTGAGAAGCTTGAAAAGGTTTTTTTTTAAAAAAAAAGAAAAGTTATTCCTATATAACCTAAAGCTGGGTGTGCAGATGCACCAACACATAGCATAATACACAAGTATACGCTAATGGATTTTTGACAAGGACTTTTGAAACAGGTGATATTCTAATTGCACTACTGAGAGTGGGTCCCAGTTCCTTTAATTGCTTTTGGCATTTTTGGTGATCTTTCCACCATTACATAATACTACAAACATATGCTAATGTTTATACTACCCTGATTTATTCTTTTTTTTTTCCCCCCGCTCCCTTGGAGAGCTAACAAATGCCATCCGCTTTGCAAGCTGAACTCGCAAATGCTTTGATTGTTCTGGACTTGCAGTCTTGGCAGCTTTCTCCTCTAAAATCTCAGAGTCTTTTCAGGATCCTGGCTTGGGGGCTCTGGCAGAACTGGCATTAAGTGAGAAATGGTGTGCAGCTACTCCATGGGGTTTTGATTCCTTTTTTTTTGTTTTGTTTCTGAATGTGAAACTGTTTGGTTTATAGCACCTAAACCTTCTTTGACTTTATATATGAACCAGAACATTTTAGTTTGGGGTGTGTGTAAGCAATATAATGTTAAAATGTTTCATACAGAAACAAAGACAGAGAAATTCTCCCAATCTGCAAAATCATAGAATCATAGAATCATAGAATGGTCTAGGTTGGAAGAGACCTCAAAGATCATCCAGTTCCAACCCCCCGCCATAGGCAGGGACACCTCCCACTAGATCAGGACGCTCAAGACCTCATCCAGCCTGGCCTTGAACACATCCAGGGAGGGAGCAGACACAACCTCCCTGGGCAACCTGTTCCAGTGCCTCACCACCCTCACTGCGAAGAATTTCTTCCTAACATCCCGTTCAAATCTCCCCTCTGCCAGTTTATAATAATAAAATAATGTTTATAATAATAAAATATGTCTTTATTATCCATTAAGATCCTTCACAAATTGAGGATCTTATACTTCCTTTGATGTTTAAATGTCCATTGGAGTGAGAGCTACATTTCATGTATTTATGAGATCAAACCTGAGATCAAACCACCTGAATCATTTAAAAGCATATTTTATTTCCCTGCACAGAGCTCAAGCTCAGTGTCATTCTTTGGCTTTAGTTCGAAAGCAGCTCAAAAGGAACTTGGGAAAATGACAAGGAGAACAGGTCTGAAATTATAAACCCCAAAGCTAATTTACTTGCAGTCCAATACTGCAGAAAAAAAAAAAAAAACACAAAAAAACCCCCAAACAAACAAACAAAAAAACCCACTTCATTTTAGGTATCAGTGCAGTGACTGCTAACTCTAATCAACAAAACCCTTCTTTCAAAGCAAGCTTGGGCTTGAGCTAACACACCAGAATTCTCATGCACGCATCAGGAGAGCGTATGTGTTTAGAGCAGTAAGAGGTGCAGGGAAAGGTTTCAAGCCCTCTTGATTGACAAGGGGCAGGCAAGCTCTGAATCCTAATGCAACGACTCACACGTCTGCAATGGGAACAGAGTGTGCATCTCAGGCTTCAGGCAAGAGAAAGTACTCTGAAACGAAGCAGTGTTTGGCACCAGGAGAGGATAACTTGTGCAGTTCCCCCATATCCTAGCACAACACATGAGCAGTTGCTTACCGCATACGACCTCAGCGTGTCCAAGTTCTGAGGCAGGTACTAGTGAAATCCCAGTGCTCTCTTCTTGTTCCCTGCTGCGTGCAAGGAGGAATGAGCACTGGAAACGGAGCATCAAAAACAGAACGAACAAGAGAGGTCAGAGATAGGAGCTCAAATCCTGGCCGCACTCCATTGCTTCGGGGCAGGTTTTCAGGCTTGGATAGCACAACTGCCAACCTCAGCAAGGCTGTGCTTGGGATACTGAGATAGCAGAGGTCTTTTATCGTGCCCAAGCAAGGTATTGAGAGGTTAAAAGAAGAAAAAGTTGTGCAATAATGAGGTGAATATGTCATTGCTTGCAGAGGAAGGGACTATCCAGTGAATCACTGAGCCTACCCTGCTCCAAGAGCAGAATATGCTGTAATTTTGTGACAGAGAGCTTGCCGTGTTATTGTAATTAACAGCAGCAACAACAAAGCTACTATGTTGTTATTGTCATCCTCTGGATTGAGGACAGAGCTTTCATCCAAGGATGTGAGGCAGTTTTCTTTGCTTGTCAATCTGTGTTCTACCCTGACAGTATTTTCCAGTGCAGCACTGCAGCAGATATGAAAACACATTTGCAATGGGCTCAGGATCTGGTTCCCACATCCTACAGATGACACTGCAGACCTTTTCTGCTTGCTAGTGACTACCCATTTCCATTCTACCATTCAACCCAAGAGAAGGAGGATTGCTTGGTTTCTGTGTAAGTGTCTGATCTATGGGAATCTATTTCAAAGACGATTCTAACTTGATGCTTACTTTGATAATAAATTACAGTAGGCTCTCAGGAATGCAGAAAGCAAAGCTACAAAGAAACTGATCTGTGAGGGGCCCTGCAAATAGAGCCTGTGAGTCTTATGATTAATTAAAAAAACAGCTTGAGGTCAAGCAGGGCAGATTTTCAGTATCAGATGTAAGTGGAATTTATCACCACCCTTCTTTTAACAAATACAGAAAGATCAAAGTGCCCCAGCCCTGGGATATTGAAACAGATGGGAGGTGAAAAAAGTAAGGAATGGATAGTCTTTTCAGGAAGTTTTTTTAATGAGCTGGGAAGCCACACTGCTTCCTTCATGCTGGAAGCATTTTCAAACAATTTGCAATTAGAGATGTTGGCGTCTTCCCATCAGTGAAGATTAAAAAGGCATGTGCAGTGCATAGTCATTAAAAGAAAGAGAGAAAGAAGGAAAGAAAGGAGAGGAAGGGAGGAAGGAAGGAAATAGAGAGAATGGAAGATAAAAGGAAGGAAGGAAGAGAAAAGGCAGAAAGGAAGAAAAAAGGAAGAAAGAAAGGGAAAAAAAGGAAGAAAGAAAAAGAAAGAAAGAAAAAAGAAAGGAAGAAAGCAAAAAGGAAGGAAGAAAAAAAGAAAGAAAGAAAGGAAGGAAGAAAGAAAGCAAAAAGGAAGAAAAAGCACAAAGGAAGGAAGAAAAAAAGGAAGAAAGAAAAAAGGAAGGAAGAACAAAGTAAGGAAGGAAGGAAGGAAGGAAGGAAGGAAGGAAGGAAGGAAGGAAGGAAGGAAGGAAGAAAGAAAGGAAGAAAGGAAGAAAGAAAGAAAGAAAGAAAGAAAGAAAGAAAGAAAGAAAGAAAGAAAGAAAGAAAGAAAGAAAGAAAAGAAAGAAAGAAAGAAAGAAAGAAAGAAAGAAAGAAAGAAAGAAAGAAAGAAAGAAAGAAAGAAAGAAAGAAAGAAAGAAAGAAAGAAAGAAAGAAAGAGAAAGAAAGAAAGAGAAAGAAAGATAAAAGAAGGTAGCTCTAAAGACTGGAGTATTCATCTGGAAAAGCAGAGAGGGAGAGGAGCTGTGGTGTCAGTGCAAATAGTTTCAAGAAGGTCCATGAAGACCTTTTCATTATGTGCCTTGGTGATACCATCAAGCCTCCTTAGGGATTTTCATTTTGGCAGCACTGAGTTGGGGGCAAGAAGAGGTATGTGTATGTATGAGATAGGAAGAAAGCAATTTCTCCCCCCCACCCACCCACCTTTAAATGAATACTGCAATTAGAAAGAATATTCAGTGCAAAATACATCTTGTCAGGTGGAAAGTAGTATTTTTAAAGCACCATGACATTTCCCATCAGTATGGCTATATTCATACTGCTAATTTGGATTGATGGGAAAATAAATGCAGTTGCAATTAGCATACACTAGTGATTGAATGTAAGAAAGGCACAGAGTAAAAAAGGATTTATTTATGTACTGCTTTATCTGCTACAGCTCCCTGTGGGTTTTGAGGTGGCTGAATTCTTCACAGATGGTTAGGAGATGAGGGCTATATGGGACTCAAAAAGCAATTTATTGTAGCATATTTTGCAGTGAGGTCTTCTGACTTTTGATACATGTAGCTGAGCAGGGGAATAATTTGGCTTTTCTGAGTACCTGCTTTCATGACTCCCTCCATCACTGTGACTACAGATGACTGAAGTCATCACTAAAACCCATGAACTTGGCAATGCATCTTTAATGTTTGCCATGTGCAATATGTGCAGAATTGATATTTCAGCCAGTTTCCACCAGAACAGCTGTTCATGACATTAAAAAAAACCAAACCACACCAGATTCAACAGAGAGAGACTACTTAATTATGACAGAATAACAAATCAGCATGAGTAAACTGTGGAGAGATTGATCTATCCTCTTACATTCAGAGGCAGTACTTGTCCAGGAGGGCCTGTAGGTTAGCATTGACTTCTATTGGCTTGGGCAAAGGATCATAGAATCATAGAATGATTTAGGTTGGGAGAGACCTCAAAGATCATCCAGTTCCAACCCCCCACCATAGGCAGGGACACCTCCCACTAGATCAGGATGCTCAGGATCTCATCTCATCCAGCCTGGCCTTGAACACCTCCAGGGAGGGAGCAGACAGAACCTCACCAGGCAACCTGTTCCAGTGTCTCACCACCCTCACTGTGAAGAACTTCCTCCTAACATCCAGTTTAAAGCCCTCCTCTTCCAGTTTAAACCCATTCCCCCTCGTCCTGTCATTACAAGACCTTGTGAACAGTCCCTCCCCAGCCTTCCTGTAGGCCCCCTTCAGATACTGGAAGGTTGCTATAAGGTCTGCTCAAAGCCTTCTCTTCTCCAGGCTGAAAAGCCCCAACTCTCTCAGCCTGTCCTCATAGCAGAGCTGCTCCAGCCCTCTGAGCATCTTTGTGGCCCTCCTCTGGACTCTCTCCAGCAGTTCCATGTCCTTCTTGTGGTGGGGGCTCCAGAACTGCACACAGTACTCCAGGTGGGGTCTGACGAGAGCAGAGTAAAGGGGCAGAATCCCCTCCCTTGCCCTGCTGGCAACACTGCTCTTGCTGCAGCCCAGCACACAGTTGCTGTCTGAGCCGCGTGTGCACACTGCAGGTTCATGTTGAGCTTCTCATCCACCCAGACCCCCAGGTCCTTTTCCTCAGGGCTGCTCTCCAGCCACTTGCCACCCAGCCTCAATTTGTGCTTGAGATTGCACTGACCCAGGTGCAGGACCTTACACTTGGCCTTGTTGAATGTCATGAGGTTGGCCTGGGCCCACCTCTCAAATGGCGTGATGGCAAACTTGAAAGAAGACAAGGAGCTTATGCAAAAATGCTCTCAGCAGTTCATGTACCTGTCTTGCCTACTCTGCAGATGTCCTTAGGAGGAACTGGTACCCAGGGCAAAGTGGATGCAGTAGAATTGGGGGTGAGGCTGCCTTTGAGGCTGCATCACTGGGCAGCACCTCAGTTATTTCCACTAGTTAATGTAGCAGATACAAAAGAACAGATTGTTATTCTGACTTCTATTAAATCCTTAATGAATTGCTTCACTTGTTTGTACCTTGCTTTCTCTAACTGCAAAGTGGGGATGCACTTTGTAGAACCTCCTCCTGACATCGGTAGAACATTTATAGCTATAAGGTGCTAATCCAAACATGGCTACATATGAAGCAGAGCTACTTCCTTGGCTGCTGCCCGTAGTTGAAACATCTCTCAAAGGTAAAATTCAATGGCTTAAAAAAAATCCAAAACCAAAACAACAAAAAGACACAACCCAAACCAACCAAATAAAAGCCCTAAAACTGAAACAAAACCACAAAGAAAGGAAGTCTGTATTTAGAATCATAGAATCATAGAATGGCTTAGGTTGGAAGAGACCTCAAAGATCATCCAGTTCCAACCCCTCACCATAGCCAGGGACACCTCCCACTAGAAGAGGTCACGCAAGGCCTCATCCAGCCTGGCCTTGAACACCTCCAGGGAGGGAGCAGCCACAGCCTCCCCAGGCAACACATTCCAGTGTCTCACCACCCTCACTGTGAAGAACTTCCTCCTAACATCCAGTCTAAATCTCCCATCTGCCAGTTTAAACCCATTCCTCCTTGTCCTGTCATTACAAGACCTTGTGAATAGTCCCTCCCCAGCCTTACTGCAGCCTTATTTCAGACACTGGAAG
Source organism: Psilopogon haemacephalus (assembly GCA_013396835.1). Lineage (NCBI taxonomy): Eukaryota > Metazoa > Chordata > Aves > Piciformes > Megalaimidae > Psilopogon > Psilopogon haemacephalus. Next base: position 110,283 of record VWZI01006226.1, on the reverse strand, counting down.
GCTACTATAAGGTCTCCTGGAAGCCTTCTCTTCTCCAGGCTGCAGAGCCCCAACTCTCATCCTGTGAAAAAGGAGTCCGTGCTTCTATAAAAGCTAGGCTGAGCAACCTGAACAACAGTTTAAAGAAATACATCTTCAGAGAGAAATTTGGTATTGAGGTGACAGGTGGGAGGTAGAGAAACAGAGGAAAGAGAGAAATAAAGCACTTAGCAAGAATTTTTTATCTTCACAGAGTAGGAGGAGGTCAAGATCCTACAAAAAGCCATGGTGATGTCTCTTCCACTTTTCCTCTTCTTCATATTCTTGCCCTGCACTGAATCCCAGGAGGACTTTCTGGACCAGCATGAGAAATGGGACTACAGAGAAGGCGGTAGGAGATGGTAGTGGTGGGTCAGCCTGGGAGGTGTTCAGTAACTCAGAGCTGAAGATTCACCTATTTTTCCCTTGGAATGAGGCAAACAATGCCCATTCACGAGTGCTTCATCTTGATTCCTGGGCAGCTGCTGAGATTTTGGAAAGAAAAGTGGTTTTAGAAATAATCATAGAATCATAGAATGGTTTAGGTTGGAAAAGACCTCAAAGATCATCCTGTTCCAACCCCCCACCATAGGCAGGGACACCTCTCACTAGATCAGGTCGCTCAAGATCTCATCCAGCCTGGCCTTGAACACCTCCAGGGAGGGAGCAGACACAACCTCCCTGGGCAACCTGTTCCAGTGTCTCACCACCCTCACTGTGAAGAACTTTCTCCTAACATCCCATTTAAATCTCCCCTCTCCCAGTTTGAACCCATTCCCACTCGTCCTGTCATTACAAGACCTTGTCAATAGTCCCTCCCCAGCCTTCCTGTAGGCACCCTGCAGATACTGGAAGGTTGCTATAAGGTCTCCTTGAAGCCTTCTCTTCTCCAGGCTGAAAAGCCCCAACTCTCTCAGCCTGTCCTCATAGCAGAGCTGCTCCAGCCCTCTGATCATTTTTGTGGCCCTCCTCTGGACTCTCTCCAGCAGTTCCATGTCCTTCTTGTGCTGGGGGCAGAATACTTGGGCACTGTGAGGGAGGGTTATCTGCTTTTTAATTTAGATCCTCTGCATATTTAATATTTGGCATTTCACTGCGACTCAGTTTGACTGATGGGGAAGGGAATCTGACTCCAATCACTAGCTCATGTTTTCTTGTTCTGTCACACTTATTTTCCTCTCTTCCACGGATGTCCTGCTAACCCAGCTGACAAGGTCAACATAGAAGGCATTAACAGCATTACTCAAACCCTTGAGAAATGGGGGAATGGCATCTTCTGGCAAATGAAGCACACGCTGCTGAACAACCCAAACACATTGCTGCCCGAGTTCTCCAGGTAATTCCCTTCTTCTGGAGGTGGGATTCAGTCCTTTCCTGGGCACCCTTCCTTGAGTGGGATTCCTCTTATCTTTTTTTTTTAAGATCAACTTTCAGATGGCTCAGTTGTGGGGAGATGAATCTTACTGTCTTAATATCTGTTGTGATAGCAGCATTGATTACTAGTAAACTGAATATTATGTTCAATATTTATTGTAAAACATTCTCATTTGCACTGACAATAATTATCCTAAAGAAAATGTAGGCTGTCCTTGGCACCTCCCTTCTGTGAGAACAGGCTGGAAGGATGAATTGTGTTACAAATCCAGACATGGACTTGGCCACAGGGTAGGGAGATGAAGCTGATTTGGCTTGTGATGTGTGGCAGTTTTTTTAATTTCAGTCTCACACAGATGTGAAAAAACTTTTCACTAGTCCCTGTCATCATATTTCCTCCCTTGCACTGCAGAAAATATTCATGGTTGACCACACTCACAAAATGTACCTCAGTTTTGTATTTCTAGAAGCAGAGTTGGAAAAGCAATGAAGGAGAGAGAGAGGAGAAGGGAATACTGGGAATTACTAGAAACCAAATATCACTTAAATCAGAGCTGTTTATAAAATAAGTGGTCCTCTTCCAAAATTTAACTTTCTTTTCAGGAAAAAGAAAAAAAAAAATCTGTCCACAGCCTCTAGGCATTCAACCAGTTGAAAAGCAAAAACTAGGAGAAGTATTAGACCAGTTGAAAAGCAAAGACTTGGAGAATAAAATGGAACTAGGCAGAAGGTCACACAGTATCTGTACAAATTAGGGTTTCAGGAGGATATAGCTGATAGATTACATAGGTTGGCCTTTGGCATCAGGTGGATTTCTCCCTGGCTGCATGGTGGCTGTTATTACCACACTGCCAGTGCTGAAATTCATTGGTGCCTAATATTATCAGGGCTAATACTGAATGATTCATTTGGAAAATGCTAACATTAGACCAGGGAGATGTAATGAGATTATTCAGACATATTTCCTGCATAGGGTTTTGAATTAAGAGTTTGCTGGCAAACACACATTGGTCCAATAGCAATGTTGAGGACAGACTAACCCATGGGAATCACTAGCTCAGCCTTCATTAGCTCAGCCTTATTTTGCACAGTCAAGAACATGCAAAAGGGCAGGGTTGCCTTGGAAGCATCTTTGAATGGTTGCTTGCATCTCATTCATCATGAAGGGCCCCTTACTGACCAAGACACACAAGGCCATGGTTAAGATATTTTGCATGCTCAGGAACATGTGAAAGGGCAGGGTGGCCTTGGAAGCATCTTTGAATGGTTGCTTGCATCTCTTTCCTCATGAAGGACCCCTTACTGACCAAGAAACACAAGGCCATAGTTAAGTTATTTTGCACGCTCAGGAACACTGCCCACACTGAGTTATTCTCCTGTATTCCTCTTTCTGTAGCCTCCGCCCTGTCTCTGCAGCTGTGGACAACCTCATGAGGGAAGTCCAGTCAATAAGAAAAAGGCTAGAAGAACTGAATGGCCGTCTCAATGTCATCAACAGAACTGTCCTTCCCATCCGGCTGAACGCTCTACAGAGCCAGAGGCGTGGAAATACTCAGCTGCGGAGGCTTCCAATGCATAGGCGAAGGCTGTATGCTCGCAGGAGACCTCAGAGGAGTTAATTCTCTACCAAAAGAACAAAAAAAGGGTGAAATATTTGTGGGTTGTTTTTTTTTTTTTCACCTGCTCAAGCTTTTCTCAATGGGACACTGCTAGAGAGAATAAAGTACAGCTCCTACAAGTTAGCTTTGCTAAGAAGACCAGAACTTCTGCATTTTGGTTTTGCCTTTCCAGCCTAGGTCTGTAGGTGAAATCTGACCCTGTTCTTTAAGGATGGCTGTTCTGTGTCCCAAGCAAAATGAGTTGACAAGCTCAGTTTACTTGACTGTGAATACCTTTAGGCTATACAGTCATTTACCCTGCTGGCCAGAAGCAGCTCCTTCTACAAAGATCAGGTGAATTTCTCTCTCTGCCCTATTTTTGCGGCACTCCATCTGAAACAGCTAGGGATTTTGATCTTCAAAAGTGCTGAATGCCTGATGAATGCAGAAAGATAGATTAGTACTTGACACTTCCAGCTGGGCAGGGACGGTGAGAGGAAGCTGTGTTTTAAAATACAGCTTTAACCTATTTTCCATCACTGCAAAGAATGCCCTCTTCGCATGTCCAGCGGGTGGGTGGAGTTGGATGACTTTAGTCTGTGCCTCATCTTGCAAGGCTGAAGATTTGTCAGATTCTTGGGACCAAATCTGAACATTCACTTTCTGCATATAAGAATTGTTTGGGTTTTTTTAGCTACCTGGAACTGGGCACTCAGAACTGTGTTATTCAACAGATACCTTCAGAATGTCCAGATTCTCTGAAAGATACTTCATTGCCTTCTGCCAGGACCCTTGGAAACCAAAGGATGCTTTTTTTTTCAAAACTACTTAGATACCTAATGGCACAGATAAGCTTCTAGAAGGATTTTCCAAAATAGCTTCAGAAACAGCTCAGTTCCCAAAACCACAGGCAGTAATTCAATTGGTTTCTAATTTGCAGAGTCTCTTCTCTACATGCCAGCAGTGACCTCCAGACATTTCCCAACATCCTTTAGCACAATTAGTATCTGTAGAAAAAGAATAACTATGCAAGCCCAAGGACTTTGGTGCCTCAGGGAGTACCAAGAATACCCTGCCTACAGCTTGTCTTTGCCTGTGGCCTCCTGACAATAAAGCTGGTGATAAAAAATAATAATAAATAAATGTGCAGAAATCAAATTATGCACTGATAGAGTGGGCTTGCTCCTCAGGTCTCTAAAGGTAAATGCAGTAAAGAGATTTCCACCCAGCACTGTAGTCAGCTGAATACCTGAAATCTGTTGAGGCTTAGGCAGGAGACTCGGAGAGGAAAATGAACTACTTTCTTAAAGGTCTGGATGAAGCAATTTATGAGAACAAAAATAGAGAATGGATTATGTTTAAATGGTTGTGGGGGCGGCTGGCATGACAGTTGTTTTGTGAATGCTCTCCAGTCATAAACAGAGTCAGGACTCAGACTTGTTATTTAAGGATTCCCAAGGCCTGGAGTTTATGGGAAGAAGTTCGGTGATGCTACAATACCCTCCAGAGGAAAAGTGAGAAAACTACGTTCATAGGAAAACTTTCAGAAGAGGTAACACAGGCAGCATTTTGTCTGCCACCTGGGAGTTGAGTGGCAGAGGTATGAGGGGTGTAGGAGACAACTTAATAAATGCTTCTCAGATATAAATTCTCTGAGATCAAGTTTTCAGAAAACAGCAAAACTCTTAAGTTGGAAAGTCTCTCCTTGGCTTTTGCTGGAGAATTGGAAACACTTCTCAGTTAGAAAAGTTGAGGGGAGGTAAATCGGGATTCTGAAGAGGCTGAGAAAAGACACAGTTGTGCCTTTGGTGAAGCTGTCATTAAAATTTATCAGGAAATGTAGAGTATTTTGATTCCCAGAATATATTTACCTAAATTACAAGAAATAACAGGAGAAGAAGCCCCCCTCTCCTCCTTGTTAGTCTACATTCACAGCTACCAGGCTGTGCTGTAACATCAGTTGCCTGCTTGCATGGACTGCTGGTTGATACAAATTGATGCTCTACACACTTTGGTTGGGGACTGCTGGTCGCTTTGGCCCAACTGGAAGAAGAATATAACATAAATGCCAGTTCTCATGTTTGTATTCTAGATATAAACCTTTTATTAGGCAACCTGAAGTTTTATAAAATCAGCTGAGGACTACTTGAAACAGGAAGGTGAGAACTGCATCCAGTTTTGGAGCCTCTATTACAAGAGGGATGTGGACATGCTGAAGCATGTCCAGAAAAGGGCCATGAGGATGATGAGAGGGCTGCAGCACCTCTGTTACGAGGACAGACTGAAAAGAGTTGGGGCTGTTCAGTCTGGAGAAGAGGAGGCTCCCAGGTGACCTTCTTGTGGCCTTCCAGTATCTGAAGAGGGCCTACAAAAAAACTGGGGAGGGACTTTTTTAGGCTATCAGGTAGTGACAGGACTAGGGAGAATGGAGCAAAGCTGGAGGTGGGGAGATTCAGATTGGATGTGAGGAAGAAGTTGTTCAGCAAGAGAATGGTGAGAGCCTGGAATGGGTTGCCCAGGGAGGTGGTTGGGGCCACATCCCTGGAGGTGTTTGCAGCCAGGCTGGATGAGGCTGTGGGCAGCCTGATCTAGGGTAGGGTGTTTGTGCCCATGACAGGGGGGTTGGAACTAGACGATCCTTGTGGTCTTCTCCAACTCTGACTGATTCTGTGATTCTGTGAACTCCCTCAGTCACAGGGAGGGAGGTGGCTGGAGGTCTGAGAGGCCAGAGAAGATCACTGTGTGCTTTTACTTTTTGCCTAGATGTCCACCATGAGCTTCTGCCAGATGACTGGGCAGGATGGACTTCTGGTCTGAACCCTGTCTATGTTTCCTACACTGATGTATGCAAGATGCTATTTTTGGCAGAGCTCTTCAACTCAACAGAGACACTCACTGCTTGTTCTAAAAGCGAACAAGCTGCCGCACACCATACATGTTACAGTTCTGCAATTTATTGCATGATGGTAAATAAACCAAATAATATTCATGGTTAATAAATTACTAGATCTGTGACCTTGTCAACACTGATAGCAGCCCCTGTCCTTTGCTCTGTCAAAGTCCATGTCAGGGTCCAGCCCTGCTCCGTGTCCTATTTGATCTGATAATCATGGTTGGAGTTTTATACTGAGCTGTGAACACTGGTCAGGACATATCTTGAGTACTGTGTCCGGTTCTGGTCCCCTCAATTCAAGAGAGGTATTGAGGTACTGGAACATGTCCAGAGAATGGCAACAAGGCTGGTGAGGGCCCTGGAGCACAGGACCTGTGAGGAGAGGCTGAGGGAGCTGGGAATGTTTAGTCTGGAGAAGAGGAGGCTCAGGGGTGACCTCATTGCTCTCTACGACTACCTAAAGGGAGGTTGTAGCCAGGTGGGGGTTGGTCTCTTCTCCCAGGCAACCAGCAACAGAAATAGGGGACACAGTCTCAGGTTGTGCCGAGGGAGGTATAGGCTGGATGTTAGGAGGAAGTTCTTGCCAGAGAGAGTGATTGGCATTGGAATGGGCTGCCCAGGGAGGTGGTGGAGTCACTGTCCATGGAGGTGTTCAAAAGACTGGATGGGGCACTTAGTGCCATTGGCTAGGGCTGGGTGCTAGGTTGGACTGGATGATCTTGGAGGTGTCTTCCGACCTGGCTGATTCTATTCTATTCCGCAAAGAACACAGGCAGAGGTCAGCAAAGGGACAGGAAATATTATCGGTGGCTTCCATGATCTAGTCCTTACTCACAGCTTACAATGATACAATAAAAATCAGAGCCTGCACCCAGCGCTGCAATAAACATACCTACTGCTGAACTCGCTGTGAGTTTTGGGGTTCATTTTGCACGTCAACAGCACCCAGGGAGACACGGAGCCCTGTTTGAAATTCCCTGCCTTAAAAGACAACAACCGCGATCTCCTTTAGTTCCGTTTATTTAAAAAAAAAATANCCGGCCAATTTATTTTGTTTCTTTTTTTAAAAAAAAAAAAAAAAAAAAAAAAAAAAAAAAAAGGTCAGGATTTTTGCAGCTCCAGGAGAGCCCTGCCCCTCTCTCCTACACCGGACACGCTTTTGTCAGCACTTCCCTGCCTTGCATGTAGTCTCTCCAGCCTTCCTCCCCTCCAGCCGAACACCAACTGCGCCCGCACTTCATCACTCTCCGC
>VWZI01006226.1:88020-103121 GCA_013396835.1 Psilopogon haemacephalus | reverse complement strand
CCCCAGCCCCGCCGCCGCGGGCAGGCAGCCCTTGGGCGCTCCCTGGGGGCGGTGCGCGGGGGGTGCCCGCCCGGGCCGAGCCCAAGGCGACACGGGGGAGCGCGGCCGAGCTGAGCGGCGTCCAAGCCGAGCGGCACCATGCTGGGCATGATCAAGAACAGCCTGCTGAGCACGGTGGAGGCATGGCCCTACCGGGTGCTGAGCAAGGCGGAGAAGGTAGGTGGTGAGGCGGGCAGGCGGGTGAGGAGCTGCGAGAGGGAGCGGGAGACCTCGGGGTCACCCTCACCCGCCTTCCTCCTAGCCTGTCCGGGCTGCTGGCAGCATCTCCATCCACGCCTCTTTCCCCAGGAGGAGCTCAGCTACGAGGAGAGGGAGTGCGAGGGTGGCCGGTTTGCGGCGGTGGAGGTGGTGGGGAAGCCGTTCGATGAAGCCTCGAAGGAAGGGGCGGTCAAGCTCCTCAAATACGTCGGGGGAAACAATGACAAGGGTGAGAGATGTTCCTTGCCCCGTGAGTTCGGCAGCACTTTGTGGCAGACCACTACTAGCGGAGCCTTGGTGAAATCCGGAAGGATGAAGGCAATGGCACCATGGGCCTACGGGACCTGTGGCTCCTGGCATCGGGATTCTGTGATGGGCATGGTCCCTCACTGGGAAAGATAAACTTGCTCAGTGGCATCGGGATTCTGTGATGGGCATGGTCCCTCACTGGGAAAGATAAACTTGCCCAGCAGCATCGGGATTCTGTGATGGGCATGGTCCCTCACTGGGAAAGGTAAACTTGCCCAGCAGCATCGGGATTCTGTGATGGGCATGGTCCCTCACTGGGAAAGGTAAACTTGCCCAGCAATTAGTAGCGAGATCACAGCCAATAATAGGTGACAGGAGCTTTCTCCTAAACCCTTCCAAATGCTTCCAGACACTCTACAAGTTACAGTAACCCAAAACTCAGAGCTGTTCATGGCTTTCAGAAGGGCTGCCCATACTGTCTACCACTTCAGGAATAGTAGCTTCTGCTCATTACTGCAGTGGGGTAATATGTGGCACTGCAGAACACTCTGTTCCTCTGTTCTTCATTCAGCAGTAGGGAATCAGGAAACTTCAGGATCAGCTGGTGTCAAGCCATCTTTCTCACTTGTTTTGCTTTGCCCAGCCAGCTGTTAACCCATCTCTGTTTCAGAGTAAGATCTCAAACCCCCAATTCATTTCAGCAGCGGTGAGTTACCTTGCAGCGGGGATAACGTGAGGACAGGCACACACATTATCTGTCACAGCTCCCTGGGTGCGCAGTAGCTGATGAAATCCAGGGTTTCTGGGGCACTTTTGTTCTGTGACCTGCCCCTGGAAGCAGTGCAATAAGTTTTATGACTCCGATGCTTTATCACATGCGCTGGCAATTGGTATTCATCAAAGGGCAATGAACGACGAGCTTGCTTTTTAGTGGTGCTTCATAGTGTTTTATAGTGGTGCTTCCAGGTGATTGCTTCTAATTGTCAATTTACCAAAGTACGTGCATCAGAAGTTGTCCATAACAGGAGGAGAAGACCAAAGAATAATTCTGAGGCCTATACATTTGCTTGCACACCTTTCTCAGGCATCTGCTAGAGGAACTCTTATAGTCCGTATGGGAATAGGAGTTGGATGCAGGGCAAATGGCATTCACAGCAGCGTGTTTTGGAAGGATGATGATCCCTGTTGCTTCAGGAGAAAGAGTGCCACAAAGGCAGGTATGGTGTCAGAGCAAAACAGGTGAGAAAGATGGCTTGATGGCAGCTGGTTCTGTGGCTGCCTGATCCTGAAGTTTCCTGACTCCCTATTGCTGAATGAAGAACAGAGGAACAGTGTTCTGCAGCGCCACATATTACCCCACTGCCGTAATGAGCAGAAGCTACTATTCCTGAAGTGGTAGACAGTATGGGCAGCCCTTCTGAAAGCCATGAACAGCTCTGAGTTTTGGGTTACTGTAACTTGTAGAGTGTCTGGAAGGGTTTAGAAGGGCAGCAATGCTGGTGAGGGGGCTGCAGCACAAGCCCTATGAGGAGTGGCTGAGGGAGCTGGGGGTGGCAGGGTGGAGAAGAAAAGGCTCAGAGGAGATCTTACTGCTCTCTACAACTACCTGAAAGGAGGTTGTAGCCAGGCACCCAATGACAGAACAAGAGGACACAGTCTCAAACTGTGCCAGGGCAGGTTTAAGCTGGACATTAGGAAGAAATTCTTCACAGAAAGAGTGATTGCCTGTTGAAATGGACTGCCCAGGGAGGTGGTGGAGTCACCATCCCTGAAGGTGTTTAAAAGGAGGCTGGATGGGGCACTTAGTGCATGGTTTAGTTAATTAGAAAGGTCATAGGTTGGACTCAGTGATCCTGGAGGTCTCTTCCAACCTGGTAAATTCCATGATTCTGTGAGAAAGCTCCTGCCACCCATTGTTGGCTGTGGGCTTGCCACTAATTGCTAAACACTGATGTGGATCTACATGTGCCAGGATTATAGGCCCTATTATGTTAGAGATGTTCTTTTCAGAAGAACAGACCATCTTGGTGGCATGACCTACATGGTTGAGAGCAACACAACCATGATCATTGATAGAAAGCCATCCAGAGGTCACCAGAGGCTCATATATCCCAGGCTCCTGGTACAGTCAGTGGAGAGAGAATTTTGGCCCAAGCTGTTGTGTATGCTCAGAGAACCCCCACTCCGAAGTTCTATCAGTTATCATGTGAGCCATAAATCGTTTTTCCCAGCTTGGAGGCAAGAATAAGTTAGATTTCATTATTACTGCACTTATTTGTGAGTGTAAGTAAGAGAGAGTGGAGTATGGTGACAGTCAGGAGGCAGTAACAGAGTAACATGTTTGGTGTTTCTCTGAGCCATTGGAACTGGTCACAGAATCAGAGAACCATTAAGGTTGGAAAAGACCTTTAAGATCATCGAGTCCAACCACAGCTCAACTACTGTGACTATGAAACAACCCAGAGGAGCAGCAGGGTTATTCCCAGAGAACTAACTTCATGGCTTCCCAGGAGCTCAGGTGTGGGATGAAGTTATTCTGCAATTTTCAGGATGATAGTGTTGACAGGGAGGTGTTGGGATCTGCTGAGCTACTCCAAGGCTGTGTTTTGGATAAATGTCTGGGCAAATGTGCAGGCTGGAAAAGGGAGATGGTTTCGCTTGGAGGTTGTTTGCCTTTTGATGTGTACTAGAGGCACTCTTGATTGCCTATACAAGAAGTTCAGTGTGAGGAGTTTTCCTGAACTAAAATTTGCTCTTGTGAATGTTCTGTTAATTCTGTGAGTTATTGAGGACCTCGACTTCTTTGTGGCTCTTTCAGGGGCTGGAATGGGCATGACTGCTCCTGTCTCCATCACTGCTTTCCCTGCTGAAGATGGCTCCTTTCAGCAGAAAGTGAAGGTCTCTTTGCGGATCCCGAGCCAATTTCAAGACAACCCTCCTTCTCCTAGCGATGAAAGCATTAAGATTGAAGAGAGACAAGGGATGACCATTTATTCCACGTAAGGAATGCATCCTGGGATTTCCAGTCCTAGTGTGCTCTGAAGAGTGGTATTGGTTTTACCAGGTTACTTGCTGGACAAGGGGCGTCTGTGGTAGAAGGAGATAGACAAATAAAGGCTGGGCGGTGACTGGCTGGAGAGTAGCCCTGTGGAGAGGGGCTTGGGAGTGCTAGTGGATGAGAAGCTCAACATGAGCCAGCAGTGTGCACTTGCAGCCCAGAAAGCCAACCAGATCCTGGCCTGCATCAGGTGGATTGTGGCCAGCAGGCTGAGGGAGGTGATTCTCCCCCTCTACTCCACCCTGGTGAGACCTCACCTGGAGTACTGCATCCAGTTCTGGAGCCCCTGTTACAAGAGGGATGTGGACATGCTGGATCATGTCCAGAGAAGGGCCACGAGGATGCTCAGAGGGCTGCAGCACCTCTCCTATGAGGACAGACTGAAAGACTTGGGGCTATTCAGTTTGGAGAAGAGGAGGCTCCCAGGTGACCTTCTTGTGGCTTTCCAGTATCTGAAGGGAGCCTACAGAAAAGCTGCGGAGGGACTTTTTAGGCTCTCAGGTAGTGAGAGGACTATGGGGAATGGAGCAAAGCTGGAGGTGGAGAGATTCAGATTGGATGTGAGGAGGAAGTTGTTCACTATGAGAGTGGTGAGGCCCTGGAATGGCTTGCTCAGGGAGGTGGTTGGGGCCATTTCCCTGGAGATGTTTGCAGCCAGGCTGGATGAGGCTGTGGCCAGCCTGATGTAGGGTAGGGTGTCCCTGCCCATGGCAGAGGGGCTGGAACTGGCTGATCCTTGTGGTCCCTTCCAACCCTGACTAATTCTATGATTCTATGGAGGGGTCCTTCAAGGAAAGACAGGTTATGTCATTTCTTATAATTGATTATGCTGCAGCTATTTGAAATAAGACTTTTTTTTTTCTTGCTGGGAAAACAAGTTTGGAGGTTAGCCCTGAAAGGCTTTTTGCTTCACCTGGGAAAATGAAGATCATGAAGAGCAGAACGAGAGTGAATATGAAGTTACTGAGTAATTTCTAATGGCTGAAAACTATTGTTTTGCTCGTTTTCTGGGATCTAGGTGGTTCTTAGTCATCAAGAATGTCCTTTGGTGTGGTTCACATAAAACTACAGGTGTTGGCTGAAGCTTCATTTAGATGGACTCATACCAGAGTCTATCCTGGAAACAAGCAGTTGTTCCATAGCTTCAAATCATCTTTGAATGTCTCTGTTGACTGACAGCCTGGACTCAGACTATCATCACAATAGTGATAAGCTCTTCACCTTTTATTTAACCCCTTGGATCTTCCACTCCCTTCTTGCTTGAAGTGTTTTGGCTGATTCTCAACTCTTTGGCTCTTCTCTGAGACTGCTGCCTGACCTTTGCTACGGGTGTGGGCCACTTCTGCAAGAACAAGCTGTTTTGTCTCAAACCTTGGCCCTGAGACAGGGTGGTGAGGTGCAAGCTGATGAAACAGTTCCTGTTGGTGGGAGGTCAACATAAAACAGACCAGTTCCAGTCCACCACTTTTAAATAGAATCGCGGACTGTAATTGCTGATATCTCTGGTCCTGCCTCCTGTTTGTCTTGGGTTAGTTAGAGTTTGGCTTCTCTTCCTGATCTGGCTACCAGCAGATGTTTGTTCACACTATGGTGAACGTGGTTGTTGGCAGCATTGGTGTAAGAACTGTGGGCTAAGCAGACTTGGAGATAGCCTTGTGTCCTAGCAAGCTGTTCCTCCGATATGAGGTTGATGCAAAGGGCAGGGCCATACTGCTGATTGCCATGCATAGGGCTGTTTTTTTGGGGGAGTCTGTTTGGCATCTGTCATGGCTGACTACACCCCAGCTATGTAATCCTTAAGACTTAATCTATCACAAAGTGATAGACCAGTGCCTGCATGAGTGCACGTTGGCAGGATCTGGCCCAAACTACATGGCTAAATGTATTGTGGGTATGTGTTGTTCTCCCTCTCTTGCTTTCTTTCACTTACTGTTTTTCCAGGACTGAATAATAGAATCAGAGAATAGAATGACAGAATCAGTCAGGGTTGGAAGGGACCACAAGGATCATCTAGTTCCAACCCCCCTGCCATGGGCACAAGCACCCTACCCTACATCAGGCTGGCCACAGCCTCATCCAGCCTGGCTGCAAACACCTCTGGGGATGTGGCCCCAACCACCTCCCTGGGCAACCCATTCCAGGGCCTCACCACTCTCATAGTCAACAACTTCCTCCTCACATCCAATCTGAATCTAGCCAACTCCAGCTTTGCTCCACCAATCCATGTCTGGTTTCTTTGCAGGCAGTTTGGTGGCTACGCCAAAGAGGTCGATTACGTGAACTATGCTGCCAAGTTGAGGTCTGCTCTGGGGAGCGAAGCTGCGTACCGCAAGGATTTCTACTTGTGCAATGGTTACGATCCCCCCATGAAGCCTTACGGGCGACGCAATGAGGTCTGGTTTGTGAAAGAGTGAGCGAGCGTCTGGCTTCCTCTGCTGCTGGCCTGCACTGATAACTCCCCCACCCCGTGTTCTTGTCCTCTTCAAAATAAACTAATCATTTGGCAGAGGCCAAAGCATTCCGTTCCTCCACAACTACGCCTCGGTCTCTTGCGGATCAACATTTGCAGAAGAACGCTGCAGACCCTCCTGACAGTCCAGCTCTTTTGTTTCAGACTAGGTCCTCAATCACACAGACTCTCGTGACTCCTCCATGGCTTGCTTTTAGCTCCCTCATGCTCCCAGGGTTCAATGCTGAGACAGCCAAAGTACTTCATTAGCAAGTCTGGTGCCTGACAGGAGTCACATCCAAGTGCTGGCAGATCATTAGTCTCACCTGAGGCAGGCAAGGGAACATGGCAAAAGTGCACACAGGGACTTTTTTGAACTTCTTGGGCTTGCTGCAGCTGTAAAATGCTGCTTTTATCTGTGCCATTCCAAATGCAATTTAAAGGGACCATGGGCATTGCTACCAAGACAGCACAGTGAAAATAAGCATCCTGTACATTGACTCACAGTGTGTAGGAGAGCAGTGCTGCTGTCAGCTGGCTGAGAAATGTCATTTAGAGGAAAATCCAGGTTTCTGTTTGCAGTTATGCTTCTGTTTGAGGCGAGACATTTTGCAGTATGCTATGTCCTGATCTCAGCTAGCAGCTGGACCCCAAGATAATTTCCTTCCTGTTGCTTGTGTGTAGCTTTCTCTAAAGCCAGTGTACACAACAGCCAAGGCTGAAATGTGTGTGGTCATCTAATGGAATTAGAAACATGCAGGCTGTGGAAACAGCAGGTGTCTGTTCCTTTTGAACAGAGGGTGTATTGGAAGAATGGTGAGCATCTAGTGAGGCTACTGTGGGTGCAGGTGTGCCAAAAACAAACCCACTCTCTGGAGGGCTCCTCAGAGCATCTATCTTCTTGAAAGGAGGAGGGAAACTTGGCTGTTCTTGCAAACCAGGATTTATGTCAAATAATGAGTAGCCTTTCAGAAACCAGAGTAAGGGTGGACTTCATTTTAGTAAGACTGGCAATGCTTAACTGTTAGGCATCAAACCAGTATTTTAGCTGTCAGCTCTGCCCAGGGGGCAGCAGGATGCCCACAGTGGGAACACGCACACAAACCATTCTAGGGTGCCTGTCTAATTTGTTACTTCCACTAGAAGAGATGTGCTGGTTGGATGCTTAAGTGCTCCAAAGTTCAGGTCCTTTCTAAAGCCATTTTCTCCCTGGGTGTGTCAGATGGCATCCCAGGTTCTGGTCAGGTGAGCTGTTTGATGTGCTTGCGTTCTGAGAACAAATCAGCAGTTAAAGAAAAAATCCTGAGGGTCTGATGTGCTTTCCTTTTCTGTCTCGCTGAGCCAGAGCAGAGCTTTCTTGTGGACCTCATGAAAGAGCTTCAGTCACCTCTGTGTAGGTGCAGCTAGTCAGGATGGGTAAAAACCCCCAGATACTTAATTAAAAAAAGAACAAACAGCAACCAAAACCAGGGAAGAGTTATTAGTTGCAATTACTGATTGCAGCACAGGGGAGGAGGAATTAAAAAAAGAAAATCAAGGCAGATGAAAGTTTTTGAAGCAATTTCTGATGGATTAAAAAAAAAAAACCAAACAACCCTTCCAAGGCTGTCCTCAAATCCAAAGGGACTTGCTCATGTCAATGTGTGGGTGAGGAATGGAGGGGCACAGTTCTGCCTGCTTTATGTGTTCCTGGGTTCGTTCTGGAGCTTGGGTGTAGATCGTGGATGTAGTCCTTTCTAGCCGCTGCTGGTGGACATCCTGCAGCGGTCAAAACCCTGAAATTGCTCAAAATATATCCTGTGAATTCTGGTGTGAACAGAGGGTATAGTTTCATTGAGCTGACTGCTACCAAAAGCTTCATCAAACCCAATTGCCTTTTCTGTACATGCAAAGATGTTCTGTCTGCATTTTCTAGACTTTTATAATAATAACAATAATAATAATAAAATGCTGTGATTTGCAACTTCTCTGCTGATCGTTGGGATCGTGAGCTCAGTGGGGGTTGTTGATTTGAAAGACTTGACCTTGCCAATTTATCTTTGTTTGGGGTGTTAATCACGTTGCAGCATTTATAAATAGTCATAATGCTTTTTTTTTCCACTGAATTGCTATTTTAGATATCCTGATGTGGCCCTGTGTTGTCTGACTGTGTGAGATGGGAGTTGATGGAGTAATCATCATTGGTTCCTGTCACTTGAGAGGCCTTGACTAATGTATTTGTGTAGAGTGCAGAAACTAGGGGGCCTGCTCAGCTGAGGACAACTGTTCATTTGTGTGTTCCTCTGGCTGGTATTCATGGACATTGTTCAGGCTTCATTCATGACTGATTTCAACACGACCTTATAGTAACCTTCCAGTATCTGAAGGGGGCCTACAGGAAGGCTGGGGAGGGACTGTTCACAAGGTCTTGTAATGACAGGATGAGGGGGAATGGGTTCAAATTGGCGAAGGGGAGATTTGAACGGGATGTTAGGAGGAAGTTCTTCACAGTGAGGGTGGTGAGACACTGGCACAGGTTGCCCAGGGAGGTTGTGTCTGCTCCCTCCCTGGATGTGTTCAAGGCGAGGTTGGATGAGGTCTTGATAGACCTGATCTAGTGGGAGGTGTCCCTGCCTATGGCAGGGGGTTGAAACTGGATGATCTTTGAGGTCTTTTCCAACCTAAACCATTCTATGATTCTATGATTCCAGAAATGTTAGGCATGCTGTCACATTGAGGTCCATCTAGCTGTGTCCTGCTGCCACTGGTAGACAGTAGTGCACCCCTGAGACAGACTACAGGATCAGTGCAACTGTGAGCTGATAGCCTCCTTTAAATGTTTTACAGTCT
Organism: Psilopogon haemacephalus; assembly: GCA_013396835.1. Taxonomy (NCBI): domain Eukaryota; kingdom Metazoa; phylum Chordata; class Aves; order Piciformes; family Megalaimidae; genus Psilopogon; species Psilopogon haemacephalus. Next base: position 94,278 of record VWZI01006226.1, on the reverse strand, counting down.
CTAGTACAATGGTCCTTTCCAACCACAGCGATTCATAGTGATTAGATGTTGTGCTGAGGACTTGTCAGTGTGAAACTAATGATTGGACTCAATGATCTTGAAGGTCTTTTCCAATCTAAGAAATTCTGTGATTCTGTGACTCAGGAGATTTTACTATTGGGCTTGGTGGACCCAGAGAGGTTTTATCCCATGCATTTGTTCAGTTGCTTTTTAGACGTATGGTGAACTAAGGCACCCTTTTGTCCTATGGCAAGGATTTCCTTGCGTATGGAAAGGTAGGAAAGCTCCTTGATAGAGGATTTCCAGCAGGTTGTCTCTCTGCTCTGCAGGCAAGTGGCTCAGACAGCTTTTTGATGTGCCTCTGTTGCTGCAAGTGCATGTTTGGACAGCCAGACTCACTGTTGACATTAGAGGGTTTCCAGCAACCTCTTTATGCTGGCCCCAGGAGTCAGAAGGCCAGTTTGACCTGAGGCCAGCATAGTCACAGATGTTCCTTTGCATGGATTTGACTCCTGAACTGACATGAAACAAAGCCACAACATTTCCTCTGACCTCTCCAGCATTTGTTTTCCGAGGGATAAGAGTGCAGCAATTGGCTGGTGTGTGGATTGAGGAGGAGGTGTGTGAGGTGTGTGCATTGAGGAAGAAGACAGTTCAGGAGAAACTGGAAGGTGGATTCCTTCATGGGCCATGAAGATAATCAGAGGGCTGGAGCACCTCTGCTATGAGGACAGGCTGAGAGAGTTGGGGCTCTGCAGCCTGGAGAAGAGAAGGCTTCAAGGAGACCTTATAGTAACCTTCCAGTATCTGAAGGGGGCCTACAGGAAGGCTGGGGAGGGACTATTCACAAGGTCTTGTAATGACAGAATGGGGGGTAATGGGTTTAAACTGGCAGAGGGGAGATTTAAACGGGATGTTAGGAGGAAGTTCTTTGCAGTGAGACACTTGGAACAGGTTGCTCAAGGAGGTTGTGTTTGCTCCCTCCCTGGAGGTGTTCAAGGCCAGGCTGGATGGGGCCTTGAGTGACCTGTTCTTGTGGGAGGTGTCCCTGCCTATGGCACAGGGGGGTTGGAATTGGATGATCTTTAAGGTCCCTTCCAACCTAAGCCGTTCTATGATTCTATGATTCTTGCTTAATCACCTTGGCACTGTTGGCAGCTGCCTTGCTGGGTTGTTGGGATGCAGTGGGCATGCATAGCAAAGGCTGTGCCACTGCCTGTGACCACATCTCCCATCTCCTTGCTCTTCAGTGGAGCATCTCCACAGCTATTTGTGCTGCAAATTTGGCTCAGCAGTCTAACGGCCTTGGGAATTATCTCTGCCTTCTAGAGATAGGAGTGGCCTTGCTGCTAATAAGCAGCTGGGCAGGTCCCTCCCAGTGCTATGCAAAGCAGCAGTGCAGTGATGATAGGAATGGCCACATTTAAACAGAGCCAAATTCAGACACATCGACTTGATGGGAATCACACAGATGCCATGCAGGTTTAGTTGTGCTGGGTATACAGGCTTCCTAAGCTGCTCCACTTGTGAGTAACACAAGCTGTGAGAGTTTTCCTACTGGCCTCAACAGCAAATCATGCATATTTATATAGATCTACCCATGCATATGTATAAATACACATACATGTATATGTCCCTGCCTATGGCAGGGGGTTGGAACTGAATGATCTTTGAGGTCCCTTCCAACCCAAACCATTCTGTGATTCTATGATTCTATGTAAATGAAAAATGTATATGTATGCATGCATGTGTATTAAAACATATAGGGATGTAGACTGCGGAGTTGGGGCTGTTCAGCCTGGAGAAGAAGAGGCTCCAGAGAGACTTTACAGCAAGTCTTCCAGTACCTGAAAGGAGCCTGCAAGAAAGCTGCAGAGGAACATTTTACAAGGCCTTGTTGTGATAGGATGAGAGGGAATGGATTTAAGCTTGAAGAGGGTAGATTTAGACTGGGTATTAGAAAGAAAATCTTTACAGTCAGGGTGGTGAGACACTGGAATATGTTGTCTGGTGAAGTTGTGGATGCCCTCTCCCTGGGCAAGGTTGGACAGGGCATTGATCAGCCTGGTCTAATGGAAGGTGTCCATGCCCATTGCAGGGGGATTGGAATTAGATGATCTTTAAGGTCTCTTCCAACCCAAACCATTCTGATTCTGTCTGTAGGTGGCCCTTGCTTTCATCTATTGCTTGTCTTCTGCCATCTCTGAATAACTTGCTAATGCAAATAAAACCACAGGGCAAGCATTTGCAGACCAAGGTTTTAAGTCTTCTAGATTGAGAGCTTAGTTAGCTTCAGGGAAAAAAAAAAACAAACCAACAACCAACTTTCTTATGTAGACACCTTCCTAAGTATATCTAAGACTGCATTAAGAAGATGACAGCCTTTGTAAAGGACCTAATTGGTTAAGCTGTGCATGTAAATCTGGCCAGACCTGTAATACTCTAGTCACTTTGAGAGGGTGGGTGATTTATGGTGAATGGGGAAGTAACATCATTATTTCCACGTTTTCATCAATCACCATGGCAAAGGGTGCGTGAGCAGCTATTGTGCTTGCCGTGGCAAATTTTCAGCTTTGCAAGGCTGCCCAAAGGCAATGGGACAAGGAAGGGAGGAAGGAAGATGATGACTCCTAGCACACAACGTCCCTCCTGCTGTAATTACAACAATGCCTCTTTTACAGCAGCACTCTGAGCAGCAGCTCTCTTTCTTCTGCGACAGCATTTCAGCCACGCCGTGCTAAAAAAGAAATGCATCTCTTTTAACGGGGCCATAAGTAGCTTTGGAGGTATAACACCTCCACGAAACTGCTTGGCAACATGATTTATTGGAGCAGGATCAGTGGTAAAAGTGACTTCTCTGACAATAATGGATGAAACACTTCCAGAGTAGCTGCTCTGTCTCTGCTTGGTGCCGATGCCAACAGCAGGCTGGTTTTGTCAGCTCATTCATAATCTCTGCTTTGCTCTCAGCAGAATGTGTTGCACAAGACAGATTTCAGCCATGGCAGATGCTTTTTTTTTTTTTTTCTTTCCTTCCTACTCCTCTGTGGGAACTGCTGCAGAAGATGTGTCAGTGCAGAAGCTGCTTGATTCCTATGGTGCTGTCTAATTCCACATCCAGACCCTGTGCCTAGGGGAGAGTGCTGCTCCCCTACCCCTCACTCCTGCTCTCCCCGCCCTAGTTTCTGTGAGGAGAAACTTGAATGGAGGGAATGGAAGGAGTTGCACTGTCCTTAGAGTCTGAGGGTGAGACCTGGCTGGTCAGTAGCCCAAGGCTGCAAGACAGCCTCTGACTTATCTTGTGTGCAGTGCCAGTGGGAAGATTGGGTTTGAAGAACCTGATTTTTTGGTGGCTATTTTTCAAAAGTACAAATGGAAGTGAAAGATCCCCAAAACTCCACCCCTGAAAGATACCACTGAGGTTTAGGTGTCTCAGCATCATTGAGGATATGGATTCTCATGCATGTGGATAAACTTGCTGCCATGTACCAAGTACAGGATCAGACTGGTGCCTCCTGTTTTAGCCTGGTTTTCAGTGTGGACTTGCAAGGGTGACAAAGCTGGTGAGGGGCCTGGAGCACAGCCCTGTGAGGAGAGGCTGAGGGAGCTGGGGTTATTTAGCCTGGAGAAGAGGAGGCTCAGAGGGGACCTCATTACTGTCTACAACTACCTGAAGGGAGGTTGTAGCCAGGTGGGGGTTGGTCTCTTCTCCCAGGCAACCACCAACAGAAGGAGGGGACACAGCTTCACGTTGTGCCAGGAGAGATATAGGCTGGATGTTAGGAGGAAGTTCTTGCCAGAGAGAGTGATTGGCATTGGAATGGGCTGCCCAGGGAGGTGGTGGAGTTGCCATCCCTGGAGGTGTTCAAGAAAAGCCTGGATGGGGCACTTAGTGCCATGGTCTAGTTGATTGGCTAGGGCTGGGTGATCAGTTGGACTGGATGATCTTGTAGGTCCTTTCAACCTGGCTGATTCTATCATTCTATTATTCTATGACCCTTCTTCCCCTCCAGGATCCCACAAGCTAATGCAGCTGCCCATTGTAAGCTGAGAGCCTCTCGCCAACCCCACTTATTTTGTGGGACCAAGAAGCAGCAGAAGTAGCCTGGAGCTGTGAGGCCATTGGGAGGCAGCTGACCTGAAAAAGCAGTTCCTCAGTCATGTGCTGCAGTGCCCTGACCTGCATCGTGACTCGGGTAACAGTGTGCGACTCGGCTGACACTGCACTGGGGATGTGTGGCAGTGGCAGTGTGACCTGACACTGGGGCTTCTCGTGGTGGGTGCCCTGTGCTGTGGGGGTAGCTGCACCACCCACCTGCACATGGCTGGACTTGGAAGCTCAGTTGGGTTTGGGTCAAAGCGAGGTGTGTGTTATGGAAGTGCCTTTCTCAGCACATGCTTCTATTATCCCAAGAGAAAGAGAGAAGCGTTGCTGTGGCAACTGCTCTCCCTTGAGCATTTTCCTGGAGTTTTTCAATCTATTCAATTCTCTTTTTCCTTTCCCTCCCTCCCCNCCCATACCCCCAGTGTTTAATTTCAGGCTGTTCCTAATTGGAGTGCAAAGAAGCAATTGAAATGTCTTCTACCATTAGATAAAACCTTTAAGTCACCTTCCCACATGGCTGACAAAGTACAAGATCAATAGAATTGAACATTGCTGTGAGTAAGAGAGGATCTGAAATTTGAAATGCATTGTACTCAGACAAATGAAACAAATGAAACCTTTTACCCAAAGCAAAGTGTTCAAATAAGTGTGCAGCATGATTATTTTGGACATGCTTTTCTACTGGCAGATCTTTCTAGCTGTTTAATCACCAAGAGGAGGAGAGTTTCTCAATCCTCTTTATGACTCAGCTTTGCGAAAGGAACATCTTTCCAAATCAACATGTGCTGGCTCATTGAAATCTCTTTCCTGAGCTGTGTTATTTAAGCAGGGTACTTTGAAAGGAGGGTGGCTGCAGTGGTGTTTATTTGGGGCAAGGAGTCCATGTAAACCCTGTCTCTCATTCTCCAGCGTCTTGCTTCCATCTACACACTGATACCCATGCATGGGAAACCCCAGCTGAAGGGGAAGGAAAAATCTTGTTGGGGTGTAGGAGGGAGAAAGTTGATGTCTCTGAGGAGGGTGGTGTGAGGGTGGTTCAGGACATAGAGCCCTGAGTGCCTCCAGTACTCAAGTGCCAACCCTTTGCCTCAAGTCGTGATGGCTGCAGCATAGTTAAACACAGAAGAGGAACTCGAGATGCTTCCCAGCTTCTCCAGCCCTGCTTTGAGCCAGACCATCTCATCTCCCTACAGCAGGGCCCAGAGAACAAAGGTCTCCCTGTTAATCTCCAGCACAACTTTCCTCCTGCTGTGTTGCCATCTGCTTTGCACTAAACTTCAGTATATGCCTTTGCAAAGAGCAATGCTCATCCTTTGAGGACATCCCTGGCACTTCTTCCCAGGAGGAGTGAAATCCTGAGCCACAAGCACAGCTGAGACTGCTCTGAGCACCCCTCCCTGCCCCAGAGGGCAAAAAAAAAATCCAGAAACACTAACTTTGTGAGATACTCTCTTGGGAATCCAGCCTGAAACAGCTTCTACTTGGGAACCTGCCCAGCCCATTTCCAAACAATGAAAGCAGCCCTGCAGCTTTTGAAGCGCTTGCTTGATCTGAATGGGGAAATGGTTTGAAGCAAATAGGGCTGGAAGAAACTGGTACAATTTGGGGCACAGAGGGGTTGACCAGGGGTAATTTTGATCCTCCCAGATGTATTTGTTGGTCTGATCACGTGTTGATGCCTGTATAGCTTTGTGTCCCACTTCTGCCACCTCCCTGGGCATTGTGGTGGCATTATTTACTTCTGGTACAGGCAATGGCTTGCTCCCTACTTTGCTTCTTGAGAGCAAAAATCGTGGTTGATATCAGCTGTTTGCTGGGTGCATAGGAGATCTCTCTGGATCCAGGGGCAAAGGCCAGATCTTGAACCAGGGGGATTTGTTTGTCAGCAGACAGTGCTCCACAGAGCTGGTTTGCTAACAATCAGCAGGTGTTCATTTATTTTACATTGCAACGGTGCTATTTTTGAACAAGAGAGAAAAAAATGAAAGCTTTTGCTGTAGCATAAGATTTAGTTTCTGGCATTTAAAAAAATTGTTTACTTTGAATGGAAGCCCAGAATGCACAGAATGTAGCAAAAAAAAATTGCATAGATGCAGACAGGGATTGTTGTCTCACCTTTCAAGTTACTCCCGTTTCTGATGCTAAGGCATTTA
>VWZI01006226.1:23360-87995 GCA_013396835.1 Psilopogon haemacephalus | reverse complement strand
AGCCCTAGCCAATGGCACTAAGTGCCCCATCCAGACTTTTCTTGAACACCTCCAGGGATGGCAACTCCACCACCTCCCTGGGCAGCCCATTCCAATGCCAATCACTCTCTCTGTCAAGAACTTCCTCCTAACATCCAGCCTATACCTCCCCTGGCACAACTTGAGACTGTGTCCCCTCATTCTGTTGGTGGTTGCCTGGGAGAAGAGACCAACCTCACCTGGCTACAACCTCTCTTCAGGTAGTTGTAGAGAGCAAAGAGGTTCCCCCTGAGCCTCCTCTTCTCCAGGCTAAATAACCCCAGCTCCCTCAGCCTCTCCTCACAGGGCTGTGCTCCAGGCCCCTCAACCAGCTTTGTCACCCTTCTCTGGACAAGTTCCAGTAAGACCTTGGATGTTTTCCCTTTCCCTGGGAAGAAATCTGTGAAAATAACCATCCTGGAGCCAGTTGCTTCCAGATAGCTCTACTGAAAGCAACAAGATAAGACCAAGCATACCAGGGAGATAAGGAACTGCCACCCAGGCAGAAAGTTCCCCAGTGACTGCAGCATTTTGTCCTGGGAGACACAGCAAGGGGATGAACAGGGAGCAACCCAGACAGTCCTGAGATGAAAATAAGCAGGACAGTTTTCCAAAGGGTTTGATCCCACAATCCAGGATCCCATTTATCATGGAATCATAGAATGGTTCAGGTTGGAAGAGACCTTAAAGATCATGCAGTTCCAACCCCCCACCATAGGCAGAGACACCTCCCACTAGATCAGGACGCTCAAGACCTCATCCAGCCTGGCCTTGAACACATCCAGGGAGGGAGCAGCCACAACCTCCCTGGGCAACCTGTTCCAGTGTCTCACCACCCTCACTGTGAAGAATTTCTTCCTAACATCCCGTTCAAATCTCCCCTCCGCCAGTTTGAACCCATCAATAGCCATTCAGCAGCCTACTGTGGTGACAAACTCTTCTGGAATGAATCCAGCTCCAGAATTATGGCAAGCTAAAAATGATGTCTACTCCCCTGGCTATAGACAGAGAGAGCTCCTACTCAGCAATGAATGCACCACCAAGTGCCACAAAAATAGCCCCTTTGGAATTATTCAGTGTTTGGAACTTGTCATTTCACAGGGGTAAAAATGGATCCATTTTTGGCACAAAATATGCATGATATGTATCCACGTCTGTATGAATAGCAATTATAAAACCAGGGGTATAAATTTAATCTAACATCTACGCTGAGCAAACAGACAAAACAATCAACCAAGAGCTTAGCGCGCAGGTTTTGTTCTGAGGAGGAATTTTGGTAACACCTTAGCTAACTAAGACTTCTGACTTAGAAAAAATAAAAAAAAACAGATGTCAAAAGAGACCTTTCTTCTTTCTTCCCCTCTTCCTTTCTTTAAGAGAGCTTTAGGGAGAAGTTGAAGGGGGCCTACAGGAGGGCTGGGGAGGGACTATTCACAAGGTCTTGTAATGACAGGATGAGGGGGAATGGGTTCAAATTGGCGAAGGGGAGATTTGAACGGGATGTTAGGAGGAAGTTNCCTCATCCAGCCTGGCCTTGAACACCTCCAGGGAGGGAGCAGACACAACCTCCCTGGGCAACCTGTTCCAGTGTCTCACCACCCTCACTGTGAAGAATTTCTTCCTAACATCCCATTCAAATCTCCCCTCTGCCAATTTGAACCCATTCCCCCTTGTCCTGTCATTACAAGACCTTGTGAACAGTCCCTCCCCAGCCCTCCTGTAGCCCTCCTCAGATACTGGTAGGCTGCAGATGAGACACTGGAAGGGGTTGCCTAGGGAGGTTATGTCTGCTCCCTCCCTGGAGGTGTTTACGGCCAGGCTGGATGAGGTCTTGAGCGACTGGTTCTAGTGGGAGGTTGCCTATGTTGGGGGGTTGGAACTGAATGATCTTTGAGGTTACTTCTAACCTAAGCCATTCTATGATTCTATGATTCTATGAAATTACTGCTGCCATCACAGCAAATATGATGACTGTAAGCCAAAGAAGCAGCCTGGGCCAAAGTTGTCACCCCACACAAATTAACTCCGCTGCTTCAGCTCTCCTGTAGGAGAGAGGCTTCTGAAAGCAGAGCTTTATATCACTTCAGATCCCAGTTTTTACAAGGGGAGTTAGAATGTAATGGAAATTCAGTTGCTGAAGCAGAGCTTTGAGCCAGAACTGGGGTCAGCAGCTGGGAGCATGACTTGAATTGGAGCTTAAAGGAGTGTTTGGGAACTGTGCTCTTTGCTTTCCTTTCCTCTAATTGCTCTTCCTTTCGTCTCGCTTGCCCTTGCAGCACTAATGAGGAGACAAAGCATTTGTACTGGTGGGTGAGGAAGATGAGGCCTCGTTGGAAGCTCCTGGACATCTTCCTTTCCCCATTTACTGACTCTGCTGAAAAAGAAGCAGATACAAACACGAAGGCCTTACTGCTGCTCTGCCCCAGCTTTTTGTGTCTGCCACCTCTGCTCTGGAACCTGGCTGCAGGCTAAGGATCCTTCTTGTCTCTAAAGGTGCTCACTCACACCCTGTAGTAGCCAAAGCCACGTAGGGAAGGGTAAGATCTGTGAGAGGAAGGTGGTACCCAGAAGAAAAATGTAACATTGGAGCAGTAATGCAGCAGAATTCAATGTGAGACCTCAATAGGGGAGGACAATGATTTTGTATGAGAATGTAACTGGTATAATTCACTCTCAAGTGTGTACTCACAAGCAATTGGCATCCAAGGGGTAGTTAATCCTGGGTCAGATTGCCACAGCCATCACTAATGGTGCCTGGTTGGGCACTACCATCCAGAGGAGTGGCCCATGATAGGGTGGAGAACTGGATGTGTGTGGTGGAGGATGTCACTCCAACACAACATCACCCCTCAGAGCTGTGTTTGTGGAGTCTCAATACTCAGTGAATGAGCAGAGATGGTTGTCCTGTCCTGACCAGGGCGATGAGGCAGTTTAAAAGCAGGATTCAACAGCTGAGAGGGTAGAATAAAATGCCCTTCCCAGGGTGGTTGCAACAGCACAAGGCAGCAGCCTCACTGAGATCCTGAGATCATTTGAATTGCAATGTCTTCCCTTAGAGATCAGCATTCAAAAAATCCTTTTGGTGGACTATGAGATTTTAATTTGAAAAAGAAGGACATTTGAAAAGAATTAAAAATTTGGTATGATTTTACAATAACTGTTTCTTTGGGGGAAAAAAACCAAACCAAACCAAACAAGCCAAAACCAAACCCCATTTCTCTTAGCATTATTTTACTGAAATTATCAAATGGTTCCCAGGACAGCTTTCCAATAGCACTAGGGTCTGTTAAAAAGTTCTCCCCCTCTACTCCAACCTGGTGAGACCCCACCTGGAGTACTGCATCCTGTTCTGGAGCCCCTGTTACAAGAGGGATGTGGAAATGCTGGAGCATGTCCAGAGAAGGGCCACGAGGATGCTGCAGCACCTCTGCTATGAGGACGGATTGAAAGAGTGGAGGCTGTTCAGGCTGGAGAAGAGGAGGCTCCCAGGTGACCTTCTTGTGGCCTTCCAGGATCTGAAGGGGGCCTACAAAAAAAGCTGGGGAGGGACTTTTTAGGCTCTCAGGTAGTGAGAGGACTAGGGAGAACGGAGCAAATCTGGAGTTGGGGAGATTCACATTGGATGTGAGGAAGAAGTTGTTCAGCATGAGAATGGTGAGAGCCTGGAATGGGTTGCGCAGGTAGGTGGTTGGGGCCACATCCCTGGAGGTGTTTAAGGCCAATCTGAATGAGTCTGTGGGCAGCCTGATGTAGGGTAGAGTGTCCCTGGGCATGGCAGGGGGATTGGAACTAGATGACCCTTGTGGTCGCTTCCAACCCTGACTGATTCTGTGATTCTATGATTCTAAGTTACACCTTTGCAATCTAAATTCTCCACCCACCTCATGACAGTTCTGACCAGTAGTAATGTTTGGGTCTGGGGTCTTCCCATTCCTCATTTGGTTTCTAGATGGGCTACAGCTTCTGCTGATGTGTGTAGTGACCTTATCCTCCAGCTCAAACTGGCTCCTGGGCTCTTTTTACTTAACTAAGTAAAAAGTTCAGCATATCTAGGTGAAGATTCACAGCTTGCAGCCTAAGGCTTCAGTACATTTAGCTACTAATGCCAGGCAAGTTAGGCTAAGCAAATTAACACTCCTTATTTCTTTACAGGTGCATCTTTCTGCTTCTTGAGGGGTCAGAGAGGTCTTGGTCGAAGAAATCAAAGGATAGACAAAAACGCCAGAGCTGTGCTTTGATGTTTTCCCACCTCTTGCTAAAGCAAGAAATGCTGCCTGTTAATGTGATAAAAAAGAGTGAGGCTAGCAGGAGATTTATGCCCTCCTGGAGACGTGCGCTAGCTCTCCTCTGAGTTCTCTCATGCTATTTCCATGGCAACTCCATATAATGATAACTCCCACTGCTTTTCTTCTTTTATCTGTTATTTTGGTCCCAGATAGTGCTGAAGCTGAGGCATACCTTTCTTTCACACCATTTGATGCCCATTGACAACCAAAGTAAATAATGTCCTCATTCTTCAGACCTTTCGGAAGTGCACTCAGATCGCAGCGCTTTCAAAATTCACCTGCAGAGCTGGACAGAGCTGAGACGAGGAAATCAGGGCTACAGGCACTCAGAGGATGAATGCTCACTGTCAGCACAAGGTGATAGGATTACATCTCACTCCTGCCTTTTTCCTCCCCAGGGTACCAGCTGGAGGCTAAGTAGAAGGCCACAGTGTAACTGTAGGATGTGTGGTTTGGGTGCAGGGAGTTGCTGTCCTGCCTACAGAGACAGGAGGTCTCTCTGCCTGACTAGAAGTTACTCCCATAGTCCTGCTCTCTGTTTGTGATTGCAGATCTGGTGCAATTCACGAGGCAAGGATCAGGAGATTCTCCAAGGCAGAGCTGCAGCCAGAGAAATCCTCAACCAAGTGCCTCTAACCCATGACTTCCTCTCTCTTATGAAATCTCTGTGGCAAGCTGCTGCTGGCTGATTTCACATAGCAGAAGTGGCAGGCATGAAGCTTCTTCAGGAAAACTTGTGCTTTCTTTGGGGAATCAAGTGCACCCTCAGCAAGTTTTGCAGATGACACCAAGCTGTGTGACACAGTCGACTTGCTAGAGGGCAGGGATCCATCCAGAAGGACCTGGACAAGCTGGAGAGGTGGGCCCAGGCCAACCTCATGACATTCAACAAGGCCAAGTGTAAGGTCCTGCACCTGGGTTGGCACAATCCCAAGCACAACTCCAGGCTGGTTGGGGAATGACTGAGAGCAGCCCTGAGGAAGAGGACCTGGGGGTCTGGGTTGATGAAAAGCTCAACATGAGTCTGCTGTGTGAGTACAGCCCAGACAGCAACTGTGTGCTGGGCTGCAGCAAGAGCAGTGTGGCCAGCAGGGGAAGGGAGGGGATTCTCCCCCTTTGCTCTCGACAGACCCCACCTGGAGTACTGTGTGCAGTTCTGGAGACCCCAGCACAAGAAGGACATGGAACTGTTGGAGAGAGTCCAGAGGAGGGCCATGAAGGTGCTCAGAAGGCTGCAGCACCTCTGCTATGAGAACAGGCTGAGAGTTGGGGCTCAGCAGGCTGGAGAAAATAAGGATTTGAGGATATCGTAGCCTTCCAATATCTGAAAGGGGCCTACAGGAAAGCTGGGGAGGGACTATTCACAAGGTCTTGTAATGACAGGATGAGGTGGAATGGGTTTAAACTGGCAGAGGGGAGATTTAAACTGGATGTTAGGAGGATGTTCTTCATAGTGAGGGTGATGAGACTCTGGCACAGATTTCCCAGGGAGACTGGCTGCTCCCTCCCTGGAGGTGTTCAAGGGCAGGATGAATGAGGACTTGAGTGACCTGTTCTAGTGGGAGGTGTCCCTGACTATGGCAGGAGGTTGAAACTGGATGATCTTTGAGGTCCCTTCCAACCTAAACCATTCTATGATTGACGTAGCTAATACAACAGCATAAGGCAAATTGTCAGGACCTGGAGGGAGAATCCACAGAAAGCTTGGAGTTCAGCTGCCAGTGTGGGCTGCATGCAGCTCTTGTGCCTGGGCTACAATTCAGTCAGTGCCAGGGAGGACAGAACAGTCTGAATGTGAAGCCTATCCCAGTCAGTGCCTTACTTCATCCCCTGGGATACCACAAAGATTCCCATTTAATCGAATGATCAATGCCAGCTGAAAGGGCTGGACCTCTCCCTCAAGGAGGGACCTCAAACCCCACTGACTTCACACTTGATAATACTGCACCTTTTGAGGAAGGCTGCTTTGGCTCAGAAGGGCTGTCCTACTCTGTTTAGTTGTCTCTGTTCTGTAAACCAGCTGTTAGTGAGAGCTTTGCTGGGGCTCAGGCTCTTTTAACAGATGGAGAGGCTAATTATGATTCTGTGATTCTATGATTCTGCGATTATGCAAGAAGTTATTTAGTTCTCTGTATGCAGAGAGATTTGCAAGGTCAGGAGCATGTCAAGGATCAGTGCTCCTCTGCTGTGAGAGTAGTCACAGCAACTGCACAGGGCAGTGGGAAGAGGACACTGCATCTACAGGGACCAGGTCCAGTGACTGAAGTGTTGCCCACTAGCTTGGAGGGGTGAGCCAAGAGGTTTTACACAGTCTCCCTGTCCAGCCCTGCACCAGTCCTGTGGGTCCCTCTTCTTTCCACTCTTACAAAGAGATCAGGACATTTTCAAGTCTGAGATCTTTTGCTGCTTAGCTTCACCTTATCGACACCCAATGACGTGAGTTAACGCTAAGGAAAATGGAAACAGATCCAGAAGCTGTGCTGTGATTAGCTCTCAAGTTAGACAATATACTTGCTGGTTGGGACTGGTGTTCATCAATGCCCTCTGGACACAGTCTGTTCGTGGATGAGATGATGAATGCTTGCAGGAGCTGGCGTGGCTCAGCCTCCAGCTTCCCCTCAGTCACCTCTGAGTCAAGCCAGGGGACCACAGGCACATTATCCAGCTGTCACCTCCATTCCACAGAGAGGAACGGGGGCACAGCAGTTTGAGTCTTTGTTTTGGAGCAGCCCAGGTTTCAATCTCTTCTCTGAGTGACAAAGCAACTCACCTGGGTGTGTGGGTGAGCAGTCAGCATGGCATGGTGGAAATCTGCTCTTGACCTTGCCCCCATCTCGCTTGTCTGACAGAAGGATAAATGTGAAAGAGCTCCTGTAGGACTATTAGCAATTCGACAGACAGACCAAAAACAAAATAGGAGAATTACTAAACACCAGATCAGAGGTTGCCAAAGCCAGAACTTTGTCTGCATGCATTACGATGATCCCATCAATCACCATTCTCCATTTCCCAGTTCAGAATGGGAGTTAAACACAACAGCAAATCTCTGGTAAGAAGGAAGCCACGGACACATTTCTAAATTCCTTGTATGAAAAGTTTTCAAAGTTCATGGGGTTTTTTAATTTCTTTGTCTGTTGCTAAGACAGATATACTCATTAAAATGATTCTTTCAGCCTTAGACATGTGGGTGGGTGCCTCTGAAGTGGCAACTGAAACCAAAGAAACTTTTGTCATCGATTTTACCAGCAAAAAGGTAACTTTTTTTTTTTTGTTGTTTTGTCCCAGATTTTCATTTCAGATATCTCTCCATGCTTTTATTAATTTCAATGTGAGGATTGTGTGCACAGTTGGAGGCAGAGCATGCTCCAAAAGCTGATTACATTTGGAGAGTGCACTATGAAAGAGAAATCAGGCAAGAGGCTGTCAAGGGTTTCATCTCTTTGGGATCCTGCAAAGGAGCATAGAGCTACTTTCAGCACTTCCTCATTCATGCAATACAGACAAAGTTGATTCCACTTTGAGAGGTTACCACCGGACAATAAAGGCAAATATATAAAAAAAAAAAAAAAATTAAAAAAAAGGCAAGATGCCTAATGGATCTTCCAGAGAGAGAACCTTCCTCTCCTCCCACTCCACTTGTCTCCAGGATTTGGAGAGAAGCACTTGTAGCTACATCCAGGGCTGGACATCTCGGTAAATCTGGATTTAGGACTCCTCCTATTGGATGAAAAAGGTGATGGCCACCAAGATGCGATGCACCGATCTGGTCTGAACTCACTCCCAACTCCTTAAATAGGTTAACGAATGGTTCCTGATGAACCTTCTCAGGAAAAAACAGACCGGCTGTCCATGGCTATCCACGTAGTGCCCCCACCTGGCTGCTGAAGATCTCCACGCCACAGGAAAAAAAGGGGCAGTTTCAGGTCCTCACAGGGGATAAATTTTAGTTGGTCGTTCAGAGAACACACTAAAGCACAGTGGCTGGCAGAGCCAGGGTCCTCCTAGGGCAGGAGGGGGGCAGAAGGGAGGGCAGCACTAACGCTGCCATGATGTGAGAGCTGCAGAGGCAGCTCCAAGGTTATTTGAAGCAGCATCATAACTGCCCCACAGCCCTTCCAGCAGTCACAGTCCTTCCAGCAGCCACAGCCCTTCCAGCAGTCACAGTCCTTCCAGCAGCCACAGCCCTTCCAGCAGTCACAGTCCTTCCAGCATCCACAGCCCTTCCAGCATCCACAGCCCTTCCAGCAGGCACAGCCCTTCCAGCATCCACAGCCCTTCCAGCATCTACAGCCCTTCCAGCATCCACAGCCCTTCCAGCATCCACAGCCCTTCCAGCAGGCACTGTCCTTCCAGCAGGCACTGTCCTTCCAGCATCCACAGCCCTTCCAGCAGGCACTGTCCTTCCAGCATCCACAGCCCTTCCAGCATCCACAGCCCTTCCAGCAGGCACTGTCCTTCCAGCAGCCACAGCCCTTCCAGCAGCCTAGCAGCTTCCCATTCTGTGGACAATTGAACACATCCTGGCCCACCAGACTCCTGTTTCACAACATCTTGCCATGCTGCCAGAAGGTCAAAGACAGGTCTGTCATGTTGGAAAATCCTTATGCTTTCATCTTGCCTACAGACTACTCAGTAGAGCCAAGGAGATAGAATCATAGAACCATAGAATGGTCTAGGTCAGAAGAGACCTCAAAGATCATCCAGTTCCAACCCCCCTGTGCCATAGGCAGGGACACTTCCCACTAGATCAGGTCACTCAAGACCTCATCCAACCTGACCTTGAACACCTCCAGGGAAGGAGCAGACACAACCTCCCTGGGCAACCTGTTCCAGTGTCTCGCCACCCTCACTGGAAACAACTTCCTCCTAACATCCAGTTTAAATCTCCCCTCTGCCAGCTTAAACCCATTACTCCTCATCCTGTCATTACAAGACCTTATCAATAGTCCCTCCCCAGCCCTCCTGTAGGTCCGCTTCAGATAACGGAGGGCTACTATAAGGTCTCCTCGAAGACTTCTCTTCTCTGGGCTGAAAAGTCCCAACTCTCTCAGCCTGTCCTCATAGCAGAGCTGCTCCAGCCCTCTGATCATCTTCGTGGCCCTCCTCTGGACTCTCTCCAACAGTTCCATGTCCTTCTTGTGTTGGGGTCTCCAGAACTGCACACAGTACTCCAGGTGGGGTCTGAGGAGAGCAGAGTAAAAGGGGCAGAATCCCCTCCCTTGCCCTGCTGGCAATGCTTCTCTTAATAAATTCATACATTTTTCCTGTCCTTTCCCTTTCAAATCAGCACACACATCCTTGCATCAGTGACTACATCTACTTGTAAGACAACTTGCACTGAAGAGCTATGCAATTAATTAGTCCTTTCCCTGCCAAGGTCTCATCTCACACAAATCATTTGCCACTAAAACCCAAAAATCTGAGTGTAACAAGGGAAACTTACACACAGCCTGGGTATACATAGTGCCGGGGGAGGCACAGGCTGGATATTAGGAGGAAGTTCTTGCCAGAGAGAGTGGTTGGCATTGGAATGGGCTGCCCAGGGAGGTGGTGGAGTCACTGTCCCTGGAGATGTTCAAGAAAGGACTGGATGGAGCACTTAGTGCCATTGGCTAGGGCTGGGTGATAGATTGGACTGGATGATCTTGGAGGTCTCTTCCAACCTGGCTTATTCTATTCTATTCTATTCTATTCTATTCTATTCTATTCTATTCTATTCTATTCTATTCTATTCTATTCTATTCTATTCTATTCTATTCTATTCTATAGTGAGGATGGTAGTGATGGGTATGAAGAAAGGAGAGAGGTTATGTTATCAAGGTCATGTTATCTACCTGCAGCTCCTTGCAGTGTTCTCTGTGTAATAAAATTGTCCTGCCCACATAACTGATAGGCATCATTGGCTCTGACACTGGGGATTTCCTGACCTGCTGGCTGGTATAATCCCACCTAGGAAGGTCTAGGTCCTTGGTGGCCACCGCCTAGGAGGCTGGACAGGATGGTGAGTGGAGCTGCTGAGCTGTAATCTGTCTGGGCAGACAGGCTGCCAGAAACATGCCCACTTGTCCCCAGTGACTCTCCACCTCCAATGACCGCATGGAGCACCAGGAGCCTGGGACTCAGAGTCTGAGGCACCGACAGATCCTCCTTGCCCATAAACACCTCTCCAAGGCTGAGCAGGAGGCTCCCCAGGCAACCAGTTCTCTCCAGAAGCCTGTCAGGAAGAGGTTAGCTGAAATCCAACCAAACTGTGCTTAAAATAAAACTATTTCAGAGATGAGCTTTTTGTATTGCTGTATTAAACAAGCTGAACGTCACAGTGAGGGGGGGGGGGGGGAAAGAGCTCCCATTTTTAGGCTGGAAAGTTTTCGTTGCTTTTGGGTTTCAGGGTGGTTTGTTGCTTTTTTTGTTTTGTTTTTTTACATTGGAACATGCTGAGTCAAATCATTTCACGGGAGCAAATCTGCAGACTTTACCGAAGTTCAGTGGAAGGCCATGAAATAACTTTCGTTTTAAACGGTTTTAAGGTTTAACGCCTTCATGATATGGAGACAGGTTGGTTTAATTTTGCTTTTAATTACAAGCAGGAGCCCAGCGTGCTTTGCTTTAACCCCAGCGCGGGGCAGCCTGCAGCAGCCTCTGCCTCCCCCAGCCTCTGCCCATGCCTAAAGCTGCCGCCCTAAGCTCGGCGTGGCAAGGGCGCCCCCTCGCGGTCGCTTCGGGGAACGCCAGGAGGTGCCTCCCTGTAGCGGGTCCAGTTACTGCCGGCAGCGCTGCCCGCGGCCGCTCCTCGCAACCGACAATCTCTGCTTCCTCTGACGACACAGAAATCTGAAGCTGGCGCCCTCGACACAGAAAGGACATGGATCTGCTGGAGCGGGTAGGAGGGCAGAAGCTCTCTCTACTCTGCCCCGGTGAGACCTCATCTTGAATACTGCGTTCAGTTTTGGGGTTCCCGGTTTAAGAGGCACAGGGATCTGCTGGAGAGGGTCCAGCAGAGGGCTACGAGGATGATTAGGGGACTGGAGAGCATGCCTTAGGAGAGACTGAGGGACCTGAGGCTTTTTGGTCACCAGAAGAGAAGGCTGAGAGGAGATTTAATTAACGTTTATAAATATCTGAGGGCTGGTGGTCAGGAGAGGGGGGACAGGCTCTGCTCACCTGCTCCCTGGGATGGGACAAGGAGCAATGGGTGTAAGTCACAGCGCAGGACGTTCCAGCTCAACACAAGGGAGAACTTCTTTCCTGTAAGGGTCACAGATCACTGGAACAGGCTCCCCAGAGAGGCTGTGGGGTCTTATTCTCTGGAGACTTTCCAGGCCTGTCTGGATGCATTCCTCTGTGATCTGAGCTGGATTGTCTGGTCCTGCTCTGGCAGGGGGGTTGGACTGGATGATCTCCTTGGGTCCCTTCCAACGCGTGGTATCCTGTGATCCTATGAAGACAGGCTGGGAGAGTTGGTTGTTCAGAGAAGGCTCTGTGGAGACTTTAGAGCAACTTCCCTGTACTTGAATTGGACCTACAAGAAAGCTGGGAAGGGACTATTTACAAGGGTATGTAGTAACAGGAGGAGGGGCGACAGCTTTAAACTAGATCAGGCTAGACTTAGGTTAGACATTATAAAGAAGCTCTTTACAGTGGGAGAGATGGAGCACTGCAACAGGTTGCCCAAAAATGTGGTGGAGGCCCCATCCCTGGAGATATCCAAGGTCAAACTTTCTGGGGCCTTAAGCAACCTCATCTACTTGGAGGTGTCCCTGCACACTGCAGGGGGATTGAATAAGATGACCTTTGAGTGTCCCTTACAACTCATTGCATTCTGTGATTCTAAAACCAGCCTCCTCCATGTTGCTTTCACCCCTGCCACAAATAACCCAGTGGGATGTGTCTCACTGATCTGGAGATGTGGAATCTGAAAGCATCTTGTCCCCTGTATGCTGCTTTGTTCCCTTGGCACCAGTCTCAGCCTTAGGGGCTGAGCTTACAGCTGTCTCCTGCTGGTGCACAGGCGGTGGGAGAGGACTCTCACTAAAGCCAGAGTGCTTGAGGGACCAGTCTGTGTCTCTGCTTTCGTTATGGAGGGATCCTGGCATGACTGACACTGAGCAACACTGAGGTTCCTGATTTCCGAGGGTCAAACACCTATGTGTTCAGTCCGGCCAAACAAGTAATGAGCTGATTTGTGGCAATATTTGAGCTGGGGAGGGACTGTTCACAAGGTCTTGTAATGACAGGACGAGGGGGAATGGGTTCAAATTGGCGGAGGGGAGATTTGAATGGGATGTTAGGAAGAAGTTCTTCACAGTGAGGGTGGTGAGGCACTGGAACAGGTTGCCCAGGGAGGCTGTGTCTGCTCCCTCCCTGGATGTGTTCAAGGCCAGGCTGGATGAGGTCTTGAGTGTCCTGATCTAGTGGGAGGTGTCCCTGCCTATGGTGGGGGGTTGGAACTGGATGATCTTTGAGGTCTCTTCCAACCTAAACCATTCTAAGATTCTATGATTCTATGATTCTTTCAGCACTGAGCAAGGAACAGAGTCAAAGATGCCATCCAGGTCCCCTTCTCCCCATAATTGTAATCCCAGCCAGAATTTTCAGCGCTCCTGCTGCAGCATTTGAGCCTCACTCTGGACCGTTCTCGGGGAGAAACAGCAGGCAGCACCATATGCTGGAGGCTCAGCATTCCCTTGACTAATTCATTGGAGAACAGGATGCCCACATTGTAAGCCACAGCCTTTGCCTGCTCCTCAAGCGCAGCTGTTACTGGTTTGATAGGAGAAAGCACTCAGCCAGGTGAAGCCCTGACTAACTGCAGAGAGGAATCCGGATAAGATCAGCCTGGCTGGCAGGGCAGCTCCTGCCCCACGCCTGGCACTTCAGAAGGCTTTTTACAGATAATGGCCCTGGTATCTAGCATGGTGCTTCGCTCGTCACCATAGCAAAGGCAAAGCAAACACTGATTTCCCTGGAAACTGTGAGCGCCAGGGCATGTTGACTTTAAGGGAGGGAGAGGATCCCACACGGGACAGTACTGGGTACAAAAGGGTGAGCGTGCTGCAGGCAAGCAGAGCAGACAGGGCAAGTTTCAGGCACAAAGGAATAAAGGTGACCAGACTGGGGAAAGGAGCCACAGGTGTAGTGGTTTAGCAGTTACCTGCCTCCCTCCCCACCGCCCCTTTTATAAACCCCGGCTAAGACTCAGAAAAACACTGGAAGTTAATAAATGAAGCTTTATATTTACAGCAATGCACAATATACAAGCAAATATTTGCAAGGTATAACTGACATTTACAGATATATACAGTAAAAAAGGTAGTACAGACACCACAGCCCTCCCAGAGACCAAAATCCCCAAGAGAGGGTAACCAACCACCCCCTACCACCTTTCCCCCCTTCCCCAGTCTTATCTCACCACCTATTGATGCTGCAGATAAGCTGAAGCAGATCAGCCAGGGGGATTAGTGGCAGCAAGGAGTTAGTTTTATTCTGAATGAGCTACCAAGACAGAGACAAAGGAGACCATGCAAGAGAAGCAGCCACAGTGCCGATCGGTCAGAAGCCGTCTGCTATCTGTTGTTTTTAGAACCGTTCCTAAAAACAACTTTTTTTACTTTCTCAGTAAAACTTGAAGTGACACACTGTGTTTGCCTCTTTCAGCCAACAGTCTAATTTCTCACTCAGATTCTCCAATTAGCTCAAACCAACACAACAGGAGAAACTCCGACAGCCCCTGTCCTGCATTGCTTAGTGCAGCAGCAGCAGCAGCAAAGATTGGTGTGACCTGGTAAGGGCATGGATTCGTTGAGCACAGCTGGTCACTCATAGCTCACTCATCCTAGCCTGAGTGGACTGAGGCAGACTAACTGGTACTCAAGGCTAGATGCCAGCAGGCAGGCACACCTCCACTTTGCATTCAGAACCTCCCAGAGAGCAGGCATATGCTGGCAAGGGCCCTGCTGCTGCGGTGGCAGCGATTGCTGTTTCTGGTTCCTGCCAGAAAGCACTGGCCGTGGCTATGGAACCTCAAGACTGTTCAGTCACTTCTGTTTGTAACCACACAAGCTCCTCCAGGGCAAAGGGAGTAGTGGTGCATGCTTGTGGCTATGTACACCAACAACATACTGTGCAGCATGAGTAAGGGTGAAGTCAACAAGGTGAGGGAACTGGTTACTCCCCTTCTTTTAGCACTTGTGGGGCCATATCTAGAGTATTATGGCTGTTTTGGGTCTGCAACAGCACTTGATCAAGTGGAACAAGTCTGGAAGGGTGGGCCACTGAGAGAGCTGGGGGCTACTTGGAGCATATTGCCAGGAGGAGAGGCTGAGGGACCTGCTCAGCCATGAGAAGAAAGGCTAAGGGGGATCCAGGTGCTCTTATCTATTAAGTAAATGGAGGCTATGGATGAAATAAATTGTGCTAAGGCTTTTGTTAGAGGTGCACAGTGAAAGGACAATGCGTTGACAGACAAGTTGCAGCAAGGGACATTCTGGTTAGAGACAAGCTTTTAAAAAATTCCAGTGAGGGAGATCAGGCACGAGCAGGGAAGCCCCAAGAAGCTGTGGGATTACTGCTTTTGGACATATTCAAAGCTTGCCTGCTCAAGGCCCTGACAGTGTGGTCTATGTCTGACATGAGATGAGATCCGTTCAAGGCAGAAACTGGGCTGGACGTCTCTAGAGGTACCATCTGACCAAAACCCTCGTGTAACTCTTCAATTCTGCTGAACTTACTAAAGTACAAGATAGAACTAGAAATAAGGAGAAGCCCTGTGGCTTCTCAGAGCCACCATCTCACTGCACATGTGGGAAGATACTCTTTGAAGGGAGCTTAGGGCAGAAGAGAGCAAGAGGCATCCCACTGGTTACCCACACATGATCTACACACTGGCAGCTTTTAGGTCTCATAGAATCATAGAATCATAGAATGGTTTAAGTTGGAAGAGATCTTAAAGATCATCCAGTTCCAACACTCTGCCATAGGCAGGGACACCCCCCACTAGATCAGGTCGCTCAAGACCTCATCCAGCCTGGCCTTGAACACATCCAGGGAGGGAGCAGACACAACTTCCCTGGGCAACCTGTTCCAGTGCCTCACCACCCTCACTGTGAAGAATTTCTTCCTAATATCCCGTTCAGATCTCCCCTCTGCCAATTTGAACTCATGTTTGTCCTTAAGCCAGTTCCTCCCTGGTGAGTGTGTGTTGAGGAGAGCAATGTAAGCTAAGAAACCTGCTGTGGGCATGGTCACCTTTGGCAAAGGAGTACCACATACATTTGGGCCAAGAGTTGCCACACCTAAGACGTGGCCCTGTGGTCCTTGGGGAGCAGATCTGATTAGAGTGATCCTCTGACCTTGCAATCCTGAAGAGATGGGTGCAGGAGGCTGTGCCAATCCCCTGTTAGTCAGCACAGCCTGAGTCACTGTTTGACTCTGCTCTGTGTTGACTACTGAATCAGGGAGGGGACAGGCGGCAGCTGAGGGGGTGTCTGAGGGAGGGAGGTAGAGGTAGCTGCCAGTGACCCATCACCTCCTTGGAGCTGGACAGTGAGGGTGCAAGTTTTCAACACTTGCTTCAGAAAAAGCTGGGAGTGCAAGGGTCTGCACTTCCACAGGGCACATAAGTTGCCAAGGGTTCCTCAACCTATGTAGCTGGCCCCTGCCACCCCAGGAAACCAACCTTTGCTTTGTTGGTCCATGGTCAACATGGCAGACATGAAAGCTCTGCCTCCAGAGCCTGAAGGAGAATGCAACCCAGCTGCAGCCCCACTGACTGGCAATGTGCTCCTTCCTGATGACAACCAGTCTCTGGCATCTCTTGACCCAGCTGAGGAAGAAAGACCCATTTACCACTCGTGCCACAGCAGGACCCATGGTGCCTGTGGGGAGAGGATGAACCCCTCCCAAAGAAACACTTTGTGTAGGGAGGGTGATGCCAGCACCAGCTGCCAAAAGGGGATGTTTTTTGGCAAGCTGCAGATCATTGGGAGCTGAATCCAGCAAGGTCCATCCCCATCTCAGGCCCTGGCACCCCTGGCCTGGGCCTGTGCTTCCAGGGTTTATTGTACCCTCTGTGACCATGCCTGGCTGGACACCTGCAGCCCTGGCAGGACTGTGAGTTGGTGACCCTGAAGCTCCTGGATCTCAGCGGTGCCTCTGCCATTCTATGCCATTTTCCCATGACATTGCTGACCTGAAGTTCAGCCGAGTTTATCTCACCTCCCAATAATCCTGGCTGCTTTCATAATCCAGTTGTGCCCTGTGCCAACCTTTCTCCAGTGTGTACATTTCTGGTGCTCTGGTCTCCTTGAAAAGGGAGGGGAAGGACTAGAAACCAGAGTGACCTGAAGGCAGTGGACCTGCAATCCCCACCACCAAGCAAGCCCTTTGCAGGAGAGAGGAGGAGTGAGCCTTAATGGGTTTACTTTCCTTCTAGTGGACAAATTTAAAGAGGAAAAAAAAAACCAACACAAGGATCAGGCAACCTCCCTGCCTCTTCCAGTCACTTGTTCCTTTTGGGTGTAGCCTGTCTGGCCCCACCAGCTTAGGGTTTTCCTGGGATGTGTGTGTGACTAACTGCTCAGCTGATTTGGTTCTAAGCTCAGTTCTAAGGGAAAAGGAAACTTTCCAAGGTGGGAGAAGCCCTGCGGAGCGGCACCGCCTCTTTCCCACCAGTGCCAAGTGCCACAGAAATGCGTATTTAATTTGGCATTTAGTTCAGCCCTCACCCAAAACTGCCTTGATATTGAACAAGTGCAAGATAACTCTGGGGAGATTAGTCTTTGTGTCATTACAGAGGTTTAAAATGAAAAATAAAATTTTAAAAAAAAGTACTTTAAGAGGCACAGTAAATCTGTGGAAGGAGATTTTTCACTCTCTGCCAAGTGGTTTTCACAGCAACAACCAAGCAATCAGGAAAATCTCCGTGTCCTGGATCAATGGGATTGCATATGCTATCCCTCATCCACCCTAATTCTGCTGCTTCTGGGGCCAAGGTGCATTTAAGAGGCACTTTCTAAGCTGTGGCAGTCAGTGAAGGGGTTGGTAAGTGTCGGGGATGTGGAGAACACTTACGATAAGAGCACACTTGGCTCTTTTTTTCACTTGTGTTAGTGTGTCCCTTTGCTTTGCCAGACTGCACTGAAGCAGGGCAGCTAGCTCTGCTTTAACACATTTTTTGCTTCTCCTGGCACACACTCTAGCTACAGCCATAGGTGTGTGCTGGTTTGAGGCAAATTGGAGTATTTTAATGAGAGAAATTAGATGACAGGCTGTGAAAAGAAATCATGTCTGCTTTGCTCATAGGTTTGCTGAGAGATATAAAAAACAGAGCACAAATACAGGTAAGACAGTCTCTCTTCCTGGCTCTGCCCTGCTAGAGGGCAGGGATCCATCCAGAGGGACTTGGACAGGCTGGAGAAGTTGGCCCAGGCCAACCTCATGACATTCAACAAGGCCAAATGTAAGGTCCTGCACCTGGGTTGGCGCAATCCCAGGCACAAATCCAGGCTGGGTGGCAAATGGCTGAAAGCAACCCTGAGGCAAAGGACCTGAGGGTCTGTGTTGATGAAAAGCTCAACATGAGTCTGCTGTGTGAGTGCAGCCCAGACAGCAACTGTGTGCTGGGCTGCAGCAAGAGCAGCATTGCCAGCAGGGCAAGGGAGGGGATTCTGCCCCTTTACTCTGCTCTCCTCAGACCCCACCTGGAGTACTGTGTGCAGTTCTGGAGCCCCCAACATGAGAAGGACATGGAACTGTTGGAGTGAGTCCAGAGGAGGGCCATGAAGATGATCAGAAGACTGCAGAAGCTCTGCTATGAGGACAGGCTGAGAGTTGCGGGTCTGCAGCGTGGAGAAGAAAAGGCTTCAAGGAGACCTCAGAGTAGCCTTCCAGTATCTGAAGGGGGCCTACAGGAGGGCTGGGGAGGGACTATTGACAAGGTCTTGTAATGACAGGGTGAGGGCTAATGGGTTTAAGCTGGCAGAGGGGAGATTTAAACGGGATGTTAGGAGGAAGTTGTTTCCAGTGAGGGTGAGACACTGGAACGGGTTGCCCAGGGAGGTTGTGGCTGCTCCCTCCCTGGAGGTGTTCAAGGCCAGGTTGGATGAGGCCTTGAGTGACCTGATCTAGTGGGAGGTGTCCCTGCCTATGGCAGGGGGTTGGAACTGGATGATCTTTGAGGTCTCTTCCAACCTAAACTATTCTATGATTCTATGGCTTCACATACAGCCTTACGAATTAACCATGCTTGAGTTTTCTCTCCCATCCTCTGTGTTACATACATGAAACTGTGTAGGTGATGGGGAAAGGAACAGGTGAGGATAGATGTCCTGTGATGCACTTCAAACCAATGCCTAGGGAGGCAATTTCTCATGCCAAGGGATTCAGAAGACCCAGATGTCCTTGTGTTGCACTTTAGTGCTGCTGGGCAAAATAGAGAAGGCCCAGCCTGGCATATTCTAGACAGCACTGTGCCTCAGGAAGGGGTTTTGCTTGCCAGGAGTATATGGATATTATAGAATCAGTCAGGGTTGGAAGGGATCACAAGGATAATCCACTTGCAGCCCCCCTCCTATAGACAGGGACATACTATCCTAGATGAGACTGGTCAGAGCCTCATCCAGCCTGGCCTTAAACACCTCCAGGGATGTGGCTCCAACTGCCCCCTGGGCAACCCATTCCAGGCTCTCACCGCCCTCATGCCAAACAACTTCCTCCCCACCTCCAGCTTTGATCCATTCCCCCTAGTCCTCTCACTACCTGATAGCCTAAAAAGTCCCTCCCCAGCTTTTCTGTAGGCCCCCTTCAGATACTGGAAAGCCACAAGAAGGTCGCCTGGGAGCCTCCTCTTCTCCAGGCAGAACAGCCCCAACCCTTTCAGTTGTGTGGTAGCATAACATGCCATCTAAAAGCTCATGGGAGAGGAAGCCTGTAAAATGGAAGATCACAGCCTTGTACCACCAGGAGGTATTAAAAAATTATTATTATCATCATCATCACCACCACCATCATCATCATCATTATCATCATCATTATCATTACCATCATCAACATTTTTGCTTTGATATTGTTTCAGTTTTCAGATAAAAATAATACATGTGTTCAGAACATCAGAAAGGCATCTGAATTAAGTTGAATTAAGTACCTACAAACTCATTTTCCATTCTTGGCTATGCCAGTACCCAGCAAGAGACAATTGAATAAATTAAGGGGTACAGGTGCAGCAGACACATGCAGAGATGAAAAGATCACATCCTTCCTCCTGCATTTGCTTGCTCTGGCTTCTGGTTATAGTACTTCATTTCTTAAGCACTTCTAATATTGAGACAGCTTTTGGTTTTGTTTGCTGGGGTTTTTTTTGTTTGGTTGGTTTGTTTGGTATTTTGTGTGGTTTTTTTTTTCCCCCAAGAAAAGTAGCATGGAGAAACCACTAAACCTCTTCTGCACCCACAAACAGATTCACAGATTGCATCAGCTTGGAAGGGACCCTCAAAGGTTACCTTGTCCAACCCCGCCCTGCAGTGAGCAGTGACATCAACTAGATCAGTTTGCTCAGAGCCCCATAAAACCTGACCTTAAATGTCTCCAGGCGTGGGGCCTCAACCACAACTCTGAGCAACCTGTTCCAGTATTTCTCCACTCTCATTGTAAAGAACTTTCCCCTTATAGAATCATAGAATGGTTTAGGTTGGAAAAGACCTCAAAGATCATCCAGTTCCAACCCCCCACCATAGGCAGGGACACCTCCCACTAGATCAGGTTGCTCAAGGCCTCATCCAACCTGGCCTTGAACACCTCCAGGGAGGGAGCAGCCACAACCTCCCTGGGCAACCCATTTCAGTGTCTCATCACCCTAACTGTAAAGAAAGTCCTCATGTATCCTGCTCCAATTTAAAACCATTGCCCCTCATCCTATCACAACAAGCATTTCTAAACAGTCCTTCCCTAGCCTTCCTGTAGGTGCCCTTCAGGTAATAGAATCATAGAATAGAATCATAGAATCACCTCTCACTAGATCAGGACACTCAAGACCTCATCCAGCCTGGCCTTGAACACCTCCAGGGAGGGAGCAACCACAACCTCCCTGGGCAACCTGTTCCAGAGTCTCGTCACCCTCACTGTGAAGAACTTCCTCCTAACATCCCGTTTAAATCTTCCCTCTGCCAGCTTAAACCCATTACTCCTTGTCCTGTCATTACAAGACTTTGTGAATAGTCCCTCCCCAGCCCTCCTGTAGGCCCCCTTCAGATATTGGAAGGTTGCTATAAGGTCTCCTCAAAGCCTTCTCTTCTCCAGGCTGAAAAGCCCCAACTCCCTCAGCCTGTCCTCATAGCAGAGGTGCTGCAGCCCTCTGATCATTTTCGTGGCTCTCCTCTGGACTCTCTCCAGCAGTTCCATGTCCTTCTTGTGGTGGGGGCTCCAGAACTGCACACAGTACTCCAGGTCTCTGGTCCACAGTGCCAGCTTCGCAAAAGCCAGCATCTCTTTGCCATTTGCCCCACAGCTACCACTTCCCAGGTGGCCCACTTCAACTCATGGAGACCTGTTGTTGCCACCCCACCCAGCCCTCAGAAGAATCACATTCTTGAGGAAGAACACCAATCTTTCATAGGCAGGCTCTTTGGGGTTTTATTAATTAAATATTCCACATACAAAGTACTAAATAAATACATGGCTGTGTCAGACACCAGTGTACCATACACACCCACTTGGAGAGCTCTGAGTTTTTACATATGAAATATCACGGAGAGCTATTCGCCAAATGCAAAGCAGGCTGCAGAGTGATTCAGCTCTGCAGACTCATTGCCAGGGTGCAGTTCCACACTGCACACACACACACATGTACATGCTCACTCATTCCTGGGAAGAAGGATGCCCACCCTCCACAACCTGGCTACTTGGGAAATGTTTGTGTTAATGCCATAGACACACTCTGGAAGAGGCAGAGCTCCGAGGTGCCTGGGATTAAATCCCACTGGGGTATCACAAGCAGCTGCATGGAAGAGGTTTTGTCTGTAAAGGTGCACAGGCTGGGGTGGCAGGGGTGGGGAGGGAGGGTTTCTGACGTTGGGGAGCTCAGCTGGAACACGTGGTCAAAAGGTAGAGCTAGGAGGGCAGCTAATGCTAGAGCACAAATCAAAATATGTGTCAGGGCAAACAGATGTAGATGTTTTTCTGTGTTTAGATTTTCCTCCCCCTCTTCACTGTGGTCTCTTGGTGACGAGGAAGGGGTTGAAAGTCCTGATTTCTCTTACTGGACTATTCCAATAAGCCTTAAACTACCCCAATATGAAGAGGAAAAAAGGCAGGGAGCAGGTACGAAAGTAATGGTGAATAGAGAAGGGTTGTCCTTGGCAGTACCTGAGATGTGTTCACAGGTGGGCAGGAGTGTGGATGTGTAGGGATGAAGCTCCTGCTCATCCCTCTTCTTCCATCAGATGCGGGGTGCAAGCATCTCAACGGGATGATCACAGTGAGTCCTGGCTGGCACAGAGTCAGCTGCAGACCTGGCTGATGATCTTCCTGCTGCTCTAGCACTACAGCATTCCTGCTGAAAATAGGCCAGGCCAGGTTCTTCCCAGCACGTTCCTCTGTCAGGAGAGATGAGCTCCATTCCATGGAGAAACAGCGAGTGGGGACAGGATGGCTACAGCAGTGTCTGAAAGCTGCTTGAGGAACGAGAGGGGCCTACAAGGGCGCTTGTGCAGAGAAGAGAGGACCTCTCTCCTGTTATGTTGTTGTGGGTTGATTGTCTCTTCTGCTGGATAACTCATCCATCATCACGTGGCCCATTCCCCACACCCTTGCTGACAGGCACTTAAGTCTTTTTGCTTGCTGCAGACTTGTTACATGGGTCCTTTACCACCAGTGTAGTCATAGTATGGGCTTGTCTGGGCCTTGGGTCGAGGGATGGAGAAATCATTTTGAGGTTCAATGGTCTGTAAAGAAAGCACAGAAGTCTTTATTTATCTTTCAAAACTGGGGAGAAGTAATAGAATGTGGGTTTAAAAACTCCAATGAGTAAAGCAAAAGGGGAGAGGGAGAAAGAGAGATGAAGGTTTCCTGAGAGTGTGATCAGTGTGATCAATGGAAAGCTGCCAGCCAAGTATATGTAGGAACAAGGTGTGAGCTATTAAACCTGGCTAGGCTGTGATCTGAAGGAGAGGACTGGTGAACGGACATGAGGACACAGAGATTGCCCCCTCAGGATCAGCACTGCAACTGTCAGTGATTGCATGGGTTGGGAAAAGGAACATGATCTCCTGGGGAAAGGGCAGAGTCTACTGCAGAAACTGTATGCAAAGAGATGACTTTGTGTGCAATGTCACATCCAGAAACACTGAAAAACACAGCCTCAGACTTTGCCCTGGCCCATGCCCTAGCTCCTTCTGTCCAGCCACAGGCATTTCTATGAACACATCTTCCAGCTCCATGCAAAGCATCGGCCTGTGGACACAGAGCCTGGTCTAGAACTCTCTTTTCCTGCTCTCATTCCCTTCAGTTCCTTATTCTTTCCTACATGTGGTGAAATGGGTGAAGGGGAGCATGAACTTACCTTCATCTGAAAGTGAGAAGGGTAGGGGGAGTAGTTGTGATCTCCTGTGCCTCCTGAGTCACAAGACAAGAAAGGTAGAAAGTTAATTAGTTAGTTTTATATTGTAGCTGGGAAGTGTCATACAAAGGGAGATTCAAAGGGCCTGTGGCTACTTTAGCAGCTGCTTTTAGACTGATGAAACCACACAATATGCAGGCCTGAATGGGTTAAAATCCACGGGTGACTTTTTAAATATTCCTGAAAGCAGGAATGAATGGTATTGTAAATAGCAGCACATAGGTGGCCTTGGAGTTTAGACATCTGTTGCCTCACAATTACTGTCATCATCACCAGCCAAATCCCTCTCCCTTGAATGTGCAAGACCCTCTCTGTGGTATTCCCTGGGAGATCACAGCCCACCTCAGCTATTCTTTTACAACCTAGAGGTCTGACTCCAGGGGATACATGTGATCTCAGCAGCAGACCCACAGGCAGTGCAGTCACATCTCCTACCCACAGGTTTGGGAAAATCTTGGCATGAGGCTCATACAGAAAAGTAAGATGTCCTTGGATGGGTTCATTTTTAAATGGATAATGGGAAGCAGATTAGAACTGGAATAAATAATCTCCAAGGTATAACCTGGAGAGGTCTGAAGAGCTGGAGCATTGCAGAGAAACAAAAAAACTAATCCTAATTTTTTATGTGGACTTCCCAGAATTGTCAGGAGTTATGCTTCACCCCTGACACACAAAAAGTCTCCGCTTCAGTCACTTTTCCTATGTATCTTTTGCTTTGCATTGGTCCTTATTCTTTCCCCTCTTGCCTGGAGATTCTTTTTTTCTCTTGTGTTTATGAAGTTTCATCATCAGTCTGATGCTCATTTCCTATCTCTAAATTATCCATCACCTTCAAAACCTTTCCTTTAGCTCTTAAGTGGTGCACGTGATTAGGGCTAGGGGATGGTGGAGCTGCTCATTTCATCCTACCTTGCACAATTTCATCTTGGGTGTAGGCACGGTTGTCCACTCCAGTTGTCTGCTTTATGAGCTTGGGTTGGCAGAAGTTGCTTTCTAGAGGGTAGTCCTCCAGCCTCAGAGGAGCAGTGAGGAAACAAATTTCAGGGACAATATACATGATCAGGAAGACCCATCCATTGGACACCAGAGCAATGGCTATGGTAGGATCATCCCAGTCACGTTTCCCTAAAACTGTGTTGCCTTTTGTGAGCATGGTGATCCACACTACCCAAATGGCAATCGAAAACAGGGCAGTGACAAAGATGTGTGCCCCATGCCTTTTCCAGCTTTTGTATGGCCCACAGAATGTAAACATGGACAGCAAGAAGGTCAGGGCCATCAAGAAGAGCACGTAGATCAAAAGCATTACAAAGTCCTTGTTGGTATCCTCTCGGGACATTTTCAGAAATGTGTCTCTCTGCTTTACTAGCATGGTGACTAAGTACTCAATGTTGATTACCACTTGCACCAGGACAAAGGAAAAAATGAGGAGCAGCAAGATCAGCCAGGAGAAGGGTTTTCTTCCTCTCACTAGCTTGGTGAGGTTGCAGGCATGGGTGAGGAGGCATGCAAAGCAGAGAGCAAAGATTACTCCAAATAGAAAGAAGCGAGTAGGGCGAGTTGTGGCATTGAGTTCAATGATGAAGGCAAAAGTGAGACCAAAAACGCCAAGTGTGCCTAAGAGAAAGAAGAAATAGATGGAGATCATGTGCCTCTTGCTGTTATCTTGGACTTTGCAGATGAGAAAGAAAAGTGAGCAGATGAGGAAAATGGTGATGAGGACACCAGCTGCAGCCAGTGACTCTAGGACAATCCCCCATGCCTTCTCCATGTCACAGAGCCGGTAATAGTCATCATCGATGCTGCCACAGCCTCGTGGAGGTGCTGTTGTCATCTTCTTGCCTTCTCGAATGGCCTCCCTGTGAAATGTTTCTCCAAAGCTGCAGGAGAAGAAAAGGCACAGGCTGTGGTATCAAACCCCTGGGGTGCTGCCAGCCGCAGGGAAGGAGAGGCAGGACAGACCTCCATCCCCACTCCACTGGGCAAGGACACAGCAGTGCTAAGGACACAGAGGTGTTCGAGCAGAGCCATCCCCTTGTTTGGCATTGGCTGTCTATCAAGTGCAAGCCAAGCCCCTTAGCAGGAGACAATTCAACCTTGCCATGTCCTCTGCACCATGCCTGGGGTTGTGCAATGTGGTAGGAGCATGGGGAGCAGGGAGAGGGTAGAGATGCTTTGTCAAGCTTGAGCTTGGTGCCCTGAAGCACAGAGACCGAGCTGCTTTGTCAGTTTTGTGATACAAGAGCAGCTGTTAGCCATAAAACAGTTTGTACTCTTCTGACAAGTTCAAATGACATCGGTCCCCTGCACCGGTGAGGTTCAGAGATGAGCAATGCTGGACAGGAAACTTGTTACTCTTTCTTTTCCATCTCTTACTTTCTCTGAAACACTCTCATGAGTATGAATGAAAGGGAACTTTAACTGCCTTTTCTCCTACAGATAACTGACCTGGGTGCCTTCAGCACAGCTCTGCTCAGGCCAAATTAAACAGCTAATTTAGCCTGCCAACCATGAGCCCCAAACTCACATTCCTCCTCCTCCTCCTTTATGGCAGCACAACAATAAGAACTGTCTCAAAGACCTCGGTCTCCTCCCCAGGATATTGTCTTGTGCTAGCTGGTGTCCTGACAAGTCAGAGTTAGTGCTGTTCATTGCATGAAAAGTAGCCACCAAGTTACTGCTTGAAGAGTCCATGAGTCAAAGACGGACAAGGTCTCTAATGCGCCCAGCACATTCCTGCTGTCTCATCACAAGCTCAGTGCTGTGTAAGCCTGCTTTAAGCCTTGGGATAAGAAGGATTTTTAGGTGATCTCTGCTC
This sequence comes from Psilopogon haemacephalus, assembly GCA_013396835.1. Lineage (NCBI taxonomy): Eukaryota > Metazoa > Chordata > Aves > Piciformes > Megalaimidae > Psilopogon > Psilopogon haemacephalus. The sequence continues at coordinate 62,266 of VWZI01006226.1, read as the reverse complement.
GTTGCCAAAGGCAGTCGAGTTACCTCCTTCCTTGGGAGCTTGAAACATATGAAGAAACCACTAGACAAGGACATGTGTCCCTGCCTATGGCAGGGGGTTGGGACTGGATGATCTTTGAGGTCCCTTCCAATATAAACCATTCTATGATTCTATGATTCGTAGCCCACGACACAGGCATTGAGTGAGTTTAGATCCCAGGGGCCAGGTTCTCTTTTCTAGATACCAAAGTGCTCAGTTAGGCTTTAAAAAAAAAAAAATAAAATTTAGACACAATATCAGCAAAAAACCTGGGGGAATCTGGCCTTAGTGGTAATCCACACTGGAAAACTAAGGACTTCCTTGTCTGATGTATGAAGAAAAAAGCTAACCTTGCAAAACTTAGTCTTTAGTGCTCATCGTGCCATTTGCCTTGCTTTTCTCCCTCCAGAACAACATACTGCAGTTACCAGGCTGGATCTGAAACCCTTCCAACTGATTTTAGGGAGCATAGGTTAAGTCTTCAAGAAATGGCTGTCGATCTAATCAAAGGATGAGCAAAGGGGGAAAATATCACTGACTCACTCTTCAGCCCCACATACGCCTCAACGTGACCTGCCTGTAAAAGGTGGAATATTTTTCCAGCTTTAAACCTCACTGTGTAAAAGGAAGATGTAGAAGCAGCTCTTCAAAAATATGGCTACAATAAAATGCAAATTATTCAAATGCGCAGGGACTCTGAACTCCCCCTGGAGAGAACAGAATTAGCGAATAACAAATGCAGGAACTTTCCCAAACTGTTGTTCAGAAAATGTTGGGGATTTATGATCTCTTACACAAATAGCCAAGCGTTATCTGGACATTTGTTGAGTAATAAATAACAAAATCTTTCTGAAAATTTGGAGAGCAAATGCTACAGTTACATCCACAGACATTTACTGCTGATCATATTGGCTTATCTATTCACAGCTCTGTCAGATACAGACCACTGCCTGCTGTCAGAGCACATGGAGAGTCCAGAGTGCCAGTGTGAGACCTCAGGGCAGCACAGAGCACACCCATAGTTTTGGGTCCTGACTGGTGCTTACTGCAAGTGGTACTTGCCACAGTCAGCTGCTATGGCTCTTGGTACAAATAAGATGAGGAGAAAAAAAAAAATCTCACTGCCTTGAAGATCTGGGCCACTTGTGCTGATTTTTATTCCCTTTTCTGTTTGTTTTGTTTCCAGTGTACATGCCCAGTGACAGCCACGGGCTCCTGTTCTGGAAAGGGCTTTGCTGGTGTCCTGTCTCTTGGATGAGAGTTGTCCCATCAGAAGCTGCCTGCCTCACCCAGCACTTGCAGAAGTGTCTGGGGTTTCCCATGGGTCCTGCACTCTGTGTGAGGGAGGCTGGGCTACAGTAACTTCACAGCCCACCCCAAATCACAGATCCTGCTTTAGCGCTGAGACTTCTCCCTCCCGTTGGAACCTCTTCCTTCATTGACACCTGTGCACGAAACAGGCAATTCCAGCCTGCCAGGAATTTCAGATAATTTCCCAGCAAAGTCAGCTCCAGCTGGCAATCCCATGCTCCAGTCAAGGGTGGAAAGCATTCTCTGCCTGCCGTGGCACTCCATGCCCCTGGTTACCTATCCCCGAGAGCCGTGCTCTTGCACACCATCTCAGCCCAGCCGCAGCAGGCAGGTGTGCCCTGCATCTTGTAGGACGTTGCCTTGGATTACCTTTCTGCGTCCTGCCTGGAGAAGGCAACAGGGAGGCTCCGGCTAGAAGAGGCAAGTTCCCAGTGCACCAGTGACGGTCGCCTGCGCTTCCGTAGCCCCGGCCGGGCAGCAGCCCTGCGCTCGCCCTCCCTGGGAGCTTTAACAGCTGGAGGGTTGGGGAGGTGTGGCCGAGCACGCCTATTCCAGTTCCACCGCCTCTCCCCCGGCGGGACACGGCTACGAAAATGCGCTCTCCGTGCCAGGAAATGAAGTAAGGCCTCCTGACGTCAGAGGGGCACTCACCCCTTCGTCGGGGTGGAGATGGAGCCACTGCCTCTGTCCCAGCCCTGCGACGGGGTTGAGTGGCGCTCAGGCAAGCGGCTGAATAAGGTGCTCCCTTGTCTGACTCCTGGCACCCGTGGGTGGGGATGGTGGCTATGAATAGCAGTGTATCCTCTCCCTGCTCCGAGCCTTTTGTGGGTTTGCAGGCTCTCGACGCCAGCTAACTGCCTGCGAGGTGGAAGACGAGGAGGTGGCGAGATGTGTGTGGACCCACAGTACTTGGAAGGAGAGGGACTGCAAGCTCAGCCCCACAAACAGTTTCCCTGGGGCTCTTGCCGGGTGCTGTGTCTGTGTGCACGGTGGGGTCTGCTCTGCTCATTCTTCCCACCTGTGCCAGTGAGAGCCATGGGCTCCTGCTCTGAAAAGGGCTTTGCTGGTGTCTGTCTCAGCCCAGCCCTGCTCTCTGAAGGTGCAATTCTGTCTGCTCGCGAGTGCTGAGTGAGTCACTTTGTCCAAACTGCTGGCCCCAAAAGTTAATGAATGAAGGCAATGACAAATTCCCCCTTGCTCTACATTGTGCCTCTGGCCTTACACGCCTATTGGTGCAATCCCATCCAAAGCCCTGGGTATCTCCAACTTGGTCATGACTTCATTTGTTATTTTAAATATTACTCATTGGGAGTATTTTATTAATCTGGTTAAGGAATTGGCATCAGAGACACTCCACGCCAAACAGCCCCCAAACCTGCAAATCCCTCCCACCCCACGGAGGCTGTGCTCCTTCCCAGAAGTGGGGGAGCAGCTGCACATGCCTGTGCTGAGGTCTGCCTGACCATGTTTGTCTCACCTGCATGTTAATTTTGCTTGTGTGTTGTTTCAGAGCCCCTGTCTTAATTCGTGGTACTGATCTCTTTGTCACACATGGAGATTGCTACAAAGCCCATACAAGAAAGCCTCCCTTGCACACCCCCTAGAAGTAGAGATGAGTGGCTCATCAAGTGAAAGGCAACTCTAAGGTGCAGTCACTTCAGGGTGGGCCCATGTGAAGTCCCAGGACAGTTCCTCATATCCTTCCTACTTTCATTTCACTGTAAAATCCTGGGGCTTCTTAGGAAAGGATACACCAGGTTTCTTCGCATGAAATCAATCTTAACTTTAGGTTAGGTCCCAGGCTTGGTGAGGCAGCCAAGAAGGAGGCAGCTGTAAAAAGAGGAAACAATAAAAAAAAAAAAAAAGAGAGGAAGAAAGAAGAACTGATGGAGAGTTTAGCACCAGCTCATTGGGACTCAACCTGTCTAGGCAAACATCGTAAGAAGTTTTCAAAGGTCACTGGACACTGCCAGCCTATTTGCATCACGTCAGAACACATTATGGACTGCCAGCTGCTTTCCTACATTTACATAGACACACAAAACCCCACAGAAGGCAGCATGTCAAATGGTATTAGGAGGGAAAAAGAAGGAAAGACAAAAGGAGTTAAGATTGGCAGTTCCCAGAATGCCTGAGAAATCCTTGAGAGTTATCAGTTATCAGACACAGTCTGGACTTTCAAAAGGCTAATAAATGGGGCTATGCTTAAAAAAAATCATAGAATGGTTTAGGTTGGAAGGGAGCTCAAAGATCATCCAGTTCCAACCCCCCCCCACCATAGGCAGGGACACCTCTCACCAGAACAGGTCACTCAAGGCCTCATTCAACCTGGCCTTGAACACCTCTAGGGAGGGAGCAGCCACAACCTCCCTGGGCAATCTGTTCCAATGACTCACCACCTTCACTGGAAATAACTTCTTCCTAACATCCCGTTTAAATCTCCCCTCTGCCAGTTTGAAACCATTACCCCTCGTCCTGTCATTACAAGACCTTCTAAGTAGTCCCTCCCTAGCCTTCCTGTAGGTCCCTTTCAGATACCTGAATATAAGCCCCAAGGGTCTTAGGAGCCCAAGTGCTGCTAACTTAAGTACCCTATGAAATGGTGCTTTTGGCCCCCATGCTGCACTGAGGAGGGTGGAGAAGCATTGCTGGTCTATGTGGGTATGTACAAATGGCACAAAGATCACACCAGAAAGGTGAAATGATTCTCACCTTGCTTTAGGGATGGAATGCAACTTGCAGATAGGGGCATCTAAATATAAATATCTGATGACTACTACCTAAAAGTGAGCTGGCTGACATGTCTCAGCTCCCAAGCAGCCAAAAGGTCAGAAGGACTGGGCTGGCTGACTGGATGTAGGTGCCTATTTCTGTGTCTACTGAAATGCTTTCAGGTGTGGTTGGTGAATTGCCTGGAGCCTCACCTTAGTTGCTTACACATTGACATAAAATGTAACTTCAGATTCCACGGAGTAGCCTGCTCAGCTTCCAGGGAGCACTCCAGGAGCACATCAGTCTCCCGTATTTCCTATATCAGTTCTGGCAGCCCTAGGCAGATGGTTTTAATGCCATTAGACATCTCAAATCATCTCTGTAAGAGCAAATGGATTGAGTGCTGGATCTCCACTGGCTATTTCAGAGCTGAGATGCTCAGTTTCTACATAGATGTCCACCAGATGGACTTCTTTCTGGTGTACTAACAAATAGGTGAAAGTACTGTAGCTAAGTCACTTGTAACTCAGTCACCAGCAGAGGGATGGCACAAAGGATAAAAGAGCTGTGGGAAGCTATCCTTCTGGAGCACCAGCTCACAATGAATATCCCAAAGGATCTGAAACGTTCCAATGTAGGAGCAATTAGATTGACTTTTAGATGTCTATAGAACAGACTCCTTCATCGGAGGCAATCACCCAGATTCCTGCTGTAATTGGTAGAGAGAGAGAGGCACTTCTGGGGGAGTTTCACTTGACTTGCTTCACAGCTGAGAAGTATCTGCTGCTCTCCATCAGTGGCAAAGGCAGACAAAATAATGAATTCAAGTATAGATCTTTAAACCTCTGTCGACTTGCAGGGCAAGTCTCCAAAATCATTTCAACAAAATCCAGTAACAAAATGCTGGTAATGTTGGAAGTTCCTTCGGGTGGGAGGCTGTAGGCAATAAAATAGCTTGCACTGGCCATACCAAAGCCCTGGACAAGCAAGCTGACTGCTGGTGAATGGGAAGGAGCAACACCAATAGCTGACAAGGTAGAGATGACAGCAGGCACCCACACTTCCCCTTCCAGTCCTCAGGCAGCAGAATGAGGTTGAGAAGAAGGGCTGAGCTCTCACTCTGCATCAGGTCCACTCCTTTGCCCTTCTAGCTGCTGGCATTGCCTGACCTTGGTCCCTTCCATAGGATGCCAATGCTCAGTGCTGCTCACAGTGTCCTGTGCCAGATCTGCTCCACCAGCTTTGGTGCCACAGGACTGAGCTGCCAACAAAAAGGCAGAGCACTGCAGCCTCTCTCAGCTCGGCCAGACCTGGGGAAGAGAGCATGTTTGGGAGGTCCAGGGACTGAGTTAGTATGCTTTATTAGGCCAAGTAATAAAGCAAGTAGATGCCTGGGGAGAGACTGTGCTTGACACTTTGGAATGTGTCTAAATAACATGTTTATTTTTGGTCAGTGATATTGGTTGCATTGTGAATATGCTTGTGTAATTCCTCCTGCTTAGCTACCTGTGCAGTACACTGACAACACAAGGACACAACTCACTCCCTGAGAAAATGCCCTCTGCCAGCACTTATCACAGTCAAGCTGAGATAACATTACAGCAGCCTCCACCCTGTCCTGCCCCTGTCCATTTCCTTCGTCTTTAAATCACAGAATCATATCAGTTCAGGTTTAAACATTATGACACCCTTAGAAACAGCCTGGTACAGAGCTGACAGATCTCCAGCACAGGCAGCCAACTTGGGACATCTCTGCCTTAGACAACAATAAAGACAACAGACAGGGATGTAATTTCTAGATAGGGGTAAGTGATGCCAGGCTTTCTCCTGGGGGTTCTGTGTCTGAATCTCTTGTGCTCTGTCTCTGAAAGCCTGGATCCAGAGATTACAAAAAAACCCCACAAACAAACAAACCCCCCCCCCCAAAAAAAAAACAAAAAAACACCAAAAAAACCCAAACTCTGTATGAATAGAATAGAATAGAATAGAATAGAATAGAATAGAATAGAATAGANCAGTCTTCTTGAACACCTCCAGGGATGGTGACTCCACCACCTCCCTGGGTAGCCCATTCCAATGCCACTCACTCTCTCTGTCAAGAACTTCCTCCTAACATCCAGCCTATATCTCCCTTGGCATAACTTGAGACTGTGTCCTCATGTTCTGTTGCTTGTTTCCTGGGAGAAGAGACCAACCCCACCTGGCTACAATCTCCCTTTAGGTAGTTGTAGACAGCAATGAGGTCCCCCCAGAGCCTCCTCTTCTCAAGGATAAACAACCCCAGCACCCTCAGCCTCTCCTCACAGGGCTGTGCTCCAGGCCCCTCACCAGCCTTGTCACCCTTTGGAAATGGAAAATGTGGCATCAAAAACCAAACAAAAACATGATCTAAAAAAAAAAAATTCTAAAGCAACTCATATTAGTGTGCTTCAGGGCTGTCCATTGTCTCCGCAGCCACCAGCTCTTCCAAACTGCACACTTTGCTATTTTCACATTCAGGAACAGCCAAAACGTTTCTAGTAGGTACCAGTGATGTGCTTTGCTTTGTTTTACTTTGCATGTTGATGGCTGCCTCCTCTCAAAGAGGCTCCCTCCTTGAAATGAGTAGGTTTTGTATAATCCTTTCTCTTCTTGACTCCTAAATGCCCAGATTTCTAGCACAGGACATTCATTTACCACAAAAAGATTTAAGAACAGAACAAGGAGACTTGTTAAAATAGTGAAATCAGTGCTACTTGACTTATATCCTATAAACAGAAACTTTTGAGCCTGTGAATTATCTGCACAGCATCATTAATTGCTGAGAAGAATGCTCCTGAGAATGTAGTGGAAATGGACTGCCTGATCCTTGTCAAGGACCGCTTCACAGAATCATAGAATGGTTTAGGTTGGAAGAGACCTCAAAGATCATCCAGTTCCAACCCCCTGCCATAGGCAGGGACACCTCCCACTAGGTCACTCAAGGCCTCATCCAACCTGCCCCTGAACACCTGCAGGGAGAGAGCAGCCACAACCTCCCTGGGCAACCTGTGCCAGTGCCTTACCACCCTCACTGTAAAGAACTTCCTCCTAATATCCAGTTTAAATTTCCCCTCTGCCAGCTTAAACCCATTACTCCTCACCCTGTCATTACAAGACCTTGTGAATAGTCCCTCCCCAGCCTTCCCCTTCAGATACTGGAATGCTACTATAAAGTCTCCTCAAAACCTTCTCGTCTGCAGGCTGCAGAGCCCCAACTCTCTCAGCCTGTCCTCATAGCAGATCTGCTCCAGCCCTCTGATCATCTTCATAGCCCTCCTCTGGATTTGTTCCAATAGTTCCATGTCCTTCTTGTGTTGGGGGCTCCAGAACTGTACACAGTACTCCAGGTGGGGCACTTCTATATGTACCCCCAGTTATAATCAACCCTGTACCAGAACACCCAGGGATACAGGGTGGCTCTTGGAGCACCTATCAGAATTGTGCTGATTGAGTGCTGGATCTCTACTGGCTATTTCAGAGCTGAGATGCTTAGTTTCTATGTAGATGTCCACCATCTGCCAACATGCCTCAGATTCAACTCCTCTTCCAGAGGGGCAGTTATCACAGCATCTTTCACATTTCACAAGTGTGGAAGCCAGAGCAAGAACAGGAAGAAATAAGTAGAGAGCAGCTAAGACCACCTGTGGCTATGATCACTTTGGCTAGGAACAGCCAAAGCTTGTGTTCTGAAAAGCACTGATCGAGCTAAATAAAATTAGATTTATCACCTCCCATTCCATTCACAACAACTGTGCCACTCCTCTGCCTTCAGGTATCCAGTGCCCATCCATTTACCAGAGCAGTTAAATAGTCCTCTTTTACAGCATTAACCTCAACAACTCTTCTGATGATGTATCCACAAAGCAGCAAGCTGTGTAGGTATGGTATGTAGACAGACATACGTGGGGAAGAGAATAACTCCCAGGCAAAAAGGGATCTGAAAACATACCAGCTGGTAGGGATGTTCCCTGGTACTCCCAGAAAGGAAGACATGCCAAGGGAGATCCAGGAGAACTGCATTTTCTCTTTCCCAGAAAGGCTGGGGAAATGATTTCGGAGAGAGGAAATGTTTGGCTGCATCTTTAGCTGATAAAGCTCAACAGAAAGACTTTTGGCAAAGCACTCCAGAAGAACTCAGCCTTTGCTTTCCTTGTGTACCAGTCCTCATTTCAGTACCCTTGTCTGGCCCCTAATGATGTTCCATTCAGTATTTCACGCCCACTGTGCCTGGAGTATCATAGAATGGTTTAGGTTGGAAGGGACCTCAAAGATCATCCAGTTCCAACCCCACTGTGCCATTGTCAGGGAAAACTCCCACTAGAACAGGTGGCTCAAGGCCTCATCCAGCCTGGCATTGAACACCTCCAGGGAGGGAGCAGCCACAATCTCCCTGGGAAACCCATTCCAGTGTCTCACCACCCTCACTGGAGAGAACTTCCTCCTACCATCTAGTTTAAATTTCCCCTCTGCCAGTTTAAACCCATCACCCCTCCTCCTGTCATTACAAGACCTTGTGAATAGTCCCTCCACAGCCCTCCTGTAGGCCCCCTTCAGATATTGGAAGGCTACTATAAGGTCTCCTGGAAGCCTTCTCTTCTTCAGGCTGAAAAGCCCCAACTCTCTCAGCCTGTCCTCATAGAGGTGCTCCAGCCCTCTGAGCATCTTCCATTTTTCCCTTTTCCACTAGAGACTGTGGGGTTCAGATGGGTTGAGGCTCTTGCTGAGAGGAGATTAGGCCCTCTCTTGCACAGATGGCTGTTGGCAATTGACATTCTGAGGCAGCCATACTGCCCTGGAGTCTGAGGCTGATTTCTTCTGCCAGCAGAGCCTCTGCAGAGGTCTGCTTCTGTGCAAGAAGCATTCCTGGGAATCAGGTTGCACACAAAAATTCCCCGCTCAGCGATACAGAAAATTCTGCTTTAGTGCTCGTAGATCAAACATCACTGCACTGATACAAAGCAAAGCTGACAGCCAACAGAAATCACTACCTTTTTGTTTTGTTTTTATAAAGACTAGAAAAGAAAGTCTTGATAGATTTTTGTTGGTTTTTTTTCCTAATCAACAAGCTGCATGCCAGTACAGATTTGTTTCCCCATGCAGCCAGCATAAATGCTGGCATAAACTCAATATTGTCTGTTCTGGCTAAATCATAAAAAAATTAAATTGTATTTATATGTTTAATCTTAATCAGACACATCCTACATAAGCAATATACTATTGACTGCAGAACCATGACCTAGAACCAGCCAACAGTTTTGATCAGTGTGTATTATCCAGCCAAGGCTAATCATTAATCAATGCTGCAATTTCTCTTGTATGATATGGGCAAGAGGGGAGAAAAATATAAGGAACAAATGTAAGGGAAGGTCAAGTAATTGTATTCACAGCCTATTGCTCCTAAATATTTTCTTGCAGCTTAGAGCAGGCTGTAAAAAGCAAGTAGTTCTTTGTCTCTGGGTGCCACATATCCCAGTGGAGGTGGAATGCTGGTCAGGAGCCACATAGGTCCCTGAGAACCTCAGTCAGGCTTCAGAGGAAGGTAACCACCAGTGCCAAGTGGCGTCCCTCAGGNTGCAATCCCAAGCACAAATACAGGCTGGGTGGTGAGTGGCTGAAGAGCAGCTCTGAGAAAAAGGACGTGGGGGTCTGGGTGGATGAGAAGCTCAACATGAGCCTGCAGTGTGCACATGCGGCTCAGACAGCAACTGTGTGCTGGGCTGCATTAAGAGAGGCATTACCAGCAGGGCAAGGGAGGTGATTCTCCCCCTTTACTCTGCTCTTGTCAGACCCCACCTGGAGTACTGTGTGCAGTTCTGGAACCCCCAGCACAAGAAGGACATGGAACTGTTGGAGAGAGTCCAGAGGAGGGCCACGAAGATGCTCAGAGGGCTGGAGCAGCTCTGCTATGAGAACAGGCTGAGAGATTTGGGGCTCTGCAGCCTGGAGAAGAAAAGGCTTTGAGGAGACCTCAGAGTAGCCTTGCAATATCTGAAAGGGGCCTACAGGAAAGCTGGGGAGGGACTATTAACAAGGTCTTGTAATGACAGGACAAGGGGGAATGGGTTTAAATTGGCGGAGGGGAGTTTTGAATGGGATGTTAGGAAGAAATTCTTCACAGTGAGGGTGGTGAGGCACTGGAACAGGTTGCCCAGAGAGGTTGTGTCTGCTCCCTCCCTGGATGCGTTCAAGGCCAGGCTGGATAAGGTCTTGGGCGGCCTGATCTAGTGGGAGGTGTCCCTGCCTGTGGTGGGGCGTTGGAACTGGATGATCTTTGAGGTCTCTTCCAACCTAGGTCATTCTATGATTCTAATATGATAACACACAAAGCTTTGGTGCTAGCCTTGATGAAGAATGTGCAGCCCAAGAAGGTTGTGAAGTTGCCATCCCTGGAGAAGTTCAAGAAAGATGTGGACATGGCACTTCAGGTCATTGTTGAAGGGCCTGGTCCATCTCAGGCTGATGGTTGGACTTGATGATCTTGAAGGGCTTTTCCAACCAAAACAATTCTATGATTCTATGACTCCTGGTAAGAATTGCACTTTAAATATACAAACAAACTTTTACTGCATTTCTACTCTATGTCAAAGTTATTGCAAAGTTTATGTCTGTGACTGTGTTGGGTGGTACCCAGGATTTATTAATCTGAGATCATCTTTTAGTCAGTGCATTTTTCTCCACCAGCAGTCCCAGATCTCTTAACTGAGTAGTTCAAACATTTGATTGCTTTAACTGTCTGAAGCTATGTCAGTGCAAGTCCTTACTGGGGCACTGGAAAGAGAGACAAATTACTATTTTCCCAAATAGTTCCAGTAAGAGTCCTGGGATTCTGAGGCAGATATTGGGATCTTACCCTTTAGAGTGGCAACTAAATAAAAATGCAGATCTTGCCAGATGTGAGGGTGCTGTAGGTGACGGTGGTGGCCAAGCAGGGTGAGGGAGAAAAGGAAATTGCAAGTCAGGAGCACTAATGAAAATGTTTTTTGGTTTTGTTTTTTTTTTTTTTTTCACATAAAATTAACTGCAGGATAGTTTTAGCACGTGCTGCAGTGTGATGTGGCTCCTCTGCTTGCTTTTTGAGGGATGGCCTGAAAGATTTGCACTCTTCTAAAGGCTCTGTCTAGTTTCAGTTACTACACTTTGTAAAGATGGAGCACTTGAGGCCATAGATTTGAATCCCAGCCAGAGAGATTAAGTACTTGAGAACTGAAAATGAAACCCTAATGTAATCCATTTCATTATGCTCTCTTTAATTCTGTCACAATAAAGAGTGGAAATCTCAAAGGGAAAGTTGCCTGGGAAATGCAGTGTGCGCACAAAAATTCCTTCTAGCATTTGAAGTTTTCTGATGAATGCAAAGTTTAAAAAAAATAACTCTTCAGAGATGGAGTCTTAAACACACAGTCACACATATACAGATGTATACATCCTCCTCCTCACTCCTCCAACCAAAAATACATCATTCCATCATCAAAAGTCCAAATGGAAATTTCTACTGATGATTCAGACCAGGACTCAAAGCATTTCTTGATCTGCTGCTAGGATAGTTCCTCACCTCACCTCTTCATTTAACTCCTCAGACTGCAGATAAGCCTGTGGGGACCATCTCACCAGACGGTCACTAAAGGTGTTATGAACTTGCCATGTTTGCACAGATCTAAGCACGCAGCACTGCTGAGCTAGAAAAGAGCTGTCAAATGTGAAGTAGAAACTTCTGTACTCCAGGTAAACTTCCAGCCCAGGTGCAATGCCTGAGGCTGGGAGAAGGCAAGGTTTGAACTACACAGAGTATACAGCTGAGTACCAAGGGGCTGTCTGCCCTTGATCATTTTTCTTCCAACCTTCTTGAGGAGCTTCCCTAAGCTAGGGAGAGGAACAACAGTGGTGAGTTATTCATAGAGAAATTGAGAGGACTTGGCTGCAAGGAAAGAAGTTTTAAAAGCTCCTGGCTTGGAGTATGGAAAAAGGGCATGTTATTCAATTCAGACCAGTAACCTCAACCTAAGGAGACCCTTTCTGGCCCTTCTGTGCTACTTTCTTCCCATTTAGCTAGCTCCTGGGTTGGAAGGATGAGCAGGTCCTCTTGTGAGAGCCCTTGGGCTCCTGACTGCTCTTCAGATCCAGTAACCCTCACTGCTTTGCGTGGTAACCAAAAGTGACAGCCATGCTTCACGAAAGGGTTTAGTGAAGGTTTAATTGCCAATTAACCTCTTCAGAAGTGCAAATGCAGCTTCAACTAATGACATGAGCAATTCAGGAAAGCTTTAGAAATGAGGGATGGCTCTTGGTATGTGCATGATATAGCAAAGGGAAGCTTCAGCCTCCCTGCAGGAGGTTCTTCTCCTCTTCCAAGGTTGCTGCATTGCCCATTAATCCCTTCCTAGTTATCTATTAACCAACTGCCATAAGAGACATTAATTTGCAGTAACAAAACACCAACTGGCACAGGAGCAGCTCTGCTGAGAAAGCTGTGAAATGTTTTTTTTTTCCAGGAATCCCTGGCAGCAGGCAGGACCTCAAGGTAAAACCCAGCAACTGCCAGGCACCAGATAGTGCCGCAACCTTTCGGTGTGCACACAATATTTCCTGGGACCAGCAGGAAGGTTCATTTAATCACACTGAAAAATCCATTGCCCTTGTACTTCCATTTTAAAGGGCAATTACTTCAGATTTGGCCTCTGACCTTCTGCTTGGTACACAACATACCCCATCACATGTGGGATACACTAACATATTTTTGGGCAAAAAGGAAATAAAAGGCTATGCTGTGAGCAAAGGAACTCCACATATAGAATGATCAAGGGTGGAAAAGACCTCTGAAGATCATCAAGTCCAAGTATTCAGCCAACACCACCATGCCCACTAAACCGTTCTGCAGAGATTTGAGAGAGTTAAACACTGTGGCAACATTCAGGGAATACCAAACAAAGATATGCTGTGGATTTGAGCACTGCTGACTCCAAGGGCTTCACCAAGTTACAGGGTGAAGTTACCATGGGATCTTACATAAGCCATTAGCTTTCCCTCAGCCAGAGCTGAACTCATCCAAGTAGATCTGAAGCTGTGCTGAACTGGAACTGAGCAAACTTCAGTCCTTTCCTAAAGAACACAACCCCAGCCTGTGATGATTCACCTGTTTGATCAACAGTGTGGGTTTAGCAGAGGTAAAGGCAAAGGAAAGTGGCGATCCACGTGCCTGACTCTGCCACACGAACTACACATTCCGGATGCACCACAGCACAGGCTGGTTCCTTTAGCAAACACAGCATCTGCTGGGGCTCTGTTCTCTAATTAAAAACCACATCTACTGTTACATAACAGTTGGTAATCCCCCAATCTCCAGAGTGGTTAATCTAGATGTACACGTGGTTTTAAAATGTCCACTGGCCAACTGAAATCTGACTTTCCCAACTGCTCCATTATAATCATCAAGCAGAGAAATTATACTGCTGAGTCTGTTATTGGTTAGGGTGTAGCCCAACCTTCCAGGTGTCGTGGTTTGGCAGTTATCTGCACCCCCACACACACTTTGAAATAACCCAGGCTGGGACTCAGTTGACTGGAAGTTAAGGAATGAAGCTTTATATTTACAGCTTTGCACAATATACGAGCAGATATTAACGATGTGTAACAAGGTATTTACAGATATATACAGTGAAAAAGGTAATAAACACCACACCCCTCCCAGAGATCAAAATCCCAACCACCCCTACCACCTTCCTCCTTTCCCCAATCTTATCTCACCATCTGTCTTATGCAGCAGATAGGTGGAGGTAGATCGGCCAGGGGGATTAGCAGCAGGAAAAGAAGTTAGTGAAATTATTCAGATTCAGCTATGAAAGGCAGGGAGAAAGAGCCATGCAGGAGCTACCACAGCCCAAAGCAGTCTGACTTATCTATATTTGGGTTACAACTCTTAAAACATTTTCTTCCCCCTCTTTCTCAGTAAAGCTATGAGTGAAGTAGCATCATCATCAGTGTTTTCCTTTCTCAGCCTATAGTCTAATTTCTCATTCAAATCCTCCAATTAGTGCAAACCAGCACACCAGGCCAGCACAACATTTTGATAGTTTGTCCTAGATCTAACCATCTTTCTCTTTACTCATCCAAAGGATTTAAGACTAATACAATTCAGGAACTGAAAGAAGTCTTTGAATACAAATGAATTGTCTCTTCCTAACAAGCAGTTCTATGCTATTAAGCAAAGAAGGGAGTGAAGCATCTCTCTGAGGAAAGGCTGAGAGACTTGGGGCTCTTTAGCCCAGAGAAGAGAAGACTAAGAGGGGATCTTATAAATATTTAAAGAGCCAGTGTCAAGAAGATAAGGTCAGTCTCCTTTCAGTGCTGCCCAGTGACAGCAAAGGGAAAACAGACACAAACTAGATCCACCTAAACATATGGAAAAACTCCTTTGAGGGTTCCAGAGCACTGAAGCAGGCTGCCTAGAGAGGTTGTGGAGTCTCCTTCTCTGGAGATATTCAAAGCCCACCTGGACACATTCCTGTGCAACCTGATCTAGTCAAACCTGTTTTAGCAGGGGGGTTGGACTAGAGGTCCCTTCCAGCCCCAGAGGTCTGTGATTCTGTGAAAGACTTGCCCAGACAGCACAGCAGGATCTCCATTGCTTCCTATCATTCAGCTCATTGCTAAATCCCAGTCTGTCCCTGAATGGCTAAGGTGGGATTATGTCTGCAGGTCTGTAACAGAGCGATCTTCATGTGCACAAGGGCTGTAGTAGCTTTGTCTGGCAAGAGGATTCATAGCATAGAGGCTTCTAAAACACCATCGAGGTGGGGACAGCCACATGGGAACTGCTGCAGAAGCACTCATCTGCCCTGCACCCTTGTGTGAAATGCAAGGAAGACAAAACTGGAAGCAAATGGCTTGGGCAGGCACCTGTCCATTGACTGGGAGAAAAGCCTGAAGGATCATACTGTAGTGAAGCATGAACAGCAATGAAAAGAACCATCTCTGAGGCAGTTTGGGGACCTGGCTGCAGGTTGTTTGATGGGGCAAAGCTGGGGAGAAGTGTGCAGAGCAGAATGCAGAGGGATGCACATCTGAGACCCTCATGGTGAAGGCAGAGAGTCAGAAGGGCTAAAGATGGTGGGAGAAGATGCGAGGTCCCAAAATAAAAGGGAAAAAAGTAAAATAAAAATCACCAAAAATTGGAAAGCTTAACAATGCAACACATCCTGGGGTGTGCTGAGCATGAGGAAGTCTCACTCAGGGAGGATGTCAGTGGCAATCAGCAGGCCTGTGTGAGCTGCAGGAGCTAAGCTTGGGGTTCTCAGTTACTTATGTGGAGGGAGGTCTTGCTTCCAAGGGCTAAGTCCATGCAGAGAGGCCTAAAGCTGTGGAGGGAGACTTCACAGAGGCACTTGTGTGTAGAGATTCTCTCTCCCTCAGCCACAGGAGAGGTGGCTCCTCCATTGTGTGGCCCTGTGGGCATCAGCTTCCTGAGATCTCTGTCACTGAATGCTTCCAAAGGTTAGTGGAATCCCTTGGCCAGCTCTGTCACTGATTGCTTCCAAAGGTTAGTGGAATCCCTTGGCCAGCTCTGTCACTGATTGCTTCCAAAGGTTAGTGGAATCCCTTGGCCAGCTCTGTCACTGATTGCTTCCAAAGGTTAGTGGAATCCCTTGGCCAGCTCTGTCACTGATTGCTTCCAAAGGTTAGTGGAATCCCTTGGCCAGCTCTATCTGATCAAATGACGGGAGTGGACTGGGTCATGATGCAATCCTGCAGACAGTGTAGGAGAGCAGAAAGATGCTAACTGCTTATCTAGGCAGTAAGATTTTGCTGAGGTGCTGAGCAAGCAGGCTAACCTGCTCTGGTGTGCCTTGTGTGTCAGGAGGTCCTGGCTTCTGCTGCGGGGCTCAGCTCATTGCCTGCTTCAGTCACAGAGAAAAGCCTCCCAGCTGAAGCAGGGCCTGGACAAGTGCACAAGCTCACAAGCTGTTTCCTTCTCTCCAGGGCTCATTTAAGGCTCAGCATGGCTTCTGGTGCAGTTACCTCACTTGAACAAAGCAGGCAGAAATTTACCTATTTGGCCTGACACTGGGTGTCCAAGACTATAGAAGCCACTTCAAGGCAAGGTCACCTACCCATGGCTTATTTCAAATCTCTACTTGTCAAAGGTCTTTCCCCGCCAAGGGAGATAACAGAGCTCCATGCAACTCACCGCTCAGCTACAAAGAGGGAATTGCCCTCCATCAGTCCTTAAGCATCTTCCTTCCTGTATTTTTCTGTGGTAGCAGTGTAAATTGGTAATAGAGAGTCCTGTAGATCTCAGGTGACCAGAAGAACAAAGAGCTGACAGACCTAACAAAGCTAAACACTTCCACAGGAAGGCAGCCCTGGCCCAAGTAAGAGAGGCTAAAGAACGTGGCAAAGGAGAGCTCTCAAACTTTCTACCTGTGCGTCCTGCTTGGCACAGGACAAACAAGCACTGCTGGCTCAGGGGCTCTGTCTTGCTTTCCAAAAAACAGAGCAATTAGCTTTCTAGAGGGCTTCTTGTGTTTATTTAGAACAAATGAAATGAAACCAAACAAACAAAAAAAACCCAACCCAAAAAGTACCTTATTTGCTGTGCAAGATGCAGAGATAAAGACACTTCAATGTCACCGATACTGTGCCCCCCAGCAAGTTGCCTTCCTGTTGCATGACAGGTTTATCAACAACAGAAAGCTATGAGCCCTGTAGTAGCAAAGTCCACATCTGCTGCTTTTGCTGAATGTGAGACATCCACAATTGCCTGTTACAGGAATTTGAAAGGAACAGGGCAATTGCACACTCACAAACAATCCATGCAAAATAAGATGAAGAAGGTACACTTCCATCAACTTAACACAGCCCTGAGGGAGACTGGCTGCATCAGAAGTGTGGCCAGCAGGTCGAGGGAAGTGATTCTCCCCCTCTACTCTGCCCTGGTGAGACTCCACTTGGAGTACTGCATCCAGTTCTGGAGCCTCTATTACAAGAGAGATGTGGACATGCTGGAGCGTGTCCAGAGAAGAGCCATGAGGATGCTCAGAGGGCTGCAGCACCTCTGCTATGAGGAGAGACTGAAAGAGTTGGGGCTGTTCAGTCTGGAGAAGAGGAGGCTCCCAGGTGACCTTCTTGTGGCCTTCCAGTATCTGAAGGGGGCCTACAGAAAAGCTGGGGAGGGGCTTTTAAAGTTATCAGGTATTGAGAGGGCTAGGGAGAATGGAGCAAAGCCAGAGGTGGGGAGATTCAGACTGGACGTGAGGAGGAAGTTCTTCACCATGAGAACGGTGAGAGCCTGGAATGGGTTGCCCAGGGGGGTAGTTGGGGCCACATCCCTGGAGGTGTTTGCAGCCAGGCTGGATGAGGCTGCAGGCAGTGTGACCTAGGTTAGGGTGTTTGTGCCCATGGCAGAGGGGTTGAAACTAGATGATCCTTGTGGTCCCTTCCAACCCTGACTGATTCTATGATTTCTCATTAATCACAAAGAGTTGGTGACCACATCAGCCAGAACAGGAGGCAGCATCTGACCTGTAAAAGCAGCACCGGCATTTTCAAAGAGCATTCAGGGGACGGATCTTCAAAAAGTCATCCTCTGAAACAGACAGAGGCAGCACAGTTGGAATAAAGAAGCCATATCCAAGGGGGAGTCTTGGGAGGACCCAAGGGTCACAAACAGCAGCATGCTTCACATAGAAGGGCTTTGCAACAGACTCAGCTGGAACTAGCAAGCCTGGCTGCAGCCAGCCAGCTGAACACAGGAAGTAGTGAAGCTGCCTCTAAATTTGATCTTAGAAAGAGTAGTCAGGCACACCTATTTCTAACATTCCGTCCACAGATCATCTATAGCCGTTCCTCACTCTGTTACTCATTTTGGAGAGCACAGGCAATACTTTGTTTGCCTTTTTTTTGAAGTCTTCATTTTTAACTAAGCTTTTTCTTGCAAAACTTGGAAAGATGACTCCAAGATTCCTAGTTAATATCAAAGCAATTCTCACCAACAGGTGGAGTGAGTCTAAACTAAGCTACACATGCATGTCTTGAGCATATCCTTTGGAAAGCAGACCACGGACCTGCAGAATCTCTGAAGAGGCATGCTAAGACCTGCACCTGCAGGAATGGAAATCTCATTCTGCCCAGGCCCTGCTAAAGGAGTCTGTCAGTCTCTCTTCTTCATATTGTGGATCACATTTGAAGAATCCTTAAGAAGCAAAGAGCACCTCTGGCCTGCACCAAGATAAAGGTTTAACACTCCTGGAAGCGTGCACATGAGCAGCAGTAATAGGAAATCACCCACGAGTGGCAAGTTAATAGTTCTGAATACATATTGAGGGAGAAACATTACTTCCCTGATGATGATACATCAAGCACAGAAGTTGGCAAGGGCAGACCAGGCTGGGTATGTCCTGTTATAAATTCCCTTAAACTGAGATACAATAAGGACAGCACAAGACCATGTACATCCAATTACATGCTTGACTGAGGTACCTTAATTTCTGTTGCTCCAAATAAAATTGAAAAAGCCTCCACATTCTCTCTCAAGCTTGCTCACAGACCCTGTGCCCCCTTACATCCTGTACCCCTTTTCCTGTTACTGCATGAAAGAAGGTTGTTTTGTGACTCCAACTCTCATTGTGCAAAAGACTTTTTCCTCCATGAAAACAAAAAAAAATATAAGGTATTCATAAAATTGCAGAATTGTTTTGGTTGGAAAATATCTCTAAGATCATAAAGTCCAATTGCCAACCTAATACCACCATGGCTATTAATCCACTTCCTCACATCTCTTGAGCATCTCCTGGGATGGTGACACCACCATCTCCCTTGATAGCCTGTTCCAGTGCCTGACCACGCTCACAGGAAAGAAATTTTTCCTAATTTCCTCCCCTGGCACAACTTAAAGAGAAGAGACTGACCCTCATCTCATTCCAACCTCCCTTCAGGGAGCTGTAGGGAGCAACGAGGTCTCTCCTCAGCCTCCTCTTCTCTAGACTAAGCCACTGCAATTTGCTCAGTCCCTCCTCATAAGACTTATTCTCTGGACTCCTTACCAGTTTTGTTGCCCCTTTTTAGCACTGTTCATGGAATGGAGCAGATATCTAACAAGAAACACACAAAGGAATCATTTTCCTCTGGAAAGCCAGCACAACCAAAGCAATTCAACCTTATCATGCAACTCTACCTCGTGCAGACAGCTTGCAGAGCAAGTTCTGGTATTTGCCTTTACACAGAGATGTGTTTGTTTGTGGAGGAAGATCGTGAGAAGAATTAAAGGGGACTTAAATCAGTCCAAATGGGAAACAAGTGTCAAAAAATCCTGCCAAACAGAGAGAAGGAAGTGACAAACAGAAGGAATAGACTCTGAGAGAGGTCTGTTAACAGGGGTCTTCTTCTGCCTTTACTAGGATTTGAGTGGAAGATAAAACATTGCCTAGAAATCCCACACTGCATTTCTATTTCGTCAGTAACTTTCAGCAAGCACCAAGCCCATGAAAGGCAGAAACCTTTGACAGTCCTATGACCTAGGCTTTATTTTAGGAAGAGGCAACAAGAGTAGCAGGTACATCCCTGCAACAATGTGGATCCTCCAGCAGAGGAGGCAAAGATAAAACCTGCCCTCCTTCCTTTGGGCACACAGTTAGCTCGTATTAACCTCGAGTAAACAGCTTCAGGCTTCTGTATGCTTCCCCTGAAAAACTGTTGAACAACCTCCAAGAGCATCCACCCCTCCCTGAGGACCTAAAAATGTCAGCAGCTGAAGACTGCACAGTGCCACTTTCTCCAGTTGCACAACTAGGCATGACCTTGGCACAATCCAGCCATGAAACATAACATGGTCTTGTTCAGAAAGGCATGTATCTGCATCTAGGGGAGCATTGGAAGCACAGAGAAAGCATCATTGTCTTAACCACAGAATCATAGATTCAGTCAGGGTTGGAAGGGACCACAAGTATCATCCAGCTCCAACCCTCTGCCATGGGCAGGGACACCCTACCATACATCAGGCTGCCCACAGCCTCTGCCAGCCTGGCTGCAAACACCTCCAGGGATGTGGCCCCAACCACCTCCCTGGGCAACCCATTCCAGGCTCTCACCACTCTCATGCTGAACAACTTCCTCCTCACATCCAATCTGAATCTCCCCATCTCCAGCTTTGCTCCAACCTTAACTTTTCATATCTGAAGGCACTTCTGGAAGAGATTCAGTACTGGAGGCATGGCTGTGTTCATGCCTTGCCCAGAGAGAAAGCAACTGTTCCCATTTGTTAGGTTCCAAAGTAATTAAGCATCCTCAGCTCCTCCTTCTGAATAACAATATTGAAGAGGGACTTTCATAATCTAACCAGAAGAAAGGAGTCATCTCGAAATTTAAGGAGCTCAGGACTTAACCCCAAAGTTTGGGATTCTGCCATAAACTCATATTGTGATCATTCAGGTTTATACAGTAATTGAGGATGGTTGTTTCTCCTCTAAAAAAGTCATAGAATGGTTTAGGTTGGAAGGGACCTCAAACATCATCCAGTTCCAACCCCCCGCCATAAGCAGGGACATCTCTCAGAAGAACAGGTCGTTCAAGCTCACATCCAACCTGGCCTTGAACACCTCCAGGGAGGGAGCAGCCACAACCTCCCTGGGCAACCCATTCCAGTGTCTCACCACCCTCACTTGATCTTCTATTAAATGTGTAAGCAAAAGGAGTAAGATTTCAGGATGACTTCATAGACTACCTCTGGCAGCAAAACTGAATTTTTCACAGCACTAACCCTGCAACATTTACCAGAATTAATTGCTCACTTGAATGTTTACAGAAGCTCCTCACATGCCACTGCAGGCAAATCACAACTTCACATTTATACATCATCAAAATGCTTGGTACGTGCCCGTGTCTTTCACAGGTCATGCAATCAATTCCACTTCTCCTTAAGTACTTCCAAGGGCTTTTAAGTATGCTGAATATTTTCCTCCTTCAGTGTTTGGCTGAAGTACATTTTAGGAACATTCACAGAATCACAGAGTGTCAGGGGCTGGAAGGGACCTCAAAAGATCATGCAGCCCAACCCCTCCCTGCCAGAGCAGGAGCACCTAGACCAGATCACACAGGAACGCATCTAGCAGGTTTTGAAAATCTCCAGAGAGGGAGACTCCACAAGCCCCCCGGACAGCCTGCTCCAATGTTCACTAATTTCAGTCCTGCTCTGCAAACTAAACCCCTCCAAGTTCCTGATCACTTCTTACTCTGAGAGTTCCCTCCTAAACTGAGCCTCTTTTCAGCACAGGTTAAAGGTGTTGCTAGAAAGTCATTTTACTTGGCTCTCCCTTTTGGTCATACCTACATTTTGGGGTGGGGGGATGGCAAACTGCCAGGTTGTTGAGCAAGCTGTGTCCTTCATGATTATATTAAGCTGACTTACGCTTAGGCTGCCAATAAAAAGAGCCCTGGATTGCCCATCTTGGTGCCCAGCTGTGCTTTCCTGTCCCTGGAGCTCCTGGGCATGACACCAGGTAACTAAGACAGTCAAACCCATCTCAAACAGGTCAGGTCAGCACAACTGCTCCAGACCACTATGTGGTTGCAGGGACTGCTACTTTTTGCAGCTCTCCTCAATTACCTCGAGGTCAGTTATCCATGCTGACATCAATATGCAATTTTACTCCTCCCCTCCAGAGGATTGTCTCACTTCTGCTAGGTCTACATTTGAATGAAAGACACTGTAATCTCCATTCTTCACTGCTTGAGGTAGTCCCTACACAGCATTAAAAAAAAAATCAACACTATGAAACATTATTAAAAATGCATATTACAAGCACGTAACAATCACCTTCTCATTGTGTACTTGAGAGGTGCAGAACTGTATCAAACTGCAAATCATGCCACCAAACATTTTTGGAAAGCAGAGTTTTTGTTGAAGCTTCGTTTGAGTTTCAACCACAAAAGAAAGAAAAACAAAAACAAAAAAAAGAGGCAGGTTGTTAGCTCAATCCTACCTTACATCACACTGAGGTTAATCCTCCACTTCAACTCCCTGCTGTGCAGAGGTGTGCTTCAGAACTGCCTCTCAAGAGTCCTCCTGACTGAACAAATACACTGGCATCAGTTTTTGTACAGAAGTATGCAGCCACACACATAACAGTGCTGGTATTTTCTGCATTGTCTTCCATCCAGAGAGAGACAGGTCTCACTCCATTCTTTCCCCCTTACGTTTCATTAGGCCAGCTACACATTTTTCTTTATCCTCAGATAAAGAAAATTCTGTTTTGACCAGATACATCTTTAGACATGACACTCCCTATTCCACTTCTGTTACATAAACAACCTCAGAACTGGCTCTCATGGCGTAGCCACAACATGAAACTATTTCCTGCCCCTCCAACCCAGAGATATTTTTAGTTGAATTGAGTGTACATACCTGTGGCAGGTGAGGCACCAGAGAGAATGTGGGTGTGGTGAGACCTTTGCTTTTCTAGTGTCAAATGTTTCTACAGCTTGTCATTCCAAACTGAGGGAGGTGGCCAGCTGTCTAGGAGTCACTCCTCATAAGAAGGCTCTGCAGATTTTTACAGGGAACAGCTCTACTTCTCTTCTCGAGTTGTTCATGCAGCTGCAGGAGGTATAGAGATTCTTTGATCCTGTACAAAGGGTAACACTGATCCCTCTAACTGTTGCAGCCTTCCATGCAGGAAAGCACAGATCAATGCTAGAGATTCCACCAACCTATTAAAGAAAGCTCCATACTACTACTGAAATGAAGGACCTGTCCCTACCTCCTCCAGCAGTAAAGCTGTCCTTCATATCACTTGACAGGACTGGATCAGGACTGAATCTGCATGCTGCTCATTACATAGCTGGAAATAACAGTAAGAGGTTTTCCTGAGACTCAGACACCTCAGAAAGATCTAATCTTTAATTGCGGATAGCAGAACCAACCCCCTCCTGCTTGTGATGTGTAAGAAATTTTGTTCAAGCATCCAGCACAGCAGAAAACTAGTCAAGAAGTTTCCCTGTTCCATGGGTAATGAGCCTTTGCATAACCACCCATATGATCCCTCATTTAATTTCCCTGTCAGGTGCATTCTAGGGCTGTATCTTTGTACAAGTCAGGTTTCCTAGCAAAGGATCACCTCGAATTAACATAATGATAGCAATGGGCTTCCACCCCTGCCTCTGTGCTAGAGCCCACAGGTGATGCACACTGCTCCTGCTTTGAAAAAAATGCTCTTAGTCAACATACCCAAGATCTGTACCCTTACTTATCTGCCATTCATCTTAGACTGCTTTAGAGCTGTCAAACCTGAAGCTGAGTATTCAGGAGATCAATGGCTAGGGGAAAGAAAAGAAGACATTGTGAAAACACTGGCAGTCTTCTCATACCAGAGAGGATGTCTGTTTCTCATGAAGACATGAAGTATTAGTCATCAAGATTTCTTGTAATTTGGCAAAACATGCTGCCCCCCAAAAAAGCACACCAGCATTTTGACTAGCATACGTGTGCATATAGATGTTGATGCTATGAAGTAACCATGGTGCTCATCTTGACTACTACAGAAGTCTGTTTTCCATTTCCCTCTAAAAAGGAATCTTTCAAATAGCTTTTCATGTAGCAGGCTATGAATCATTCCAACAGACATTCAATTTCCATGCTGAGGGAGCATAAAAGACTTCTCACTGTTCTCTGGCCACCAGAATGCCCACTGTGAACACTTTCATTGCCCAAGGGAAGTAGCACTAACCTTCTGCATTGATATGAAGGAAGGTGCATTTCTCCCAATCTTTCAAGAGTCTGCTTACACAGCACTGAACTGTGCCTAAGACAGAGAAATAAACAGGGAAACACAGGCAGAGCCTCTGAAATTTTCACCACCCAGGGCAAGAGTTGCTTTCCTGTGTAACTACCTCCCTCTAGTGGTGGTTTTAAAGTACTACAAGATTCAGGAAAAAAAAAAAAAACCAAAACCAACAAACCACCCAAACATATTCCTCTCCTTATCTTGTCAATCATTACAGAGTCGTGATTGAATTCCAGGCACTGAATAACTTAATCTGGCCAAAACAGGTTCTCTATGCTGGGTCTCTCTTTAGACAACACATATAAGGTACCAATGTCACATGTGAATAACTAAGATTGACCTAAGAAATAAACCTGGAAGAGATGATACTCAAACACATCAATGACAAGACAAAGAAAACCAAGCAGCTTTAAAATCAAGCAAAATATATTTGGAGTTCTCCACATCACATGTCCTTTCACTAAGGCAAGGGCATCACAGCTGTGCTGTGGAAACTCAGTTGCTTCTTTCAACTTTTTTTCCCCTCTCTTTTTTTCTGACAGACCAATCTGATCCCAGGTGCAGTTGGTGAGTTTGGGTAGAGAGACAGGTTGCAGCAATGGGAAAGCTGGATGCATGCTGCACCTCTTTATGAATGAGCAGGGTCAGACCACAGCTGTTTTCAGGTCCAGAGATGATGGTCTGGTGTCTATGAAAGTAAGACTAACTCCATGAAACCACAACAGGCTCAGTCTGTAACTGGTGATGCAGAAGAGAGGAAGATGTTTTCCAGGCAGACTTCCCAATTCCTTAAGCAGGTGTGAAAAACAAAATCCACTAGAGATGGCTCAGTAGGCTGTTTCCACTAAGCTCATGTAGCCATAAAGAGAAAAATATAAATGTCTGTCCAAATACTGAACTAGAGGGTTTTCCTCTTCTTCTTTTTCCCACCTGCCACCTTATTCCTGATACCAATAGCTTCTTCTGTGTCATCATCATCCTTCCGAGATCGCTTCTTTTCTCCCTGCTCCCGCAGCTCCTGCAATGTAATTGGCAGATTGACCAAGAGTCATAGAATGGTTTAGGTTGGAAGACACCTCAAAGATCATCCAGTTCCAACCCCCCACCATAGGCAGGGACATCTCCCACTAGATCAGGTCGCTCAAGACCTCATCCAGCCTGGCCTTGAACACCTCCAGAGAGGGAGCAGACACAACCTCCCTGGGCAACCCATTCCAGTGTCTCGTCACCCTCACTGTAAAGAACTTTCTCCTAACATCCCATTTAAATCTCCCCTCTGTCAATTTGAACCCATTCCCCCTCATCCTGTCATTACAAGACCTTGGGAACAGTCTCTCCCCAGCCTTCTTGTAGGCCCCTTTAAGATAATGGAAGGTTGCTATAAGGTCTCCTTGAAGCCTTCTTTTCTCCAGGCTGAAAAGTCCTAACTCCCTCAGCCTGTCCTCATAGCAGAGGTGCTCCAGCCCTCTGATCATCTTCGTGGCCCTCCTCTGGACTCTCTCCAGCAGTTCCATGTCCTTCTTGTGCTGGGGGCTCCAGAACTGCACACAGTACTCCAGTCCTGGCATCTAGGAAATTCAGACTGAAAATCAAATAGAGGGACAAAAAGACAGCACCCACCATTCGAGCAAATCTTTGGGCCTCAGCCACACGCTCTGTCAGCATCATAACCTCTTCCTCTTGCATGGGGAATGCTGGCAGCTTCTTGCCGATCAGGTGTTCAATGCGCTGGAACAGCTCTACATCATACCTGAGAAGAGGCAAGAAACCAGCTTAAAGCAGCCCTCTTCATTCAAACTGCTTCAGCTGTTACCACCCACAGGTATCACCCTTTATCTCCAGTACAAAGATATTGTTATCTTGTATTGACAGTCTCTCTCGCAAGCAACTCTTAAGTACATCCATCATTTGGGACGGCTTTACCGACTTACTCAGCTCACCTTTGTCTAAAGTGTTTGGAAAAGACTAAACAAATACTTCAGTATTCATCCAAAACCCCCATGCTTACTTAGCCTGCTTTATGCGTTATAAAAATCATAGAAAGGAAAGGACCTTAAAGATCATCTACTTCCAACCCCCTGCCATGGGTAGAGAAATTCTTCCACTAGACCATGTTGCCCAAGACCCCATCCAACCTGGCCTTGAAGACCTCCAGGAAGAGGGCACCCACAACTTCCCTGGGAAACCTGTTCCAGTACCTCACCACCCTCACTGTAAATTTCTTCCTAATATCCAGTATAAATGTGGCCTGTTACAGCTTAAAGCCAGTGACCCTTGCACTATCACTACAAGCCTTTTTACAAAGTCCCTCCCCTTCTTTCTCGCAGGCCTCCTTCAGGTACTGGAAGGCTGCTATAAGGTCTTCCCAGAGCCTTCTCTTCTTCAGGCTGAACAGCCCCAACTCTCTCAGCCTGCCCCAACAATAGAGGTGTTCCAGCCCTCTGATCAGCTTTGTGGCCTCCTCTGGAGCTGCTCCAACAGTTGAATGTCCTTCTTGTGTTGGGAGCCCTGGAGCTGGATGCAATACTTCAGGTAGGGTCTCATGTATGTGATTATACAATCAAGTTATCAACAGTTCTGCTCATTACATGGCTGCTTCTAGAACTTATCTAGACTTTCCTTCCTCCCCACCTTGGGCTTTTAATTCTCTCCCCTTTAACTAAATTCATGTGGCATCTCAAAATGAAAAGCAGCATTTTCCTTTCATCCAGGAAGAGATGTGTCTTCTGCTCAGAAATACAGCAGGGAAGATGAAGTCTGCCACATTTCAACACTTACTGCGTGACAAAGGTGATGGATTTGCCAGATCTCCCAGCTCGAGCTGTCCTCCCAACACGATGAATGTAATCCTGAAAACAATTTTCTTGGTAAGCAATAAGATATGTGCACCAAACACACAACAGAAGTTAGGAGAAGTCAATTGGTATCATTTTTCTTTAGAACAGGAAAACAGAAAGATAAATACAGCCAGGATTAAACACTCAGGACTGTGTGCAGTATCAACATTCAAGAAGATGTTGGCTTATGGGGGCACATCTTTGGTTTTAACATTTGAAGCCTTCTCCTTCTCCAGCAGAAGAGCACCTCCAATTATTCAAGACTGCAGAACAAAAATTGTGATACATTCATTTGCTCATAAACTACCACTTGGAAAGATAACATTAAAATGAGCCAATGCCTGCATTTTCAGTCTTGAGATCCACTCTGTCTTCTAAAACCCTCTGGCAAGCAGATTTAATTTTAGCAAACACAATCAAGGGCAGATGAATGAAAACAATCTGGAAGCATCTGATCTGTTGAGTGTCTTCTCTTTTTTTAATGGTTCCAGGCTGTTTTCCAGATTTTTACATTCCCTTAATGAAATTAAAGTAACTCCCTTCTCCATGCAGGAAGAAAGGAAGCAATACAAGAAAGGATGCATTCTTCAACATGGTTAGATGAGGAGAGGCACACAAGCTGTAATGATGTCATTCATGACGCTGCTGCCAACATTATTTCTTTTAACTTATAATGTCAAAAGCAACATCTTCCAACAAAGCATCATTCTTCTTTTTGCAGCATGTAGTATCTTTGATGACTGTCAGGAACAAGAGCAGCTCCTGACAAACATTGATAGAAAAAGTCACACCCCTAAGATAATACTGTACTTTCTATAAGGTAGTTTGTAATCCACTTTTTTCCCAGTTTGCTATACTGTTGTGATATGAAAGTGAACCATCAAAGGCATCATTGAACATAATAGGACAATTTTTAGTCGGTTTTGTCTTTTAAACACAGTTTAAAATGTGAAGGCAGACCTGGGTCACAGGAACAGGGATGAACTACCCTAAACTAGCAGTATGTTAAAACTATTTTCAAAGTCAGGGAGCCCTTTAATGTCAAAAACCATATTCTGAACAGAAATAAGGGCACAAAATGTGTCCCAATTCACCTCTTCACTTGTGAGATCGGTTTTACAATCCAGTTGAGGTCACCTAACTAAACTGAGACACTGACTCAATTGCAGATACATCTTTTCATCTACACAAGTATAAAACTGAACTTCCAGTCAGTAGAACAGAGCAGAAGTGCCTTTGTTCCTTTGTTGAGCTCCACTATGCCTCTCAGCAACCAGTTCTCAGCTGGCACACAGACAGACTTACCTTAGAGTGCGTAGGAATATCAAAGTTTATCACCACATCAACGTGTGGGATGTCCAGGCCTCTGCTTGCAACATCAGTAGCCAGCAGAATAGAACGTGCCTTGGCCTTGAACTTGTTTAGAGAGCCCAAACGTTTATTCTGGAAGAGAAGGACAAAAAAGTGAATGGTGGAATAATGCTCCTTTTGGTTAAGATGCTCTTGTTGAAATACTTGTACTAAAGGACTGGGGGAGAAAGCACTCAAAAACCTCATTTCTCTAATTTCTTTCAAACTACTACAAAAATCAGCTGCAGCATTCACATTAAATTTCTAGGGACCAGTCCACTTTGCTGTGAAACATTCCTGCATGGTATTGTCATTATCATCGAATGGTTTGGGTTGAAGGGACCTTAAATATCTTCTAGTTACATCCCTCCTGCTGTGGGCAGGGACACCTTCCACTACACCAAGCTGCTCAAGGCCTCAGTGTGGTGAAGTTCATTTCCCAAGTGACAGGTGCCTATTCCTTTCTGTGAAGTATGCCCATACCTGACTCATCTGCCCATGGAGAGGGATTGCAGTGAACCCCAAGTTGCGGAGCAGTAGAGCAGTCCTCTGAGTATTGTTACATGTGCTGCAGAATATCATGAAGGAGTTTCCAGCTAGTTCATTTAAGATATAAACCAAGTAGCTGTCCTGTAAAGAAAAGAGAAGAAAAAAAGAGGGGGGAGGCGGGGGGGAATTCATTAAAGGAAAAAAAAAACATAAACAC
Organism: Psilopogon haemacephalus; assembly: GCA_013396835.1. Lineage (NCBI taxonomy): Eukaryota > Metazoa > Chordata > Aves > Piciformes > Megalaimidae > Psilopogon > Psilopogon haemacephalus. The sequence goes on along the minus strand of VWZI01006226.1, from coordinate 33,542 downwards.
ATACATTAAAGAATTAAATATAGGGCAGAGAAAATGAGAATGTGTTCGGCAGATGTGGGAAAAGCCAGACAAGACACAACCAGAAGAGGGAAGAAACAAAAGTGACATTACCTTGAATTTGGAGGGGATGAAAATGTAGTACTGCTGCAGTTTCTCAACTGTCTGATATTTGGAAGAAACAGCACATTTAACAGGATTCTTCAGAGCAGCACGCTGGAGTTTTTGCACCTGGGAAGATCAATGTAATTAGCACTCCGTGGGCAGAGATCTTGCCAGAAAGCTCTATGATACCACCTAGTCAACAGCATAGCCTGATGGAAGGAGAATTAAAGCAGAGTACTCTGTTCCCACCTTCTTGGTCATGGTAGCAGAAAACAGAAACGTCTTCCTGTCTCGAGGAATCACTTTTAATATCTTATCCACCTGTAAAAATAGAATGGAAATGCTGAATGCAACAACAGGCAAGACACAAGCCTCCTGCAAACATAGGGATTATCCAAATGACGAGTAATGTACATGTGCAACTTCAGAGTCAGAGCAGGAATAAATTTCGCCCCTTCTAAAGGTGTAGGCTAATAGCTCATTAACAATTAGGCAGTGTGAACTCCAGAAGTTCAACAGCAGCCAAATATCAGGCAATGATCAGGCACATGATCCTGTCCTAGAGTAACTACAGTAATGTCAGAAGCTCCAGAGAAACCAGTAAGTTTGAAGACAAAATGCCTCCTGCTGTCTTCTTAGTGCTCTGCAGGACTCAGCAATGTTCTACTGCCACCATAGGGTTTTGTGCAACTATTGTATCTTCATTAAATTTTGTTATTAATTTCTACAGGTCATAGAATAATCGAATAACAGTGATTGGAAGTGACCTCTGAAGATCACGTCCAACCCCCTGCCAAAGCAGGGATCTCTTAGGACAGGCCAAACAGGAATGCATCCAGACGGGTCTTGAAAGTCTCTAGAGGAGACTCCATAACCTCTCTGGGCAGCCTGTTGCAGTGCTCTGTCACCTTCACCATAAAGAAGTTTTTCCTCATGTTGAGGTGCAACCTCCTGTGTTCCAGTTTGCAAACATCTCAGTGTTTACTGCATGACTGTAGGAAACCATTTTAAAGGGACTCATTTTGGTGTTCCAAACTCTTCTTCTAGCAGATTCCTACCTCTGTCTCAAAATCCATGTTAAGGATCCGGTCAGCCTCGTCCATCACTAGGAACTTCAGAGCTCGTAAATTGAAGCCCTTTGTGTTCTCCAGATGATCAACCAGACGGCCAGGGGTTGCTACCAACAAAAATCACAAGAGCAGATTTGTAATGAAAGCACAAAAGAAAGATTCAATAAGGCAAGGGACTCATCCATTAAAGAAATCAAATTCTTTGCCCAAGAGAAGCAAAGGCAGATTGCTACAAACAAGTCCTTTCCTGAAAGGTTATCTTTTGTTCTGAATTAAGCCCAGTGCAATCAGACTCTCTGAAGAATGCCCTCCTTCCCACTCTCTCCCTTAAAAAACCAAAAACAACAAAACCAAAGCAAAAAGTCCATAAATGAGCTAACACTGAGGATGAGACCAGCATTTTGAGTACTTGAGGAAAAACGAAAAACCAAGCAAAAGGCAATCTTGTAGCAATGCTTTGGAATGAGCATGTAACAGCAGGGCTATTGGTGTGTAATTTAGAAACATTAACAAGCCAGTACTAAGACCTCAGGACACAAAAAGAAATAAGGATGTACTCTTCATTTCTTCAAGTGCACAAAGCCTTGTGGCATTCTTTCTTTGGACAACTGCAGCTTGCTAATATTCATACCTTACCTTGTATTCCCAGCGTGTTAACTTACCAATTATAATGTGTGGTTTCTTGGCTAAGGCCAGGGATTGAGACATTGAGTCAATTCCACCCACAATAACAGCTGCAGGACAAATAGAACATAGTGAATCTCCCAGTGTAGTGCCAGTCATCCCCTGTCACCACTCTGTTTCATCCTCCTCCCTGCTACCCACAACAAGTCTGTCAAATGAAAGGCTAATTATCTTTATGAGAATACACTTTATTTTAGCACACCTGACCTTCCTGGACCTCTTAAGTTACACAATTAAGTCCTTAATGGCCCTGGACATTTTCTTTTCAGAACTGGAAAGCCATGTATACAGTTTATTCCTGGGAGCTTAACTCTGCAGCAAAAAAAATCAGGAATTCAAAAGATGCCCACAAAGCTTTCACATCTTTAAAGAATATCTAAAGAGCCATTACAGTCTGAAGGAAAGCTTAAACTGTATCACTATGCAATTTCACTGGACACAGATTTACTATTGGGACAATTCTCTTCTACTTCCACCCTTAACTGTTTGGCCATAAAATGCAGAAGAGCTTCAGGTTACTCCATAGACCATGCAGTCTTTCTTTCCCAGAAAGAAAGAGAGAGAGATCAGATCTCCACCTTCCATCATCGTCAGCTTTTGTTGAATACTTCATGTAAATCTTCAGCCTGGAGAAGAGAAGGCTTCCAGGAGACCTTATAGTAACCTTCCAACATCTGAAGGGGGCCTACAGAAGGGCTGGGGAGGGACTATTGACAAGGTCTTGTAACGACAGGACAAGAGGTAATGGGTTTAAACTGGCAGAGGGGAGATTTAAACTGGATGTTAGGAGGAAGTTCTTTCCAGTGAGGGTGGTCAGACACTGGAATGGGTTGCCTGGAGGTTGTGGCTGCTCCCTCCCTGAAGGTGTTCAAGGCCAGGTTGGATGAGGCCTTAAGTGACCTGTTCTACTGGGAGGGGATCCCTGTCTATAGCACAGGGGGGTTGGAACTGGATGATCTTTGAGGTCTCTTCCAATCTAAACCATTCTATGATTCTATGATCCCCCTCTTCTTTTTTTTTTTTTTTTTAACAACCCAAGAACAAGGTAAACTTCAGCATTCAGGAAAACTGTTCCAAAACTACTACACCACAAAACTACTTACCAGTGTGGACACCAATGGAGGATCCAAGAGCTTCAAATTGCTCTGAGATCTGGAAAGCCAATTCCCTTGTTGGTGTGAGGATAAGAGCAAATAACCGCTGCGGTGTGTCCAGCAGTGCTTGAAGAATTGGCAACGCAAAGGCTCCTGTTTTTCCAGAGCCAGTTTCTGCCAGTCCAATGATATCTCTGCCTACAATGAGCAGCAAGGAAAGTAACTGTTAAAAGTCGTGACCACAGAGAAAGAAGCCTCTAAAGCCCCTGAGCAATAAAACACAAGAATTCCCTAAGGGTATAAAAACCCAAGACATACAGAGGGTAAAGAAGAACATAGGGTCAAACCAAAGAATATCAGAACATCTCTGTACCTTTTGTTTGAGTGTGACTGCATTTGTACACTGGCAGTCTTGATCCCCTTTTTCGCTAAATTTCTGCCAACATGCAGGTTTTCACACATATTTTGAGATTCAAAGAATTATTTACTTTATTAATTTCTCAAATCTCTCAGTTTATTGCTTCCACCTGTACTGCAGACCAGCTATTGCCTGTTTAGTGGCTTACAAGGAACTAAACTCGAGTGTTTTAAGACTTGGGTCATATCAACATACGAGACAACAGCATCACCAAACCCACATTTCACAAACCACAAATAAGTTCTGTAACACTGAAAGTTAATCTAAATTGGCCCGCAACAGGATTAGGACAGCAAAGTCCTCTGCCCAAAACCAGGGCTGGCAACAGGGTAGAATTCATCAGTAAACTCAATTCAGACCTCCTAAAATCCAACACCTCAGGAGATCAATCCACCATCAGGCCTTAAACTGGAGACACATTTTTCAGGAATCTTCTTTCAGCTTTCTATGTGGAATAAGAGCCTGACAACAGTTAAGTACTAGGGCGTGGTAGACTGAAAGTTTATTCCTGTTCCGTTCCTGCCTTGTGTTTTTAGGGTTGCTTTTAAGAAAACAACAACCAAATATCTTAAGAGGCAGGAGCGTTTGCTGAATCCAGCAACGTATTTCCCTCTGGTTCCAGGATGTTTAGAGAATGTCACTGTAGGTTGGTTATTACTGGCTTCAGAAATCTAATTTCAGAGAACTGTCTTCCCAAAGCCAAGCAGTTTAACCAGTCAAGTAACCAGTCAAGGCATCTCCAACTTGAGACTCTACCATGGGAGACACCTATCAGGAGTCCTTGAGTATTTCAGAAAGAAAAAGGTCAAATGATTGACAATAATTCTATTTAACACGGAACATCAAATCTATTAAAAGAAGTGAACACTTTAGAACCCTTGCTTGTAACCATTTGAAAGTTACGAACTGTAGGCAGCATTGCAGATGACACCAAGCTGTGTGGCACAGCCAGTTTGCTAGAGGGCAGGGATGACATCTAGAGGGACCTAGACAGGCTGGAGAGGTGGGCCCAGGCCAACCCCATGAAATTCAACAAGACTAAGTATCAGGTCCTACACTTGCATCAGCACAATTACTACCACAACTCCAGGCTGGGTGGCAAGTGGCTAAAAGCAGCCCTGAGAAAAAGGACCTGGGGGTCTGTGGTGATGAAAAGCTCAACGTGAGCCTGCAGCGTGAGTGCAGCCCAGACAGCAACTGTGTGCTGGGATGTAGCAAGAGCAGCATGGCCAAGGGAGGAGATTCTGCCCCTTCACTCTGCTCTTGTCAGACCCCACCTGGAGTACTGTGTGCAGTTCTGGAGCCTCCAACACAAGAAGGACACGGAAATCTTGGAGCCAGTCCAGATGAGAGTCACAAAGATGTTCAGAGGGCTGGAGCAGCTCTGCTATGAAGACATGCTGAGAGAGTTGGGGCTCTGCAGCCTGGAGAAGACAAGGCTTCGAGGAGACCTTATAGTAGCCTTCCAATATCTGAAAGGGGCCTATAAGAGGGCTGGGGGGAGACTACTGACAATGTCTTGTAATGACAGGACAAGGGGTAATGAGTTTAAACTAGAAGAGGGGAGATTTAAATGGGATGTTAGGAGGAAGTTCTTTACAGGGAAGGTGGTGAAACACTGGAATGGGTTGCCCATGAAGGTTGTGTCTGCTCCCTTCCTGGAGGTGTTCAAGGCCAGGCTGGATGAGGCCTTGAGTGACCTGTTCTAGTGGGAGGTGTCCCTGCCTTCAGCAGGGGTTTAGAAGCAGATGATCTTTGAGGTCCCTTCCAACCTAAACTGCTCTATGATTCTATGACTGTAGAAGAAATCAGTATTCTTAGCACCACCTAGGAAGGGCACAAGAATGAACAGACTATTTCTAGATAGAGATCTTCAATGATGAACTAAGAACACTCTTATCCCTGCCACTTACTTCTCCCTCAGCAACATTCATTTGCACAGAGTTTCTGGGGCATCCCCAGATTCAGAGAAACACTGCTCACCTTGGAGAGCCACCGGTATAGCTTCAACTTGGATCTTTGTTGGCACCTTCCATCCTAACTGGTCACAAGCTTCACAGAGGACATCTGTCACTCCCTAAATATCAGTAAAAAGTGAAAAAGGAAACAGGTATCACCAAGGAAATTCAAATTAAGACACAGAGTTAAATATATCCTGCAGCAGAATCAAAATTGTCTCTAGCAAAGAAAAACCCCATCAGGCCTTCCATACAACTGCGTGAAAGGGCAGGCTGCTCCATCGAAACTTAGAGGTGACAGCCATCAATAAAAAACCGATTACCTTCCCCTCCTAGCTTACAAAGTAAGCTTTTGCCAACGCACGTTGAACCGCCTCTTTTCCTCTCTAGGGGCATCCCATGAGCGTGGAAAAAGGAAAAGGCCTGGCCGAGTTAACAACTGAAAACACAGGCAGCTGGCGCAGGAGTACAGACCGGGGCAGCAATTCCAACCTCCCCGGAGCAGAGGCTGCACTCCCCAGACCTCCTAGGCACAGCTTCACGCCTGCGGATCGACGCATGGACAGAAGCAGACGTTGCTCGCCCTCGGCGAACCGGCGGCTCCATGGGGCCTGGAGCCGCAGCCCGTCCCGCACCACGACCGAGCAAGCACGGCACGGAGCGGCGTGGGGACACATGGGAATGCGAGAGCAGCACCCCGTCCTCCCGCTCCGGCCTGATACAGGGAGCAGGGGAAAAAGTAGCAAGGATAGAAATGCCTCTAACTGGGTCTCACCAGGTCCTTGAAACTCCGCGGCTCTTCCACCTCTGGTTCCACCGCTGCCTCCGGCGCCTGCACTTCTTCATCTCCTGCCGCCATCTTGGCCTGTCCCGTTCTGGCGCCGCGCACAGAGCACTCTGGGAGCTGAGATCCTCTTGAGGGGCTGATGGGATTTGCAGTGCGGAGCACACAGCCAATGGGAGCGGGGCCGCCCACAGAGCACTCCGGGAGCTGCGATCCTCCTTCAGGGGCTGATGGGATTTGCAGTGCGGAGGACAGAGCCAATGGGAGCGGGGCCGTGCACAGCTGCGGTACTCTCGAGGGGCTGATGGGATTTGCGGTGCGGAGCACACAGCCAATGGGAGCGGGGCCGTGCACAGCACTCTGATAGCTGCGGTACTCTCGAGGGGCTGATGGGATTTGCAGTGCGGAGGACAGAGCCAATGGGAGCGGGGCCGTGCACAGCTGCGGTACTCTCGAGGGGCTGATGGGATTTGCGGTGCGGAGCACACAGCCAATGGGAGCGGGGCCGTGCACAGCACTCTGATAGCTGCGGTACTCTCGAGGGGCTGATGGGATTTGCAGTGCGGAGGACAGAGCCAATGGGAGCGGGGCCGTGCACAGCTGCGGTACTCTCGAGGGGCTGATGGGATTTGCGGTGCGGAGCACACAGCCAATGGGAGCGGGGCCGTGCACAGCACTCTGATAGCTGCGGTACTCTCGAGGGGCTGATGGGATTTGCAGTGCGGAGGACAGAGCCAATGGGAGCGGGGCCGTGCACAGCACTCTGAGAGCTGCGATCCTCTCGAGATGGGGATGGGATTTGGTGCGGAGCACACAGCCAATGGGAGCGGGGCCGTGCACAGCTGCGGTCCTCTCGAGGGGCTGATGGGATTTGCGGTGCGGAGGACACAGCCAACGGGAGCGGGGCAGCGCACAGCACTCTGAGAGCTGCGATCCTCTTGAAGGGGTGATGGGATTTGCAGTTCGGAGAACAGAGCCAACGGGAGCGGGGCTGGCGGGGCCGCGCACAGAGCATTCCGGGAGCTGCGGTCCTGTGATGAGATTTGCAGTTCGGAGCGAAGGGGAGCTGCGCACGCTGTCTTCCCGCGCACGCCGCCCCCCCGGACGCTGCCGGGGTTGGCGCCTTCGCCGCTACTCTCGGCGGCTGGGGCCGGGCTGGAGCTTCGGATGGGGCAATCTGTTGCAGCGAGGTACAGGAGGTGTCATCTTCCTGTGGCTGGAAGGTGCTTTTCTGCAGGCGGAGTTCTTCAGAGTCCAGCCTGCTGGAATGTGGGTGTAAGCCCGGGGGTACCGAGCTCTGCCTGTTTCTCCTCTCCCGATGCGACGGAGCCGACGCTGTGAGTTGTATGCCGGAGTGGCCCAACGCTGCACGGGGTCGTTGTGCATCAAAAGCAGGGTGGCCAGCAGGCCGAGGAAGCTTATTCAGCCCCTCTGTTAAGCTCTGGTAAGATATGAGAACCACAGAACGTTAGAGGTTGGAAGGGACCTCCAGAGATAGCCGAATCCAACCCCTCGTTCCAAAGCAGAATCACCTAGGGTAGTCCGCAGAGGAATGCATCCAGGCGGGTTTTGAAAGTTTCCAGAGAAAAGGAGACTTTGCAACGCCCCTGGACAGCCTGTTCCAGTGCTCTGTCACCCTAAGCGTAAAGACATTTCTCCTTACGTTGAGGACAAACTCACCTGGACTACTGTGCCCAACTCTGGATCCCCCAACAAAATAAAAACCTGTTGGAGCAGAACACAAAAAATGATCAGAGAGATGGAACACCTCTCCTGTGAGGAAAGACAGAGAATTGGGGTCCTCCCGCCTGGAAAAGGCTTTGGGGAGACTTTATTGCAGCCTTCCAGTACTTAAAGTGTGTCTATAATAAATGTGGGGAGAGACTTTTAAGCAGTGCCTGTTGTGATGGGACAAGGCATGGTGGTTTTAAACTAAGGAGAAGGGGAGATTTAGGGTACATAGAAAGATGATATTTTTCACCATGAAGCTGGTGAAAGTGGAGCATGTTGCCCAGACAGGTGGTAAATGCCCCACCCCTGGGAGCATTCAGTATTAGGCTGGATGGGGCTTCGAGCAACCTGATTTAGTTGAAGATGCCCCTGCCATGTCAGGAGAGTTGGACTAGATGATCATTAAAGATCTTTTCCAATCTAGAACGTTCTGTGATTCCGTGATTAAGCATCACACTTGTGGAGGCCTTTCTTCTAAATGTCTTCAGCTCTTCTTCTCTTTAAACTTCTTCTGCAAGGGGGATTGATACATGTGAGAAGTGCTGTGACTTGCTGAAGTAGAAACTCTGTGTGTGCGTGTGTTTCACTGAAATGTGGAGAGCTGTCCAGGGAAGGAAAAGTTATGGCCGCAAGGATGCTCAGAGGGCTGGAGCACCTCTCCTATGAGGACAGTCTGAAAGAGTTGGGGCTGTTTAGTCTGGAGAAGAGAAGGCTCCCAGGTAACCTTATTGTGGTCTCCAGTACTGGAGGGGGCCTACAGAAAAGCTGGGGAGGGATTTTTTAGGCTCTCAGATAGTGAGAGGACTAGGGGGAATGGAGCAAAGCTGGAGGTGGAGAGATTCAGATTGGATGTGAAGAGGAAGTTGTTCAGCATGAGAGTGGTGAGAGCCTGGATGGGTTGCCCAGGAGGTGTTTAAGGTAAGGCTGGATGAGGCTGTGAGCAGCCTGATGTAGGGTAGGGTGTCCCTGGGCATGGCAGGGGGGTTGGAACTTGGTGATCCTTGTGGTCCCTTCCAACCCTGACTGATTCTATGAGTCTATGAAGCTTACAGCCACCAGTGCTGGCACAAGAGCACACTGAATTGGTTGTGTGAAAACCTGCCTGCTTGGCATTAAGCCCAAATAGCTAAGCCTCTGTCCTGCAACTCAGCATTTGCATTGCTCAGGCAGTGTGCAGGATGATGCTCTGCATTCATAAATTCTACAATTGTAAAAGAACATAAAACGAGCTAGCCAGGCACAAAACCACAAGATTTATCAACTTGTATATATAATGCATAAAACTTCTTCAAAAGCACTGGCATGAAACATTTTGAAGTACTAATGAAGGGGGGAAAAAAATGTCAACTGTTGTTGCTCCACCTTGTTTTCCTTTTTATGGTAATTGGCAATGTGCAGCTTGGAAGTGCCAGCAACTGAAATACGTAAACTGTGGCATGAAATGAGAGAACAGGGAATGGGAATAGATGCAAACACTCTCCCAGCACTCATGATTTCTGCTGTTGTGACTCAGCCAGGGAGCCTACAAGTGTACAGTGAGAGGTGAAAATAATGGATTTAGTGTGCTTTTAGGGGAGAGCAGCATCAGAATAGACATGCCATGGGGGTAATTCCTGAACTCATTGGTTTCTGACTGCTCTGTGTGTGGTCTCTCTGATCTGTAATCCTAGTGCTAGTTGCAGCAAGGTAACCTTGCAGCTAGGTCAGCTTCATTTGTTCCGGGGAAAAAAAANGGAACTCGTGACTGCTTTTCTGAACCGACCTCCCTCTCTTGCTGTGTGGGAAGCCTATCTGGGTGTGCTCACGGTGGAAATGCTGATCTACCTGAGCGTCTGTCACTGGATTCCAAGCATGCCGTTTCCTCTGTTCCCAGGACAATGAGGAAAGTGAGAGGAAATCCAAACAAACTCTCTGCATGAGGGAGAAAGGGAGAGGAAACCTAAAACAATTCACTGGGCGGCATTGGAAATGGAAAATCTGCAGCATCCCACTGAGCTCAGGAGCAGTGGTTTTAAAATATTTAGAAAGCAAACCAAACCCAACCCATTAAAACCCAGATCCTAGCTACGACTGTAGGCTTCAAAAATCAAAGCAGCCTGAACCGTGAGCTTGTTTTATGTCATTTAGTTGCTAAAGGTTAAGCCTGGCTTAGCACGTAGACACCAACCCATGTGAGGGTCATGGGAATGCCTCAGGAAATGGAGTCAGGGGATGTGGCAGGAAGTCACTGCTTGTGATTCTTTGTTGAACTCCTTGCCTGTGCACCTTAGCTGCCGTTTTGTTGGGGAGCAGAGTGAAACAATTCTGTTCTAGTCAAATTCGAATTTGGCTTTTTTTTTTT